>CAWUFW010014449.1:0-413008 GCA_963921515.1 Calotriton arnoldi
GAAACTTTCAAGACAGGAGCTGACCGGAGCAGGCCACTAGTTTTGAACATTTCGCGAAGATTCGTCAACCGGCGGCAAAGTTATTGGGAAAAGAAAAAATGCTTTTCCTATGGAAACTAGGTCCTAATTATAACTACCTGCTGGCAACCGCCAGTAGGTAATATGTGTATATATATATATATTCACTGAAAAAACCATAGGTTTCAGGGACGTTATAGTTACAAATTAGCATTTAAAAAACCTTTGAAATTCACTGAAAAAACCATAGGTTTTAGGGACAGTTATAGTTAGTTGGACATTGCACTCGTACAAAACCCGTGAAATTCCCCCGTTATAGTTAGTCCAGCTAACTATAACTCGCGCCCCGCAATGCACTGCTGATGACGTCACATATTACATCACTCATGACATGGTCAGTGACATCACTGATGACATCACTGATGACATCTCAAATGACATCACTGATGACATCACTGATGACATCATCCAGTGACTGTGTGTTTCTGTAAAGTTTAAATATTTTTAATATATATAGGAAAAGACGTATTGAAGAATGAGTGGGTGTGTAAGTGTCTGTATGGATGATTTAGTAGGTGCGTGACTGACTGTATAAGTGAGTGATTTAACGTATCTTACTGAATGCATGGGTTAGTGACTAAACTGGGTGAATGTCTGTATCCGTCTGTCTGTTGCTGTGTAAGTGGCTGCATGTGTTTGAGAATAGCTACATGAGTGTCTATATGAGTTATTGAATGCTTGTGTGAGTATCTGTATGGGTGCCTGAGTGTTTGTGTGGGAGGGGTGTGTGCGACTCTGTGCATAGATGTGTGAGTGGGTGATTCACTGGGTGGATGGTTTCAAGAGTGCATCTGTGATAGACTGTATGGGTGGGTAAGTGTGTGTAAGAGTGTGTTAGTGAGTGAATGTATGTCCCAGTGGTACATGTGTGAGTAACTACATATGTGAAAGGCAGTATATATGTGTGTTGGAGTATATAAATAGCTATAAGCAAGAGTGACTGATTGTGATAGTGGCTGTATGGATGAGTGTGTGCTTGTATCAGTGATTGTATAAGAGCGTAAGAATGTGCTAGTATTTGTATGAGTAAGTGAGCTGGTGTGTGTATAACTGTATAGGTGAGTAAATGGTAGTGTGTTTAATTATTTGCATGACTGACTAGGTGTGTGAGTACCTCTATGGATGAGTGGCGGTGTTTGAGTGTCTATATAGGAGTATGAGTGCATATGATAGTCCTGTACTGAGTGACCGTAAATATGAGTGACTGTTCGGGTGAGTGAGTGGATGTGTGCGTAGACCTAAGAATCAGTGAGTGGGTATGTAGTTATTGGTGTTGGAGTGTCTATGGTTTTGCGAATGGCAGTCTGTACTTTAGAGTGGGTGTATCAAAGGTTATATTAGGGTGTGAGAAGATGCATGAAATTATCACATGGATGATGTCATCAGTGATGTCATCAGTGATGTCATTTGAGATGTCATCAGTGATGTCATCAGTGATGTCACTGACCATGTCATGAGTGATGTAATATGTGACGTCATCAGCAGTGCATTGCGGGGCGCGAGTTATAGTTAGCTGGACTAACTATAACGGGGGAATTTCACGGGTTTTGTACGAGTGCAATGTCCAACTAACTATAACTGTCCCTAAAACCTATGGTTTTTTCAGTGAATTTCAAAGGTTTTTTAAATGCTAATTTGTAACTATAACGTCCCTGAAACCTATGGTTTTTTCAGTGAATTTCAAAGGTTTTTTAAATGCTAATTTGTAACTATAACATGTCTGAAACCTACGGTTTTTTCAGTGAATTTCAAAGGTTTTGTAAATGACAATTTTTAAATGTATTAATTGTTATATAAATTTTTAAAATACTGATTTACTACATTTTTAGAAACAATTTTTTTTTACATATTTTATTATTTAAATTACATTGTAATTACATTATACATTACATTACAAAAAATACTTTCTCTTAATGAATTACTTTAGTTTAAATACTTTGCAGATAGGCAATAGACTTTTAAGTACAGTAGTTACAGTTGTTGCAATGGGCAACACATTTTCAAACACAATGCAACATTCAGCTCAATGTGAATTTCTAGTTAAATGCAATTAGTTACTTTATGGATTACTTTTTCTAACCACAGGACTGGATCCTAGATTCAGTCCTGGGACATCTCCTGTAAACAGTTGAGTAAAAGCGTTTTGGTTACAGTCGTGATTTTTAAGGAATATTATTGTATTTTAAAAGTTGACACTTTGAAACTTTTTCTCATAGAATCACCAATGTTATCCTATGGAAGGAAATTCACTTAGCAGGTAAAAACTGTTATCGTTACTTTTTCTTACTCAGTGTTGGATCCTGGATCCAGCACTGGTGCATCTCCTGTAAACAGTTGAAAGAATGCGTTTAAGTCATACTGTCGATTTTTAAGGAATATTTGTAGTTTGTGAAAATCAACACTTTGAAACTTTTTTGCTGAAAACCAGTCAATGTTAGCCTATGAAGGAAATTCAAGTTACCGGTAAGTACGGTTAAAATTACTTTTGAGGATCAGTACTGGGCTGAAACATGCAGCACTGAGGTCTCTCCTGATAACAGGTGAGTAAATCGGAATTCGTATTTCGGCTGATTTTAGAGGAATATTTTAAAGTTCCAAAACTCCACACTTAGAAGAATTTCCAAGTGAAACCAGTCAATGTTAGCCTATGGAAGGAAATTCAAGTTACTGGTAAGTACGGTTAAAATTACTTTTCAGGACCAGTACTGGGCTGAAAGATGCAGCACTGAGGTCTCTCCTGATAACAGGTGAGTAAATCAGAATTCGGATTTCGGCTGATTTTAGAGGAATATTTGTATGTTTCAAAAATCAACACTTAGAAGAATTTCCAAGTGAAACCAGTCAATGTTAGCCTATGAAGGAAATTCAAGTTACCGGTAAGTACGGTTAAAATTACTTTTCAGGATCAGTACTGGGCTGAAAGATGCAGCACTGAGGTCTCTCCTGATAACAGGTGAGTAAATCGGAATTCGTATTTCGGCTGATTTTAGAGGAATATTTTAAAGTTCCAAAACTCCACACTTAGAAGAATTTCCAAGTGAAACCAGTCAATGTTAGCCTATGAAGGAAATTCAAGTTACCGGTAAGTATGGTTAAAATTACTTTTCAGGATCAGTACTGGGCTTAAAGATGCAGCACTGAGGTCTCTCCTGATAACAGGTGAGTAAATCGGAATTCGTATTTCGGCTGATTTTAGAGGAATATTTTAAAGTTCCAAAACTCCACACTTAGAAGAATTTCCAAGTGAAACCAGTCAATGTTAGCCTATGAAGGAAATTCAAGTTACCGGTAAGTACGGTTAAAATTACTTTTCAGGATCAGTACTGGGCTGAAAGATGCAGCACTGAGGTCTCTCCTGATAACAGGTGAGTAAATCGGAATTCGTATTTCGGCTGATTTTAGAGGAATATTTTAAAGTTCCAAAACTCCACACTTAGAAGAATTTCCAAGTGAAACCAGTCAATGTTAGCCTATGAAGGAAATTCAAGTTACCGGTAAGTACGGTTAAAATTACTTTTCAGGACCAGTACTGGGCTGAAAGATGCAGCACTGAGGTCTCTCCTGATAACAGGTGAGTAAATCGGAATTCGTATTTCGGCTGATTTTAGAGGAATATTTTAAAGTTCCAAAACTCCACACTTAGAAGAATTTCCAAGTGAAACCAGTCAATGTTAGCCTATGGAAGGAAATTCAAGTTACTGGTAAGTACGGTTAAAATTACTTTTCAGGACCAGTACTGGGCTGAAAGATACAGCACTGAGGTCTCTCCTTATAACAGGTGAGTAAATCGGAATTCCTATTTCGGCTGATTTTAGAGGAATATTTGCACAATGGTGAAGGGAGGGGGCGGGGCCTGAGGTGACATCTTTGCAAACGCGCCCCGTGGCGCGTTTTAAGTTGGGGGATTAAGTCCCCTTGAATCCTGAGGGTCCCTAGGGGCCAACTAGACCACCAGGAACCTCCAATATGCGCCAGGGGGCTGCGTTGCAGAGACGTGTAGAGAGGCCACACCCCTTTTACACCTCTCTGCAACGCAGCTCTGTGGCGCATTCTGGATGTACCTGTTGGGCTAGTTGGCCCCAGGGACCCTCAGGATTGAAGGGGATTTAATTCCCCATCTTAAAACGCGCCACGGGGCCTGTTTGCACACATGTCACCTGAAGCCCCGCCCCTCCCTTCACCACTGTGCAAACGCGCCCCGTGGCGCGTTTTAAGTTGGGGGATTAAGTCCCCTTGAATCCTGAGGGTCCCCGGAGTCCAACTAGCCCACCATATACCTCCAAAAAGCGCCACAGAGCTGCATTGCAGAGAGGTGTAAAAAGGGGCGTGGCCTCTGTACACCTCTCTGCAAGGCAGCTCCCTGGCGCATACTGGAGGTACCTGGTGGGCTAGTTGGCCCCCAGGGACCCCCAGTATTCAAGGGGAATTGTTCTCCTCTGCAAACGCGCCAGGGGGCGCGTTTGCAGAGTGGTGAAGGAAGGGGGCGGGGCCTGCGGGCCCGATCGTTTTTTTTTTTTTTCTCCCTGAAGGGGGGCTGTGTGGCCCCCTTCCTTTTTTCTTTTTTGGGCCCTGGGGACCCCATCCCCCAGGGCCTTACCCCTTTTTTAAATTACCTTAAAAAAAAACGGGAAGGGGGCCGCATGGCCCCCCTTCCCTGGGCCTGTATTGGCCCCGGGGACCCCATCCCCCGGGGCATGGCCTCTATATTTATTTTTTTGAGGGGGGCAGCGTGGCCCCCTCCTCTGGCCATTTTAAGGCCCCGGGGACCCCATCTCCCGGGGCCGGCCTTTCCATTTTTTTTTTTTTTTTAATTTTTCTCTTTTTTGGGGAGGGGGGCCGCGTGGCCCCCCTCCCGGGCCACTACTTGCCCCGGGGACCCCATCCCCCGGGGCTGGCCCTCTCCGTTGGGGACTGTGGGGGTCCCCAATCCCCCACAGTCCCGCCGGCTCCCCACGTCCCTTGGGAGCCGGCATTGCTGTTCCACATGGGGAGCAGCTGACATGCTGCTCCCCATGTGGAAAGCAGTCGCTTTGGATATTGGAAGAGAGAGCAGGTTTCCCTGCTCTCTCTTCCAATATCCAAAGCAGTTTGCTATGGCAGGACGGGAGCCGCGAGGCTCCCGTCCTGCCATAGCAAACTACAGTGTCCCGGGGGTAGGCACCCCGGGACACTGCAGGAGCCGGCCCTGGGGGTGGTGGTCCCCAGGGCCATCAAGGGCTTCCAGGAGGGGGGCCGCGCGGCCCCCTCCCATTCAGTACACAGCCCCGGGGAGGTGGTGGTCCCCGGGGCTCTGGGGTCCGTAACGGACCCCCATATTAAAATGTTTAGTGCCCCGGGAGGTGGTGGTCCCCGGGCGTGTGGGGGCTGGAGCCCCCCACACAGGTTTAATAATTATTAAAAAAAAGCCCCGGGGAGGTGGTGGTCCCCGGGGCTGCGGGAGGGCTCAGAGCCCTCCCGCACCATTTTTAAAAAAAGCCCCGGGGGTGGCGGTCCCCGGGGCTTGGGGGCCCTTGAGGCCCCCACACATTAAATTATCCCCCACCATGCCCCCGGGACTTGGGCCACCCGGGGGCCAATTAACATCGAAGCGCGGGAGACCGCGCTTCGATTTTTTTTTTTTCGGCAGGATTCGCGCACCCTGAGCGCATCCTGCCGATTTATAAAAAAATTATTTTTTTTTTTTGCCCAGGGGGTCCTTGTGGGACCCCTGAGCAAACCTAGGGGGTCAGGGTGTTTCTACCCTGCCCCCTTTGTGCGCTTTGCGCACTTGTTTCTGTCCCTCGGTTCTACCGAGGGACAAAATGGCTGCCAACATTTCCTGAATCGGAATGTTGACAGCCAGCTGACAGCCAATTAACATGCAGCTCGTGATCGGGAGGGTACGCGGACCCTACTCGTCCCTATATATCACTAACTTTTTACTTTTCATTTTCTCAGCAACTACTGAACGGATTTACACCATTTAACAAAAAGGGTTCTTTCTGAACCAAGAACTACCTCTTTGCCAAATTTGGTGTAATTCCGTTCAGCAGTTCGGGCTGTAGCCGTGTCTAAAGTTTCCTATGGGAAAATGCATGGGGAAAACGCGTTTTGGGACCCCCTTTTTCTCGGCCCCCGCTTGACGTATCCCCCGAGACTTTCAGGGTAGGAGCGGACCGGAGCGCCCCACGAAGTTTGAAAATTTCGCGAAGATACGTCAACCGGCAAGAGAGTTATTTCAAATAGAATGTCGCGGATTTCCTATGGATAATAGGTTGTAACTATAACTATCTACTGGCGACCGCCAGTAGATAATATATATATATATATATCTATATATATATTCACTGAAAAAACCATAGGTTTTAGGGACAGTTATAGTTAGTTGGACATTGCACTCGTACAAAACCCGTGAAATTCCCCTGTTATAGTTAGTTCAGCTAACTATAACTCGCGCCCCCGCAATGCACTGCTGATGACGTCACATATTACATCACTCATCACATGGTCAGTGACATCACTGATGACATCACTGATGACATCTCAAATGACATCACTGATGACATCACTGATGACATCATCCAGTGACTGTGTGTTTCTGTAAAGTTTAAATATGTTTATTATATATAGGGAAAGGCGTATTGAAGAATGAGTGGGTGTATAAGTGTCTGAATGGATGATTTAGTACGTGAGTGACTGACTCTACAAGTGAGTGATTAAACGTATCTTACTGAATGCATGGGTTAGTGACTAAACTGTGTGAATGTCTGTATCCGTCTGTTTGTTGGTGTGTAAGTGGATGCATGGATTTGCGAATAGCTACATGAGTGTCTATATGGGTTATTGATTGGTTCTCTGAGTATCTGTATGGCTGCCTGAGTGTTTGTGTGGGTGGGGTGTGTGTGACTCTATACATAGATGTGTGAGTGGGTGATTCACTGGGTGCATGATTTCAAGAGTGCATCTGTGATGGACTGCTTGGGTGGGTGAGTGTGTGTATGGGTGTGTTAGTGAGTGAATGTATATCTCAGTGGTACATGTGCGAGTAACTACATATCTAAAAGGCAGTATATATGTGTGTTAGAGTATTTAAATGGCTATAAGTGAGAGTGTGTTATTGTGAGAGTGGCTGTATGGATGCGTGTGTGCTTGTATCAGTTATTGTATAAGAGCGTAAGAATGTGCTAGTATTTGTATGAGTAAGTGAGCTGGTGTGTGCATAACTGTATAGGTGAGTAAATGGGTGTGTGATTAATTTTTGCATGACTGACTAGGTGTGTGAGCACCTCTATGGATGAGTGGCGGTGTGTGAGTGTTTATATAGGTGTATGAGTGCATATGATAGTCCTGTACTGAGTGACTGTAAGTATGAGTGACTGTACAGGTGAGTGAGTGGATGTGTGTGTAGACCTAGGAATCAGTGAGTGGGTATGTAGTTTTTGGTGTTGGAGTGTCTATGGTTTTGAGAATGGCAGTCTGTAATTTAGAGTGGGTGTATCAAAAGTTATATTAGGGTGTGAGAAGATGCATGAAATTATCACATGGATGATGTCATCAGTGATGTCATTTGAGATGTCATCAGTGATGTCATCAGTGATGTCACTGACCATGTGATGAGTGATGTAATATGTGACGTCATCAGCAGTGCATTGCGGGGGCGCGAGTTATAGTTAGCTGAACTAACTATAACAGGGGAATTTCACGGGTTTTGTACGAGTGCAATGTCCAACTAACTATAACTGTCCCTAAAACCTATGGTTTTTTCAGTGAATTTCAAAGGTTTTTTAAATGCTAATTTCTAACTATAACGTGTCTGAAACCTATGGTTTTTTCAGTGAATTTCAAAGGTTTTTAAATGCTAATTTCTAACTATAACGTGCCTGAAACCTATGGTTTTTTCAGTGAATTTCAAAGGTTTTTTAAATGCTAATTTCTAACTATAACGTGCCTGAAACCTATGGTTTTTTCAGTGAATTTCAAAGGTTTTTTAAATGCTAATTTCTAACTATAACGTGCCTGAAACCTATGATTTTTTAAGTGAATTTCAAAGGTTTTTTAAATGATAGTTTCTAACTATGCCAACAGAGGTAGGACATGTGAAGAAAGAAGAAAAAACGCACAGAAAGAAGCAAAAGATGTGCAGAAAGAACCAACAGAGGAGCAGAAAGAGGCCTTGTTGCAAAATCATCCTGTGCCCACAACTTTTTCAGACGGGTACTGGTGGTAACTGACTCTGACTAACCAGAGCCAGTGCGCGTTTGCACAGTGGTGAAGGGAGGGGGGGCCTGAGGTGACATGTGTGCAAACGCGCCCGTGATGCGTTTTAAGTTGGGGGAGTAGGTCACCTTGAAT
This sequence comes from Calotriton arnoldi, assembly GCA_963921515.1. NCBI lineage: Eukaryota > Metazoa > Chordata > Amphibia > Caudata > Salamandridae > Calotriton > Calotriton arnoldi. The sequence continues at coordinate 8,410 of CAWUFW010014449.1, forward strand.
CCTAAGAGTCCCTGGGGCCCAACTAGCCCACCAGGTACTTCAAGTAAGCACCACAGGCCTGCGTTGCAACGCCTGTAACAAATTGTGCAGTTGTGTTTAGGTAGTGAAGAGGGTCGTGCTGGGGGTAGTGTTTTAGGGTTTAGGGTAGTGCAGTGGTGTTTGTGTAGTGTAGGTGGTCATTCTGGGGGTAGATTTAGGGTTTAGGGTAGTGCAGTGGTGCTTGGGTAGTGTAGGGAGTCGTGCTGGGGAGAGTGTTTTAGGGTTTAGGGTAGTACAGTGGTGTTTGGGTAGTGTAGGGGGTCGTGCTGGGGTTAGTGTTTTAGGGTTTTAGGGTTAAGGGTAGTGCAGTGGTGTTTGGGTAGTGTAGGGGATACTGCTGGGGGTAGTGTTTTAGGGTTTAGGGTAGTGCAATGGTGTTTGGGTAGTGTAGGGGGTACTGCTGGGGGTAGGGTTTTAGGGTTTAGGGTAGTGCAGTGGTGTTTGGGTAGCGTAGGGGGTACTGCTGGGGGTAGTGTTTTATGGTTTAGGGTAGTGCAGTGGTGTTTGGGTAGTGTACGGGTTCATGCTGGGGGTAGTTTTTTAGGGTTTAGGGTAGTGCAGTGGTGTTTGTGTAGTGTAGGAGGTCGTGTTTTAGGGTTTAGGGTAGTGCAGTGGTCTTTGGGTAGTGTAGGGAGTCGTGCGGGGGTATTGTTTTAGAGTTTAGGGTAGTGCAGTGGTCTTTGGGTAGTGTAGGGGGTTGTGCGGGGGTAGTGTTTTAGGGATTAGGGTAGTGCATTGGTATTTGGGTAGTGTAGGGGGTCATGCGGGGGTAGTGTTTTAGGGTTTAGGGCAGTGCAGTGGTGTTTAGGTAGTGTAGGGGGTCGTGCTGGGGGAGTGTTTTAGGGTTTAGGGCAGTGCAGTGGTGTTCGGGTAGTGTAGGGGGTCGTGCTGGGGGAGTATTTTAGGGTTTAGGGTAGTGCAGTGGTGTTCGGGTAGTGTAGGGGGTCATGCTGGGGGTAGTGTTCTAGGGTTTAGGGCAGTGCAGTGGTGTTCGGGCAGTGTAGAGGGTCGAGCTGGGGGTGGTGTTTTAGGATTTAGGGCAGTGCAGTGGTGTTCGGGCAGTGTAGGGGATCATGCTGGGGGTGGTGTTTCAGGGTTTAGGGCAGTGCAGTGGTGTTCGGGCAGTGTAGGGGGTCGTGCAGGGGGTGGTGTTTCAGGGTTTAGGGCAGTGAAGTGGTGTTCGGGCAGTGTAGGGGGTCGTGCAGGGGTGGTGTTTCTGGGTTTAGGGCAGTGGTGTTCGGGCAGTGTAGGGGGTCATGCTGGGGGTGGTGTTTCAGGGTTTGGGGCAGTGCAGTGGTGTTCGAGCAGTAAAGGGGGTCATGCTGGGGTGGTGTTTCAGGGTTTAGGGCAGTGCAGTGGTGTTCGGGCAGTGTAGGGGGCAGTGCAGGGGGTGGTGTTTCAGGGTTTAGGGCAGTGCAGTGGTGTTCGGGCAGTGTAGGGGGGTGCAGGGGGTGGTGTTTCAGGGTTTAGGGCAGTGCAGTGGTGTTCGGGCAGTGTAGGGGGTCGTGCAGGGGGTGGTGTTTCAGGGTTTAGGGCAGTGCAGTGGTGTTTGGGCAGTGTAGGGGGCGGTGCAGGGGGTGGTGTTTCAGGGTTTAGGGCAGTACAGTGGTGTTCGGGCATTGTAGGGGGTGGTGCTGGGGCTGGTGTTTCAGGGTATAGGGCAGTGCAGTGGTGTTCGGGCAGTGTAGGGGTCGTGCTGGGGCTGGTGTTTCAGGGTTTAGGGCAGTGCAGTGGTGTTCGGGCAGTGTAGGGGGTCGTGCTGGGGCTGGTGTTTCAGGGTTTAGGGCAGTGCAGTGGTGTTCGGGCAGTGTAGGGGTCTTGCTGGGGCTGGTGTTTCAGAGTCTAGGGCAATGCAGTGGTGTTCGGGCAGTGTAGGGGGTCTTGCTGGGGCTGGTGTTTCAGGGTTTAGGGCAGTGCAGTGGTGTTTGGGCAGTGTAGGGGGTCGTGCTGGGGCTAGTGTTTCAGGGTTTAGGGCAGAGCAATGGTGCTCAGGCAGTGTAGGGGGTTGTGCTGGGGGTGATGTTTCAGGGTTTAGGGCAGTGCAGTGGTGTTAGGGCAGTGTAGGGGGTCATGCTGGGGTGGTGTTTCAGGGTTTAGGGCAGTGCAGTGGTGTTCCGGCAGTGTATGGGGTCGTGCAGGGGGTGGTGTTTCAGGGTTTAGTGCAGTGGTGTTCGGGCAGTGTAGGGGGTCGTGCTGGGGTGGTGTTTCAGGGTTTAGGGCAGTGTAGTGGTGTTCGGGCAGTGTAGGGTGTCGTGCTGAGGGGTGGTGTTTCAGGGTTTAGGGCAGTGCAGTAGTGTTTGGGTAGTGTAGGGGGTCGTGCAGGGGGTGGTGTTTCAGGGTTTAGGGCAGTGCAGTGGTGTTCGGCCAGTGTAGGTAGTCTTGCTGGGGTTGGTGTTTCAGGGTTTTGGGCAGTGCAGTAGTTTTCGGGCAGTGTAGGCGGTCATGCTGGGGCTGGTGTTTCAGGGTTTAGGGCAGTGCAGTGGTGTTTGGGCAGTGTACGGGGTTGTGCTGGGGCTGGTGTTTAAGGGTTTAGGGCAGTGAAGTTTTGTGCGGGCAGTGTACGGGATTGTGCTGGGGCTGGTGTTTCAGGGTTTAGGGCACTGCAGTGGTGTTCGGGCAGTGTAGGGGGTCGTGCTGGGGGTGGTGTTTCAGGGTTTAGGGCAGTGCAGTGGTGTTCGGGCAGTGTAGGGGGTCGTGCTGGGGCTGGTGTTTCAGGGTTTAGGGCAGTGCAGTGGTGTTCGGGCAGTGTAGGGGGTCGTGCTGGGGCTGGTGTTTCAGGGTTTTGGGCAGAGCAGTGGTGTTCGGGCAGTGTAGGGGGTCGTGCTGGGGGTGGTGTTTCAGGGTTTAGGGCAGTGCATTGGTGTTCGGGCAGTGTAGGGGGTCTTGCTGGGGGTGGTGTTTCAGGGTTTAGGGCAGTGCAGTGGTGTTCGGGCAGTGTAGGGGGTCTTGCTGGGGGTGGTGTTTAGGGCAGTGGTGTTCGGGCAGTGTAGGGGGTCTTGCTGGGGGTGATGTTTCAGGGTTTAGGGCAGTGCAGTGGTGTTCGGGCAGTGTAGGGGGTCTTGCTGGGGGTAGTGTTTCAGGATTTAGGGTGGTGCAGTGGTGTTCGTGCAGTGTAGGGGGTCGTGCTGGGGGTGGTGTTTCAGGGTTTAGGGCAGTGTAGTAGTGTTCGGGCAGTGTAGGGGGTTGTGCAGGGGTGGTGTTTCAGGGTTTAGGGCAGTGCAGTGGTGTTCTGGCAGTGTAGGGGGTCATGCTGGGGGTGGGGTTTCAGGGTTTAGGGCAGTACAGTGGTGTTCGGGCAGTGTAGGGGGTCGTGCAGGGAGTGGTGTGTCAGGGTTTAGGGCAGTGCAGTGGTGTTCGGGCAGTGTAGGGGGTCGTGCTGGGGCTGGTGTTTCAGGGTTTAGGGCAGTGCAGTGGTGTTCGGGCAGTGTAGGGGGTCTTGCTGGGGGTGGTGTTTCAGGGTTTAGGGCAGTGGTGTTCGGGCAGTGTAGGGGGTCTTGCTGGGGGTGATGTTTCAGGGTTTAGGGCAGTGCAGTGGTGTTCGGGCAGTGTAGGGGGTCTTGCTGGGGGTAGTGTTTCAGGGTTTAGGGCAGTGGAGTGGTGTTCGGGCAGTGTAGGGGGTCGTGCAGGGGGTGGTGTTTCAGGGTTTAGGGCAGTGCAGTGGTGTTCTGGCAGTGTAGGGGGTCATGCTGGGGGTGGGGTTTCAGGGTTTAGGGCAGTACAGTGGTGTTCGGGCAGTGTAGGGGGTCGTGCAGGGGGTGGTGTGTCAGGGTTTAGGGCAGTGCAGTGGTGTTCGGGCAGTGTAGGGGGTCGTGCTGGGGCTGGTGTTTCAGGGTTTAGGGCAGTGCAGTGGTGTTCGGGCAGTGTAGGGGGTCTTGCTGGGGGTGGTGTTTCAGGGTTTAGGGGCAGTGGTGTTCGGGCAGTGTAGGGGGTCTTGCTGGGGGTGATGTTTCAGGGTTTAGGGCAGGACAGTGGTGTTCGGGCAGTGTAGGGGGTCTTGCTGGGGGTAGTGTTTCAGGGCTTAGGGCAGTGCAGTGGTGTTCGGGCAGTATAGGGGGTCGTGCTGGGGATGGTGTTTCTGGGTTTAGGGCAGTGCAGTAGTGTTCGGGCAGTGTAGGGGGTCGTGCAGGGGGTGGTGTTTCAGGGTTTAGGGCAGTGCAGTGGTGTTCGGGCAGTGTAGGGGGTCGTGCAGGGGGTGGTGTTTCAGGGTTTAGGGCAGTGCAGTGGTGTTCGGGCAGTGTAGGGGTCGGTGCAGGGGGTGGTGTTTCAGGGTTTAGGGCAGTGCAGTGGTGTTCGGGCAGTGTAGGGGGTCGTGCTGGGGCTGGTGTTTCAGGGTTTAGGGCAGTGCAGTGGTGTTCGGGCAGTGTAGGGGTCGTGCTGGGGCTGGTGTTTCAGGGTTTAGGGCAGTGCAGTGGTGTTCGGGCAGTGTAGGGGGTCGTGCTGGGGCTGGTGTTTCAGGGTTTAGGGCAGTGCAGTGGTGTTCGGGCAGTGTAGGGGGTCTTGCTGGGGCTGGTGTTTCAGAGTCTAGGGCAATGCAGTGGTGTTCGGGCAGTGTAGGGGGTCTTGCTGGGGCTGGTGTTTCAGGGTTTAGGGCAGTGCAGTGGTGTTTGGGCAGTGTAGGGGGTCGTGCTGGGGCTAGTGTTTCAGGGTTTAGGGCAGAGCAATGGTGCTCAGGCAGTGTAGGGGTTGTGCTGGGGGTGATGTTTCAGGGTTTAGGGCAGTGCAGTGGTGTTAGGGCAGTGTAGGGGGTCGTGCTGGGGGTGGTGTTTCAGGGTTTAGGGCAGTGCAGTGGTGTTCCGGCAGTGTAGGGGGTCGTGCAGGGGGTGGTGTTTCAGGGTTTAGTGCAGTGGTGTTCGGGCAGTGTAGGGGGTCGTGCTGGGGTGGTGTTTCAGGGTTTAGGGCAGTGTAGTGGTGTTCGGGCAGTGTAGGGTGTCGTGCTGAGGGGTGGTGTTTCAGGGTTTAGGGCAGTGCAGTAGTGTTTGGGTAGTGTAGGGGGTCGTGCAGGGGTGGTGTTTCAGGGTTTAGGGCAGTGCAGTGGTGTTCGGCCAGTGTAGGTAGTCTTGCTGGGGTTGGTGTTTCAGGGTTTAGGGCAGTGCAGTAGTGTTTGGGCAGTGTAGGCGGTCGTGCTGGGGCTGGTGTTTCAGGGTTTAGGGCAGTGCAGTGGTGTTTGGGCAGTGTACGGGGTTGTGCTGGGGCTGGTGTTTAAGGGTTTAGGGCAGTGCAGTTTTGTGCGGGCAGTGTACGGGATTGTGCTGGGGCTGGTGTTTCAGGGTTTAGGGCAGTGCAGTGGTGTTCGGGCAGTGTAGGGGGTCGTGCTGGGGGTGGTGTTTCAGGGTTTAGGGCAGTGCAGTGGTGTTCGGGCAGTGTAGGGGGTCGTGCTGGGGGTGGTGTTTCAGGGTTTAGGGCAGTGCAGTGGTGTTCGGGCAGTGTAGGGGGTCGTGCTGGGGCTGGTGTTTCAGGGTTTAGGGCAGAGCAGTGGTGTTCGGGCAGTGTAGGGGGTCGTGCTGGGGGTGATGTTTCAGGGTTTAGGGCAGTGCATTGGTGTTCGGGCAGTGTAGGGGGTCTTGCTGGGGGTGGTGTTTCAGGGTTTAGGGCAGTGCAGTGGTGTTCGGGCAGTGTAGGGGGTCTTGCTGGGGGTGGTGTTTAGGGGCAGTGGTGTTCGGGCAGTGTAGGGGGTCTTGCTGGGGGTGATGTTTCAGGGTTTAGGGCAGTGCAGTGGTGTTCGGGCAGTGTAGGGGGTCTTGCTGGGGGTAGTGTTTCAGGATTTAGGGTGGTGCAGTGGTGTTCGTGCAGTGTAGGGGGTCGTGCTGGGGGTGGTGTTTCAGGGTTTAGGGCAGTGTAGTAGTGTTTGGGCAGTGTAGGGGGTCGTGCAGGGGGTGGTGTTTCAGGGTTTAGGGCAGTGCAGTGGTGTTCTGGCAGTGTAGGGGGTCATGCTGGGGGTGGGGTTTCAGGGTTTAGGGCAGTACAGTGGTGTTTGGTCAGTGTAGGGGGTCGTGCAGGGAGTGGTGTGTCAGGGTTTAGGGCAGTGCAGTGGTGTTCGGGCAGTGTAGGGGTCGTGCTGGGGCTGGTGTTTCAGGGTTTAGGGCAGTGCAGTGGTGTTCGGGCAGTGTAGGGGGTCTTGCTGGGGGTGGTGTTTCAGGGTTTAGGGCAGTGGTGTTCGGGCAGTGTAGGGGGTCTTGCTGGGGGTGATGTTTCAGGGTTTAGGGCAGTGCAGTGGTGTTCGGGCAGTGTAGGGGGTCTTGCTGGGGGTAGTGTTTCAGGGTTTAGGGCAGTGGAGTGGTGTTCGGGCAGTGTAGGGGGTCGTGCAGGGGGTGGTGTTTCAGGGTTTAGGGCAGTGCAGTGGTGTTCTGGCAGTGTAGGGGGTCATGCTGGGGGTGGGGTTTCAGGGTTTAGGGCAGTACAGTGGTGTTCGGGCAGTGTAGGGGGTCGTGCAGGGGGTGGTGTGTCAGGGTTTAGGGCAGTGCAGTGGTGTTCGGGCAGTGTAGGGGTCGTGCTGGGGCTGGTGTTTCAGGGTTTAGGGCAGTGCAGTGGTGTTCGGGCAGTGTAGGGGGTCTTGCTGGGGGTGGTGTTTCAGGGTTTAGGGCAGTGGTGTTCGGGCAGTGTAGGGGGTCTTGCTGGGGGTGATGTTTCAGGGTTTAGGGCAGGACAGTGGTGTTCGGGCAGTGTAGGGGGTCTTGCTGGGGGTAGTGTTTCAGGGCTTAGGGCAGTGCAGTGGTGTTCGTGCAGTATAGGGGGTCGTGCTGGGGATGGTGTTTCTGGGTTTAGGGCAGTGCAGTAGTGTTCGAGCAGTGTAGGGGGTTGTGCAGGGGGTGGTGTTTCAGGGTTTAGGGCAGTGCAGTGGTGTTCGGGCAGTGTAGGGGGTCGCGCTGGGGGTGGTGTTTCAGGGTTTAGGGCAGTGCAGTGGTGTTCGGGCAGTGTAGGGGGTCATGCACGGGATGGTGTTTCAGGGTTTAGGGCAGTGCAGTTGTGTTCGGGCAGTGTAGGGGGTCGTGCTGAGGCTGGTGTTTCACGGTTTAGGGCAGTGCAGTGGTGTTCGGGCATTGTAGGGGGTCGTGCTGGGGCTGGTGTTTCAGGGTTTAGGGCAGTGCAGTGGTGTTCGGGCAGTGTAGGCGGTCGTGCTGGGGCTGGTGTTTCAGGGTTTAGGGCAGTGCAGTGGTGTTCGGGCAGTGTAGGGGGTCGTGCTGGGGCTGGTGTTTCAGGGTTTAGGGCAGTGCAGTGGTGCTCGGGCAGTGTAGGGGGTCGTGCTGGGGGTGATGTTTCAGGGTTTAGGGTAGTGCAGTGGTGTTCGGGCAGTGTAGGGGGTCGTGCAGGGGCTGGTGTTTCAAGGTTTAGGGCATTGCAGTGGTGTTCGGGCAGTGTAGGGGGTCGTGCTGGGGCTGGTGTTTCAGGGTTTTGGGCAGAGCAGTGGTGTTCGGGCAGTGTAGGGGGTCATGCTGGGGGTAGTGTTTCAGGGTTTAGGGCAGTGCAGTGGTGTTCGGGGAGTGTAGGGGGTCGTGCTGGGGGTGGTTTTTCAGGGTTTAGGTCAGTGGTGTTCGGGCAGTGTAGGGGGTCTTGCTGGGGGTGATGTTTCAGTGTTTAGGGCAGTGCAGTGGTGTTCGGGCAGTGTAGGGGGTCTTGCTGGGGGTAGTGTTTCAGGGTTTATGGCAGTGCAGTGGTGTTCGGGCAGTGTAGCGGGTCATGCTGGGGGTGGTATTTCAGGGTTTAGGGCAATGCAGTGGTGTTCGGGCAGTGTTGGGGGTCGTGAAGGGGGTGGTGTTTCAGGGTTTAGGGCAGTGCAGTGGTGTTCGGGCAGTGTAGGGGTCGTGCTAGGGGTGGTGTTTCAGGGTTTAGGGCAGTGCAGTGGTGTTCGGGCAGTGTAGGGGTCATGCAGGGGCTGGTGTTTCAGGGTTTAGGGCAGTGCAGTGGTGTTCGGGCAGTGTAGGGGGTCGTGCTGGGGGTAGGGTTTTAGGGTTTAGGGTAGTGCAGTGGTGTTTGTGTAGTGTAGGGGGTCATGTTTTAGGGTAGTGCAGTGGTGTTTTGGTAGTGTAGGGGGTCGTGCTGGGGGTAGTGTTTTAGGATTTAGGTTAGTGCAGTGGTGTTTGGGTAGTGTAGGGGGTCGTGCTGGGGGTAGTGTTTTAGGGTTTATGGTAGTGCAGGGTGTTTGTGTAGTGTAGGGGGTCGTGCTGGGGGTAGTGTTTTAGGGTTTAGGGTAGTGCAGTGGTGCTTGTGTAGTGTAGGGGGTCGTGCTGGGGGTAGTGTTTTAAGGTTTAGGGTAGTGCAGTGGTGTTTGTGTAGTGTAGGGGGTCATGTTTTAGGGTAGTGCAGTGGTGTTTGGGTAGTGTAGGGGGTCGTGCTGGGGTAGTGTTTTAGGGTTTAGGATAGTGCAGTGGTGCTTGTGTAGTGTAGGGGGTCGTGCTGGGGGTAGTGTTTTAGGGTTTAAGGTAGTGCAGTGGTGTTTTTGTAGTGTAGGGGGTCATGTTTTAAGATGCAATGCTCCAATACCTGACCAGTCTGCACTACATAAAACTGCAAAAAAACTAAAAATAAAAAGTGTTTTGCACACTTTTGTCATTGGGCTATATGTGGGCTACATCTGGGTAATATTTGTGCTACATTTGGGCTCTTTTTTCACTGGTGGCCATCTTGGAAGACTTCTTTGTTATGAAGTTTCCTAATTTCTTCATTTACTGCAGTCTCCTCAGTAGGAAATGCTTTCAGTTTTTTACTTTGATTCCATCAAGAAGGCATTCAGATGTGTCTCACATCTGCCATAAATTCAGAATGTTAGCACTCTAGTTGCTCATTAGATCACTGGAGTAAAGCTACTGCTCACCAGGGAGTTAACTGGTAGTCTGCTGCTGGTATTGAAAGTGATTGTTTCAGTCTGCATGTCAGAATTTTCTAATGAAATAGAAGAGGATTTGAGATCTCACTTAAAACATGCCCTAATTTTTCTTTCTGCAGCACTAACCATAATTTCTATTTCAAAAAGAACCCCTCATTTTGTTCCTTTTTAAATTAAATGTTTTAAGTGTTACCGGTTTATTCCAATCAAAATGGCTTCAGGTGTGCCATACTTTTGTCATAAGTAAGGCTGTTAGCGCTCTAGTTGTTCTTTAGAACACTCTGGGAAGCTGCAGTAGAACACAAAGGCATCAACTGGCAGGCTGCTCCTGTTGAAATATAACAGGAAGATATTTGAGATCACACTTGAAATATGTCCTAATTTTTCTTTCTACAGCACTAACCATAATTTCTATGACAAAATGAACCCCATCATTTTGTTCCTTTTTAAATTAAATGTTTTAAGTGTTACCAGTTTATTCCAATCAAGATGGCTTCAAGTGTGCCATACTTTTGTCATAAGTAAGGCTGTTAGCACTCTAGTTGTTCTTTAGAACACTCTGGGAAGCTGCAGTAGAACACAAAGGCATCAACTGGCAGGCTGCTCCTGTTGAAATATAACAGGAAGATATTTGAGATCACACTTGAAACATGTCCTAATTTTTCTTTCTACAGCACTAACCATAATTTCTATGACAAAATGAACCCCATCATTTTGTTCCTTTTTAAATTAAATGTTTTAAGTGTTACCAGTTTATTCCAATCAAGATGGCTTCAGGTGTGCCATACTTTTGTCATAAGTAAGGCTGTTAGCACTCTAGTTGTTCTTTAGAACACTCTGGGAAGCTGCAGTAGAACACAAAGGAATCAACTGACAGTCTCTGCCCTTGTTGGATGTACATGTTTTACTGAGAATGTCAGACTTCATTCTCACATGAGTGAGAAAGATAATGTGAATTTACAGAAAATATGCTCTCATTTTAGCTTCTGGAGCACCTTCCAAACCTCCATGGGACAAGCATGAGAAAATAGTGTTCTCTCAAACATGATTCATGATATCCCAGCAGAAGATTTTTCACATGGTAAAATCACCTTAGAATACACCACAATTCCTAAAATTAGTATGGTACCATCAACAAATAAATTCTAATGTAACTAAAGCCTGTTATCACCCTTTATAGTTCTCCTTTTGGTGACCCTCAAAATCTTCTATTCACTACAATGCATTTCAATGAGGTACTATCATTTATATTGGTCCCAAGATGGCTGCCAGCAATTCCAGGATGAAGTGCTGACAGCCAATCAGATCTAACGATGACATGTGTGGTTAGGCTCCGCCCAGATATATATGTGACTTTACTTTTGATTTTCTCAGGAACTACTGAACGGATTTACACCATTTAAGCAAAAGGCACGACACTGAACCAAGGGCTACCTCTTTGCCAAATTTGGTGTAATTCCGTTCAGCAGTTCGGGCTGTAGCTGCGACTAAAGGTTCCTATGGAAAAATGAATGGGGAAAACGCGTTTTGGGACCCCCCTTTTTCTCGGCCCCCGCTTGCTGTATCACCCGAGACTTTCAGGATAGGAGCGGACCGGAGCGCCCCAACAAGTTGGAAACTTTCGCGAAGATTCGTCAACCGGCGCCAACGTTATTTCAAATAGAATGTCGCGGATTTCCTATGGATAATAGGTTTTAACTATAACTATCTACTGGCGACCGCCAGTAGATAATATATATATATATATATATATATATATATATATATATATATATATATATATATATATATATATATATCAAAGCAATACCCTTTCAGGCATAGAGTGACACATAAATTATGCACAAAAAAAGCAGAGAATTCTGGGTAGTTCTCAAGTTTTGGTGGAAAGCAGCTCCAGTATAGAGCACTCTCAACACCAGTGACACTCTAAATCTGCTCACATCAAATGTCTGCTTTTCTATCAAAGTCTTTAAGTGTGGGATTAGCACAGTGCCATCCACGCCAAGATAGAAAGGGACAAAGTCTTTTGCCATTTCTACAGCAAAGCCTTTAAGCAAAGGATTAGCACAGTGCTATCCACGCTGAGCTGTAAAATGGTCAAAGCCTTTTACCACTCCAGGCACAGTATTACAGCTTTGGATTGGTAAAATACCATCCAAACCCGCCTGAAATGAATAAAAGCAATCCCTGACATGGTAAAATACCATCCAAGCCAACCTGAAAAGAATAAAAGCAACCCCTGACATGTGTTTCGCTCTCATTAGAGCTCTTCAGAGAGGTATAGCTTTGTCCAGACACAAGGGAGCACACAATATAAGTCAAAGCAATACCCTTTCAGGCATGAAGTGATGCATAAACTATGCAAAAAAAAGAAGCAGAGAATTCTGGGTCGTTCTCAAGTTTAGATGGAAAGCAGCTCCAGTATAGAGCACTCTCAACACCAGCGACACTCTAAATCTGCTGACCTCAAATGTCTGCTTTTCTATCAAAGTCTTTAAGCGTAGGAATAGCACAGTGCCATCCACGCCAAGGTCGAAAGGGACAAAGTATTTTGCTCTTTCTACAGCAAAGTCTTTAAGCATAGGATTAGCACAGTGCTATCCATGCCGAGCTGTAAAATGGCCAAAGCCTTTCACCACTCCAGGCACAGTATTAGAGCTTTGGATCGGTAAAATACCATCCAAACCCGCCTGAAATGAATAAAAGCAATCCCTGACATGTGTTTCACTCGCATTAGAGCTCTTCAGAGAGGTATTGTTTTGTCCAGACACAAGGGAACACCCAGTATAAGTCAAAGCAATACCCTTTCAGGTATAGAGTGACGCATAAATTATGCAAAATAAAGAAGCAGAGAATTCTGGATAGTTCTCAAGTTTAGGTGGAAAGCAGCTCCAGTATAGAGCACTCTCAACACCAGTGACACTCTAAATCTGCTCACCTCAAATTTCTGCTTTTCTATCAAAGTCTTTAAGCGTAGGATTAGCACAGGGTCATCCACGCCAAGATAGAAAGGGACAAAGTCTTTTGCCATTTCTACAGCAAAGTCTTTAAGCATAGGGTTAGCGCAGAGCTATCCATGCCGAGCTGTAAAATGGCCAAAGCCTTTTACCATTCCAGGCACAGTATTGCACACTCTGTGCTTGTGTTTATGGAATGAAGGCAGGAAGCTATTTTCATCAGAGTTTCTCCATAAAAGTGTCACAACTTTGAATTGAAACATGGTGCCATGAACTCTGCCACACACGGAATTAATCCTCTGAAGGCATGAAAGAGACTATGTAATTATGTTCCAAAACGAAGGATTTAAGGTTTTAGAATTTTGTGACATTTGTGACACCAGCATTTGTTTTGCAAAGATAAGGCATTGTGGGGACTGTAGTCCGAACACTTAAGTACAACTAATGATCAGAGGAATTGTTAGCAGTGGGCAAGTGAAAGATGATGCTAAAAACAACAAACTACTATGGATCTATCCCTGCATTAAATCAGTAAAAGAAAAACAGCTACTGCTTTCATTTAAGAAAAGTGTAATTTGAACTCACATGTGAACTGCAGTTACACCTTGCACCTCTTGAACTGCCGTTTGGAAATGGTTACGTTGTCCCTCGTCACTGCTCATGAATACCGGCTGTAAAGCAGACCAATTAGTGACTTATGGCATTTTGCATATGAATAAGACTCAGGAGAGTTGACACGCATTATGCTGTGTTTGCTGCCAGAATAAAGGAGTTTTAAACTAAGCACAGTGGTGTGGCTTGATCACGCATACCAGAAGGTGGGATGCGGTTCTCTATGGAATATTGCAGTATTAACGCTACTGAACAAGCCCCGATCCGTGATGCTGGGCGCCCAATGCGTCGCAGTTCTTTTGGATTTGTTACAGATGGGACGCCAGCCGGCTGACAAAGAAAGTAAATGCAATGACTGGAGCAGGGCCACTTTTGTGAGGACCGCACATGAATTTCCAAGAATCTTTTTAACTCAGCCAATATTTGCAGGGCACTTTTCTTTGCACTCTGTGCCTGCGTTTATGGAATGAAGGCAGAGAAGCTATTTTCATCAGAGTTTCTCCATAAAAGTGTCACGACTTTGAATTGAAACATGGTGCCATAAACTCTACCACACACAGAATTAATCCTCTGAAGGCATGAAAAAGGCTATGTCAATATGTTCCAAAAGGAAGGATTTGAAGGTTTTTGAACTTTGTGATGTTTAGGACACCAGTATTTGTTTTGCAAAGATAAGGCATTTTGGGGACTGTAGGCCCAACACTTAAGTACAACTAATGATCAGAGGAATTTTTAGCAGTGGGCAAGTGAAAGATGATGCTAAAAACAACAAACTACTATGGATCTATCCCTGCATCAAATCAGAAAAAGAAAAACAGCCACTGCTTTCATTTAAGAAACGTGTAATATGAAATCACATGTGAACTGCAGTTACACCTTGCACCTCTTGAACTGCCGTTTGGAAATGGGTACGTTGTCCCTCGTCACTGCTCATGAATACTGGCTATAAACCAGATCAATTAGTGACTTTATGGCATTTTGCATATGAATAAGACTCAGGAGAGTTGAAACGCGTTATGCTGTGTTTGCTGTCAGAATAAAGGAGTTTTAAACTAAGCACAGAGGTGTGGCTTGATCACGCATACCAGGAGGTGGAATGTGGTTCTCTATGGAATATATATATATATATATATATATATATATATATATATTATCTACTGGCAGTCGCCAGTAGATAGTTATAGTTAGGACCTATTTTCCATAGGAAATCCGCGACATGTTTTAACCAGAGCGGAGGAAAGCCTCCTAAACAAAGGACTTACATTTTGTCCAGAAAGACATTTTGATCCAGTGGAGACTAAAATAGATCTATATAAGTATGTCCGGAAACTCAAATTAGCTAAATATTTCAGCAAACAGAATGGACAGAGTAGCCAAAATTCTGAAGAAGGGAATAATACTGTAGAGGATGAAACATCACAGGCATTTACCATAGCGGAAATTCAGCACTTGAGCACAGTGCATGGTTTGGCACATGATATGGATAATAAGAGCCTCTCTGATTTACAAATACTAAGAGAAATGGGTATGAGAACAGATGCGCATGTAAAAACAATGTTTAAGGACAAATCCAAGTTTTGCCCCGTCCTATACCCAGGAAATAGATTGGATACCTTCTATGACCTGGTGTCAGCAGATATGAAAAAATGAGTAACATCAAACAAATCGACAAAAAGGAAAATCTAAGTCAACTGGAACGGATGGCTATGGACTCCCTGAGAAAAATCCGTCAATAGAGATTAAACCCGCTGACAAGGGGGCAACATTGTTGTCTTGGATAAAGAAGATTATGTTGCAGAAGCCATGCGGCAATTGAGTGAGAGTGACAAGTATGAGAAACTCAATAAAAACCCAATCAATGACTTAGTTAATGATTTGAATGGTAGATTAAAACAATGGCAAGAAAAAGGTCTCATCTCCGAACAAGAGGTACAATACCTAAGAAATGATTCACCAACTATACCTACCATATACTTTCTCCCGAAAGTTCACAAAACTTTGAATAAGCCACCGGGGAGACCCATCATCTCCAGCTGTGACTCCTTATACCAGAATGTTTCAATCTATGTGGATTCTTTTCTGGCTCCGATAGTACCAACACTTACGTCATACATAAAAGACACTGGAGATTTTTTAAGAACTTTGATGAATATACAGTGGCAGAAAGATTATCTGCTAGTAACCATCGACGTTGTGTCACTTTATACTTCAATTAACCATGATATAGGTTTACAAGCAGTGACATATTTCTTGAAACAAAAACCAGTTGAACAATTAGAGCATTGCATGATGGTACTGGATATGATAGAATTATGCCTACGGAACAATGTATTTCTATTTAATAAAGAAATGTATTCTCAAAAGTGCGGAACTGCGATGGGAGTTTCCTTCTCTCCAAGTTACGCCAACCTCTTCATGGGGTGGTGGGAAAAGACCATAGCTTGAGAGAGGAAAATGACCCATACGTGGTCAAGGTGGTCCTTTGGCTGCGCTTTATAGACGATCTTTTTCTCCTTTGGAATGGAACAGAATTGGAATGCCGGAAATTCATGGATATACTGAATGAGAATAATATTGGCTTGAAATTCACATTTAACATCAGCAAAAAGAGATAGTATTTCTTGACACCAAGGTATATATAAAATCAGAAAAGATTGAGACTACAGTACACAGGAAACGCACAGTAACCAACAGTGTGCTGCATGGGCTAAGCTTCCATCCAGAAAGTCTTAAGAAAAGTATACCGTATGGTGAATTTATCAGAATGAAGAGGAACTGTTCAAACACTAAAGAAATGAATCTCAAATTCAAGGAAACAAAGAACCGGTTTCTACAAAGAGGATACCGTTACAATGACATCAAACGTGGAGAAATGAAAGCAAGAGCTATCAACAGATCTGAGATGTTGATTAACAAATGTAAAGAAAAAAGTGGCATGTCAGAGGAACCAATCAGAATGATAATGACGTATAGCAAAGAAAGCTTTAAAGTAAGAAAAGTAATAAATAAATATTGGAACATCTTATTGAAAGACCCAGATATTGGTAAGAAAGTTGGAAATTACCCTCAGATATCATACAGAAAAGCCCCGTCATTGTCAGATAGACTGGTCAAAAGTCACTTTGAAATCAAACGACCCAATACGTGGCTACAGGAACTTAAGAAAGGATTCAGCAAATGTAGTCATTGCAAGGCCTGCAAGATTGGAAGGACAATGAAAGCAATCGTTGATCCACAAGGCAAGATCTTCAAAATAAATGATCTGATAACATGCAACACAACGTATGTAGTGTATCTTCTGGAATGTTACTGTGGGAAACGCTATATTGGAAGTACCATCTGTCCCTTGAAAAAAGAATTCTAGAGCATACAAGGGCGATCCAGAATAAAGATACGACGTATGCTATATCTAAACATATGCTCACCCACAAAGGAAAATCGTGGAAAGATATAACTTACTCAGGCCTTGCCACCATACCGGTACATGAAAGAGGAGGGAATAGAACCCTAAAGCTGAGACGTCTAGAGTCACGACTGATCATAAGATTCAAGACAAAACATCCAACGGGTCTGAATGGGGATGAGGAGATGTATATACATTTGTAAAAGAATTTGACATGAAAGTAAATGAACATAACAGCGAAATTAAAAAGAAAAAAAGAAAAAGAAAACATATTAAATGTAACAAAGTAATGACAAGCAAGTACAGTGTCCAATTGGGGAGGAGATGAAAATGGAGTGACCAAGATTTAGACAACTAAGCGGCATAAAGTAATCAATTGGGCACTGAGACCCATACTTATAAAGAAATATGGAGGAATTGAGTTAATGGCACTTAGCCGAATGGAATATGAGACATATGTCCAGATACTCATATACATAGATCGGACTCAATTCACCAACTCACTTGGAATGTGAGATGTAATATGTCCCTGAGACTGTGATTGTGTGAGTTACAAACTTTGAAATGCCAATTGATACAATATCAACTGTGTCTCACTCCAAATGATTAATACCCCCTACAATGACAAATTGGTGTTAATAATAGTTTTATTTTAGTTGCACTTTAATAGATTTTGCTTTCACACGATTTTGGGTGTTTTTTGTAAAATAAAAAAAACTACCTGACCCAGAATGCACCTAATATGCTAGCTGGGCAAGAGGTATAAATACTAGAAATGGTAGAGGGACCAATTGTTGCACCGTGATCAAGACCTGCTGGTCGAAACGCGTTGGTGAGGGAAGGAGAAGTTCCATGGCACAATAAACCGTTAAAACAATCCCCTGGAAGAGTGCAGCGTCTTTTTGTTGCTGAAAAATATTAATTCGAGGCGAGTCCGGCCTCGCAGCGCGCACCAGCTGTGTGATAGTGCGCCCTTCGTGTGGACAAATTTGGTGGATAAATATATATATATATATATATACATATATATATATATATATATATATTATCTACTGGCGGTCGCCAGTAGATAGTTATAGTTAGAACCTATTTTCCATAGGAAATCCGCGACATTCTATTTGAAATAACTCTCTTGCCGGTTGACGTATCTTCGCAAAATTTTCAAACTTTGTGGGGCGCTCCGGTCCGCTCCTACCCTGAAAGTCTCGGGGTGATTCGTCAAGCGGGGCCGAGAAAAAGGGGGTCCTAAAACGCGTTTTCCCCATTCATTTTTCCATAGGAAACTTTAGACACGGCTACAGCCCGAACTGCTGAACGGAATTACACCAAATTTGGCAAAGAGGTAGTTCTTGGTTCAAAAAGAACCCTTTTGTTAAATGGTGTAAATCCGTTCAGTAGTTGCTGAGAAAATCAAAAGTAAAAGTACATATATATCTATGGGCACGGAGGATCCGCGCACCCTGAGCGCACCCTGCGCGCACCGTCCCGATCACGAGCTGCATGTTAATTGGTTGTCAGCTGGCTGTCAACATTCCGATTCAGGAAATGTTGGCAGCCATTTTGTCCCTCGGTAGAACCGAGGGACAGAAACAAGTGCGCAAAGCGCACAAAGGGGGCAGGGTAGAAACACCCTGACCCCTAGGTCTGCTCAGGGGTCCCATAAGGACCCCCTGGGCAGAAAAGCATTTTTTAATCGGCAGGATGCGCTCAGGGTGCGCGGATCCTGCCGATAAAATCGAGCGCGGTCTCCGCGCTCGATGTGCACTTGCCCCCGGGTGGGCCAAGTCCCGGGGCATGCTGGGGGTGTTTATTTTATGCATGGGGGCCTCTAAGGAGCCCCCAAGCCCCGGGGACTGCCACCCCCGGGGCTTTCTTTTTAAAATGGTGCGGGAGGGCTCTGAGCCCTCCCGCAGCCCCGGGACCACCACCTCCCCGGGGCTTCTTTTTTTTTTTTTTTTCTGTGTGGGGGGCTTGAGCCCCCACACGCCCGGGACCGCCACCTCCCAAGGCACTAACAAATTAAAATGGGGGTCCGTTTTGGACCCCCAAAGCCCCGGGGACCACCACCTCCCCGGGCTGTGCTGATGTGGGGAGGGGGCCGCGCGGCCCCCTCCTGGAGCCTGTGGTGGCCCTGGGGACCGCCACCCCCAGGGCCGGCTCCTGCAGTGTCCCGGGGTGCCTACCCCGGGACACTGCTGTTTGCAATGACAGGACGGGAGCCTCGCGGCTCCCGTCCTGTCATTGCAAACTGCTTTGGATATTGGAAGAGAGAGCAGGGAAACCTGCTCTCGCTTCCAATATCCAAAGACAATTGCTTTTCACACGGGGAGCAGCATGTTAGCTGCTCCCATGTGTAAAGCAATGCCGGCTCCCGTAGGACACGGGGAGCCGGCGGGACTGTGGGGGTTTGGGGACCCCCACAGTCCCCAACCAGAGGCCAGGCCCCGGGGATGGGGTCCCCGGGGCAAGTAGTGGCTCGGGAGGGGGCCACGCGGCCCCCTCCCCAGAAATAATTTAAAAAAAAAAAAAGGGGGTAAGGCCCTGGGGGATGGGGTCCTCAGGGCCCAAAAATAAGAAAAGGAAGGGGGCCACACAGCCCCCTTCAGGAAAAAAAAAAACGATCGGCCCGCAGGCCCCGCCCCTTCCTTCACCACTCTGCAAACGCGCCCCCTGGCGCGTTTGCAGATGGGGAAGTAATTCCCTTTGAATACTGGGGGTCCCTGGGGGCCAACTAGCCCACCAGGAACCTCCAGTATGCGCCAGGGGGCTGTGTTGCAGAGAGGTGTACAGAGGCCACGCCCCTTTATACACCTCTCTGCAACGCAGCTCTGTGGCGCTTTTTGGAGGTACCTCAGGATTCAAGGGGACTTAATCCCCCAACTTAAAACGCACCACGGGGCGCGTTTGCACAGTGGTGAAGGGAG
Source organism: Calotriton arnoldi (assembly GCA_963921515.1). Classification (NCBI taxonomy): domain Eukaryota; kingdom Metazoa; phylum Chordata; class Amphibia; order Caudata; family Salamandridae; genus Calotriton; species Calotriton arnoldi. The sequence continues at coordinate 27,169 of CAWUFW010014449.1, forward strand.
GGGCGGGGCTTCAGGTGACATGTGTGCAAACAGGCCCCGTGGCGCATTTTAAGATGGGGAATTAAATCCTTCAATCCTGAGGGTCTCTGGGGCCAACTAGCCCAACAGGTACATCCAGAAAGCGCCACAGAGCTGCGTTGCAGAGAGGTGTAAAAGGGGTGTGGCCCCTCTACACGTTTCTGCAACGCAGCCCCCTGGCGCATACTGGAGGTTCCTGGTGGGCTAGTTGGCCCCTAGGGACCCTCATGATTCAAGGGGACTTAATCCCCCAACTTAAAACGCACCACGGGGCGCGTTTGCACACGTCACCTCAGGCCCCGCCCCCTACCTTCACCATTGTGCAAATATTCCTCTAAAATCTGCCGAACTACGAATTCGGATTTACTCACCTGTTATCAGGAGAGACCTCAGTGCTGCATCTTTCAGCCCAGTACTAATCCTGAAAAGTAATTTTAACCGTACTTACCAGTAACTTGAATTTCCTTCCATAGGATATCATTGCCTGCTTTTTGCTGAAAAAGTGTTGATTTTTGAAACATACAAATATTCCTCTAAAATCAGCCGAAATACGAATTCCGATTTACTCACCTGTTATCAGGAGAGACCTCAGTGCTGTATCTTTCAGCCCAGTACTGGTCCTGAAAAGTAATTTTAACCGTACTTACCAGTAACTTGAATTTCCTTCCATAGGCTAACATTGACTGGTTTCACTTGGAAATTCTTCTAAGTGTGGAGTTTTGGAACTTTAAAATATTCCTCTAAAATCAGCCGAAATACGAATTCCGATTTACTCACCTGTTATCAGGAGAGACCTCAGTGCTGCATCTTTTAGCCCAGCACTGACCCTGAAAAGTAATTTTAACCGTACTTACCAGTAACTTATATTTTCTTCCATAGGAATCCATTGTCTGGTTTTCAGCAGAAAAGTTTCAAAGTGTCGATTTTCACAAACTACAATTATTCCTTAAAAATCGCCTGTATGACTTAAACGCATTCTTTCAACTGTTTACAGGACATGCACCAGTGCTGGATCCAGGATCCAACACTGAGTAAGAAAAAGTAATGATATCAGTTTTTACCTGCTAAGTGAATTTCCTTCCATAGGATAACATTGGTGATCCTATGTGAAAAAGTTTCAAAGTGTCAACTTTTAAAATACAATAATATTCCTTAAAAATCACTAATGTAACCAAAACGCTTTTACTCAACTGTTTACAGGAGATGTCCCAGGACTGAATCTAGGATCCAGTCCTGTGGTTAGAAAAGTAATCCATAAAGTAACTAATTGCATTTAACTAGAAATTCACATTGAGCTGAATGTTGCATTGTGTTTGAAAATGTGTTGCCCATTGCAACAACTGTAACTACTGTACTTAAAAGTCTATTGCCTATGTGCAAAGTATTTAAACTAAAGTAATTCATTCTGAGAAAGTATTTTTTGTAATGTATAATGTAATTACAATGTAATTTAAAAAATAAAATATGTAAAAAAAATTGTTTCTAAAAATGTAGTAAATCAGTATTAAAAAAATAAATATATACATTTAAAAATTGTCATTTACAAAACCTTTGAAATTCACTGAAAAAACCGTAGGTTTCAGACATGTTATAGTTAGGAATTAGCATTTAAAAAACCTTTGAAATTCACTGAAAAAACCATAAGTATGAGTGACTGTACGGGTGAGTGAGTAGATGTGTGTGTGTGTAGACCTAAGAATCAGTGAGTGGGTATGTACTTATTGGTATTGGAGTGTGTATGGTTTTGAGAATGGCAGTCTGTAATTTAGAGTGGGTGTTTCAAAACTTATATTAGGGTGTGAGAAGATGCATTAAATTCTCACATGGATGATGTCATCAGTGATGTCATCAGTGATGTCATTTGAGATGTCATCAGTGATGTCATCAGTGATGTCACTGACCATGTCATGAGTGATGTAATATGTGACGTCATCAGCAGTGCATTGCGGGGCGCGAGTTATAGTTACCTGAACTAACTATAACGGGGAATTTCACGGGTTTTGTACGAGTGCAATGTCCAACTAACTATAACTGTCCCTAAAACCTTATGGTTTTTTCAGTGATTTTTAAGGTTTTTAAATGCAAATTTCTAACTATAACGTGCCTGAAACCTATGGTTTTTTCAGTGAATTTCAAAGGTTTTTTAAATGCTAATTTCTAACTATAACGTGTCTGAAACCTATGGTTTTTTCAGTGAATATATAAATATATATATATTATCTACTGGCAGTCGCCAGTAGATAGTTATAGTTAGGACCTATTTTCCATAGGAAATCCGCGACATTCTATTTGAAATAACTCTCTTGCCGGTTGACGAATCTTTGCGAAATTTTCAAACTTTATGGCCCGCTACGGTCCGCTCCTACCCTGAAAGTTTCGGGGTGATTCGTCAAGCGGGGCCGAGAAAAAGGGGGTCCCAAAACGTGTTTTCCCCATTCATTTTCCCATAGGAAACTTTAGACACGGCTACAGCCCGAACTGCTGAACGGAATTACACCAAATTTGGCAAAGAGGTAGTTTTTGGTTCAGAAAGAACCCTTTTGTTAAATGGTGTAAATCCGTTCAGTAGTTCCAGAGAAAATCAAAAGGAAAATCACATATATATCTATGGCCGCGTCGGATTCGCGCACCCTCCCGATCACGAGCTGCATGCTAATTAGCTTCAAGTGGCTGTCAACACTCCAAATCAGGAAGTGTTGGCAGCCATTTTGTCCCTCAGTAGAACCGAGGGACAGAAACAAGTGCGCAAAGCGCACAAAGGGGGCAGGGTAGAAACACCCTGACCCCTAGGTCTGCTCAGGGGTCCCTCAAGGACCCCTGGGCAGAAAAAGCATTTTTTTTAAATCGGCGGGATGCGCTCAGGGTGCGCGGACACCGCCGAGAAGAAAAAAGCGAAGCACGGTCTCCCGCGCTCGTTGTTAATTGCCCCCGGGTGGGCCAAGTCCCGGGGGCATGCAGGGTTTCTTTTCAATATGTGGGGGCCTCTAAGGCTCCCAAGCCCCGGGACTGTCACCCCCGGGGCTTAAAAAATAATGGTGCGGGAGGGCTCTTTGCCCTCCCGCTGCCCCGGGACCGCCACCTCCCGGGCTTCTTTTTAAAATTTTTTGACCTGTGTGGGGGACCGCCACCTCCCGGGGCACTAAAGATTTGAATATGGGGTCCGTTACGGACCCTCAAAGCCCCGGGGACCACCACCTCCCCGGGCTGTGCACTGGATGGGAGGGGGCAGCGCGGCCCCTCCTGGAGCCCTTGATGGCCCTGGGGACCACCACCCCCCAGGGCCGGCTCCTGCAGTGTCCCGTGGTGCCTACCCCCGGGACACTGTAGTTTGCTATGACAGGACGGGAGCCTCGCGACCATGTCATGAGTGATGTAATATGTGACGTCATCAGCAGTGCATTGCGGGGGCGCGAGTTATAGTTAGCTGAACTAACTATAACGGGGGAATTTCACGGGTTTTGTACGAGTGAAATGTCCAACTAACTATAACTGTCCCTAAAACCTATGGTTTTTTCAGTGAATTTCAAAGGTTTTTAAATGCTAATTTCTAACTATAACATGTCTGAAACCTATGGTTTTTTCTGTGAATTTCAAAGGTTTTTAAATGCTAATTTCTAACTATAACGTGCCTGAAACCTATGGTTTTTTCAGTGAATATATATATATATATATATATATATATATATATATATATACATATATATATATATATCCTACTGGCGGTCTCCAGTAGGTAGTTATAGTTAGGACCTATTTTCCATAGGAAAAGCCTTTTTGATTTGCCAATATCTTTGGCACCGGTTGACGAATCTTCACGAAATTTTAAAAACTAATGGGGTGCTCTGGTCAGCTCCTGTCTTGAAAGCTCAGGGTGGTTGGTCAAGCGGGGGCCGAGAAAAGAGGGGGGTCCCAAAACGCGTTTTCCCCATGTTAATTTCCATTGGAACGTTTGTTGCGGATACAGCCCAAACTGCTGAATGGAATTACACCAAATTTGGAAGAGAGGTAGCTCTTGGTCCAGAGTGCACTCTTTGCTTTAAATGGTGTAAATCCGTTCAGTGGTTCCTGAGAAATTGAAAAAATATAAAATATCGATATCTGTGACCGCGGTGGGTTCGCGAACCCTCCTGAGCACGAGCTTCATTCTGATTGGCTTCCGACTCTTCAAACCAAGAAGTGTTGGCAGCCGTCTTGTGACTTGGTAAAACCGAGTCACATGAAAGCAGTAAAAAAAAGATTAAAAAAAGAAAAGGGGGCAATGTAGTAACACCCTGACTTCCTAGGCGTGGTCAGGGGGTCCCACGCTTGGTTTTCCCTAAGCCCCCGGGTGGGCCAGGTCTGGGGGGCAATAGCTGATTATGCAGTGGGGGCCCTCGAGGGCCCCCGCAGCCCCGGGGACCGCTACCTCCCCGGGGCTTGAAAAAGAAATATGTGAGGGGCTTCTCCCTTCCCACACTGCCCCAGGGACCACCACCTGGAGGCAATTTAGATGTTGGGAGGGGGTCATGGTGCCCCCCTCCTGGAGCCTTACATGGCCCTGGAGATTGCCACCCCCCAGGGCCGGCTCCTGCAATGTCCTGGGGTGCCCACCCCTGGTACATTGCCATTTGCTAGGGCAGGGTGGGAGCACTGCTCCCGCCCTGCCATAGCAAAGCAGAATTGCTTTTGGACAAGGGGAGCTGCGTGTGAGCAACTCCCCTTGTCCAAAAGCAATGCCGGCTCCCGCAGGTGGTGGGGATCCGGCTGGGACCACGGGGGCATTGGGGCTCCCCCCGCGGTCCCCAACGTGAGGGCATGCCCCGGGGCAAAAAAAAGCCCTTGGGGGTTATTTATAAAAAATATAAAATGGCTGGGCCTCGGGGGATGGGGTCTATGGGGCAGAATTTGAGTAATAAGAATGGGAGGCTTTTTTCCCGCGTGCTTGGAGTCGCGACTCCATCGCGGCTCTCATCGCGGCCCCCCAGTGTAAACGCGATGGGTTCGCAACTCTAAGCAAAATTAAAAAAAGAATATGTATGTTTTTTAAAAAGTAAGATTAACTGTTGGGTTATAGGGTGGCTCTAAAAAGAGCCCTTGTTTTCATAATGAGCTTGTTGTAACTACCTGTAAGTGCAGATGCACAGCTTTAGGTTGTTGTTGAAGACTCTGTTTCCTTGATCTGTAAAGTGCACTCCATCACTTCTGTAGATGTCGTTCATATCAAAACGTAGATTGTTGTTGTATATGGACCCCATTCTATGATCTCTGAGGTATGCAAACACAGCTTTTTGACACTCTTCCTAGCTTTCTCAAACTGTGGACAGAATTGATTTGACCAGTTCCATTTCTGTATTTGGCATATGTTAGAGTATACAAAGACAGTTTGAGGTAAAAGCAACATCAACTGTGCAAAGGTGTCCTTCATTAGCATTTCCAGACCTACCCCAGTCAATGTGCCAAGGTCATTGCCACCACAATGCACAATCATGAGGTCAGGGGGTTGGAGATGAAAAAAGGTTTTAACCAAAGGCAACAATTGGTGCAACTTTAACCCTCTCTGTGCAATCCATTTGATGTCCACATTTTCCAAAGCTAGGTGTTTGGCAATACCTCTGCGTTCAGCATACCTTTTGTACCAGAAAACACAGCTGTGTCCTACAATCCACACTGTGAGCATCTTGAAGGGATGCCTGGAAGTAATCAAAAGATGTCTGTAGCTCAGGTAGTCAGTTGGTAGAATGAGAGGTATCTAAAATGGTGGAGAACATGTTGTTTTTTAAAAAGTTGATAAGTGATTGGCTGTTCATCAAGATTGTGCACTGAAAAATAGGATGCTTGTTACTTTGCTGAGGTATCATGTTTGTGATTTGTTGTTAGAAAATGTTTGAAAGGTACAGTTGATATCATAAGGTAATATTTTGCAAAAGTCAACCACACCTGCTGTATGCATTAGTAAGCTTGTGTGCTGAACTTGACACTATGGTGAACTTGTGACCTGCTAGTACAGTTGAATGTTCCATGAACTGTTACTATGGAAACTGGCATTAAGCAGAATGGGGGAAGGGTTGAAACTTAACTGTGGACTTAAAATGTGAAATGGATATATAAATATAAGTGAAAAGATAGTAAATTAAGGTTTTCTAAGATAGTATGTGGAGAATTAGTGTGTTGCTGAAAATCTATACTAGTATTATTAGAAATAGGTTTTTGAACTCCCGTGTGGAGTCGCGGCTCCATCGCGGTGGAGTCGTGACTTCAGTAAATTACAGAAGCAGTTTGGGCACCATTTGAAGGCAGTTAGAAAGGGTTAATAAGTCTAACCAATAGAAATGTGTTTTACAATTTGAAATAATGATGGAAGCAATGTGATTTGATACTTACAGTTATTTGAGTGCAACAAGAGAGGGAAAGTTTGCCATTTCTGGTTTCACCTTTCTGAGAGAGGTGTATTACATTTCTTGTGTGAAAAAGAATATCTGTTAAGAGTTTCTTATATTTGGTATTCTGCAATACTACCTCAAACGTGAGTAACCAATTTGTAAGGTGTATTATATATTATTCAGTACTTCTTATTGTTTCTAGTAATATTTTTACTTTAAAAAAAATTCCTAGTGTTGAAATTGTAAGAGAAATGTGATGTATGAAATATGTTATGAAATGTACAGTTACTGTTTGTTTTCTGGAATTTAGTGAGAATTATATGTCTAGACTCATGCACTAGGAATGCAGTACTGTCAATATGCACAAGTGAGTCCTGGAGTTATGTATTCCGATGTGTGTTATTATTTAGTTATGCAATCTAGGAGGCACTATCTATATACAGTTGTAAATCCTTAGACTTTAACCATAGATTCGTGCAATCACTCAGGCACTACTATCCCACTCAAACACTCAGTCAGGCACTACCCATGCTCTCATCTACTCACTAAGGTACTACTGATCCACTCATAGAATGGCCCAAGCATTACCCTTATACTCATATTTTGTCTCAGGTACTTCGTATACACTCATACAATCATGTTGAAACTACCACTGCAGTCATAAAATCACTCAGTCAGTACCCATACATTTTTTTATTCTTTGAAGCACTACTCATACACTCTTGTCTTCAACCATGATTTAGCCTTGCACTTATGGTTTGTCTAAGGTATTTTTGCTGCACTGTTCTAATCACTCATTCAGTGCTGCTGCTCTCATGCAATCACCCAGGCAGTACTTTTCATATGAATGTTTCACTCATGCACTACCTATCCAGTCATCAATTCTCTCAGGTACAACCCACTACTTATCTATTTGTATGTTTCTTTGATATATGATGCGTCTTTTAAAAGGTACAGACACATGCATGCATGCTCTCTGGAATATGGTGAGACTTTTAACAGATACATTGAAAAAGTTGCTGCTTTGTATTTGGCTAGGCCCAACACTCTGAGTACTTGCTGAATAATGAAGCTGCAGCCATAAAGAGAGGTTGAATATTTGTTGGTAGAAGGATTATTTATTAGGTTAGCTTGTATTGGTGTATGGAGATGTATACTTCAAGTATGCCGCATAAATTTAGGTGTTTCTTTAAAATGGAAAGTGCAGTGTGTCAAGTTTATGGGAGTTTTTAGTCTTATGACTGAGGTATGTGTCTGCGTGCACATGTATTCTCTCACATGTTTTGGCTAAGCAGATGGTAGAGGTTTAAAACTCTGGTATATATGTATCTGTATGTTTGTTTTATATGTGAAGCTACTAGAAAAAGGTACAGACACATGCATGCCATCTAATCCCTCAGACATTAACCATAGATTTGTGCAATCACCCAGGCGGTACTATGCCACTCAAAGATTCAGTCAGGCACTACTCATGATGTCATCTACTTACTGAGGTACTACTGATGCACTGATAGAATAGCCCAAGCATTAACTTTACACTCATATTTTCTCTTATGTACTTCTCATACAGTCATTCAATCATCCAGCTACTACCACTGCAGTCATAGAATTACTCAGGCAGTACCCATGCACTTTTCTATTCTTTCTAGCACTATTCATATACTCTTGTCTTTAACCATGCATTAGCCTTGCACTCATGGTTTGTCCAAGGTATTTTTGCTGCACTGTTCTAATCACCCATTCAGTGCTGCTGCTCTCATGCAATCACCCAGGCAGTACTCTTTAAATGAATGTCTCACTCAGGCACTACCTATCCAGTCATCTATTCTCTAAGGCACTATCTAATACTTATCTATTTGTATGTTTCTTTCATATATGATGCATGTTTTAAAAGGCACATACACATGCGTGCATGATCTCTGGAATATGGTGAGACTTTTAACAGATACATTGAAAAAGTTGCTGCTTTGTATTTGGCTAGGCCCAACACTCAGCGTAGTTGCTGAATAGTGAAGCTGCAGCCCAAAAGAGTGGTTTAAGATTTGTTGGTAGAAGGATTAGTTATTAGGTTAGCTTGTATTGGTTTATGGAGATGTACACTTCAAGTATGCTGCATTATTTTAGGTGTCTGTTTAAAATGGGAATTGCAGTCTGTCAAGTTTAAGGGACTTTTTAGTCTTATGACTGAGGTTTGTGTCGTCGTGCACATGTTTTCTCACATGTGTTACGCCAAAACAAAAGGCAGAGGTATAAAACTCTGGTTCATGTATCTGTATGTTTCTTTTATATATCATGCCACTAGGAAAAGGCACAGACACATGCATGCCATGTAATGCCTCAGACATTCACCATAGATTTGTGCAATCACCCAGGCACTACTATCCCACTCAAACATTCAGACAGGCACTACCCATGCTCTCATCTACACAGTCAGGTACTACTGATCCACTCAGAATGGCCCAAGCATTACCCTTACACTCATATTTTCTCTCAGGTACTTCCCATACACTCATACAATTATCCAGCTACTACCACTGCAGTCATAGAATCACTCAGGCAGTACCCATGCACTTTTCTATTCTTTCTAGCACTACTCATATACTCTTGTCTTTAACCATGCATTAGCCTTGCACTCATGGTTTGTCTAAGGTATTTGTGCTGCACTGTTCTAATCACTCATTCAGCGCTGCTGCTCTCATGCAATCACCCAGGCAGTACTCTTCAAATGAATGTTTCACTCAGGCACTACCCATCCAGTCATCTATTCTCTCAGGCACTACCCACTACTTATCTATTTGTTTGTTTCTTTGATACATAATGAGTCTTTTAAAAGGTACATACTAGGGGTGGGTGGAATTTGCGTAGTCGCGCTACGCAAATTCTCGCGAAATTGTAAAAAATCTCCGCGAGCATGCGGAAATTCTGCGAACATGGGGAATTGCTTGTCCCGCCCGTTTGCGATGTGTTTTTGCATGCTCGCGGGGAATTATATCATTAACTTGCCCATGTGGTCACTAATGGGCACGGCCATCTTGTTTTTCACTTGTCCCGCCCGCTCGCGATGCTTATTTCCTGTTTTGGGTCGCGTATTGCGTGCTCCCGCCCGTTCGCGATGAGTATTTCCTGCTCGGGACGCGATTACGAGTTCGCAAGACTTTTTGCATGCTCGGGTAGGAAATATCGTGTGAACTTGCCCATGCGGTCGCAATGGGCGCGGCCATCTTGTTTTTCAGTCTATTCCTATGCTTCTGGGCCTGCTTTTCTATCCTCCCTCTATCTTGGCAATCCTTTGTTTCTGTACACTTTTTTTTACTCTTTTTTATTTATTATCTATCTCTCTACTTTCCTGAATCTATATTTTGAGTTTTTTTTACTTTTTTGTGACTTTTTCTACTACTTTTTCTATAACTTGCTTTTTTCATTTCTTTTACTTACTTTTCTAATTCCTCCCTTTTCTTTTCCACCCCCGAGTCCCAGAACCATGCCCAAGGGAGAGAGCGGGGGCAGCAAGGGAAAGGGCAAGGCTGCCCGTAGTCGCAGCCGCGACCGCCTTCCCTGCGGAAGGCGGCGCCAAAGGGGTGCAGGAACAGGCCTTATTTGGTGAGGCGGAGGTGGCCGCACTTGTTTTTTTGTGCAGCGCCACCTCCCCTTAACCCTAGCAGCAGGTGGCGGGCCTGGGTCCGGGTATGGGCTCGGGAGCGTAGCCAGCGGTGGGGAAATGTGCGCCGGGCAGTGTTTCGCTGCTCTGGTGTCCGGCACACCGGTGGTCCGATATCCTGGACCGGGAGCAGGACCTGCTAGGGGTGGAGGTCCCGGGGCTTGGTGAGTAGCTATTTAATATTACTACTTTGTGTTCTTCTGCGCTGTGTTATATATTGCGAATATATTTTTTTCCAAACAGCAAGAATGCTGCTGCTTACATTGCAGATAAATTATGTTTAAAAATCTTCTGTGATTGTTATGACACAGGTGCTCGGCGCTACTAATCTTACTTGTTTGCAACTTTGCGCTCGCTTGGCCTGATTATGTAAGAGTTTACTTTAGAGAACTTAAGTTAGGTAATGCTAGAGAGACTCTAGTCCTTCCTTTGTCCTCCTGCCACTAAGAAGAGATAGTGGTGGATTGATAGGTTTAGTTACTTATGATTAGTAGGTAATTTTTTAGTGGTCTGCGTGGCACATCCTCTGTCACGTCATGTGTGGCTGAGTGCTGCTTACCCCAGTCCTTAGTAGAACCTTTTGTAGTTTGTTTAGTGAGTGGTAATAGCCTAGGCTTATCACTAGCAGAACATCAGCAGCAACCAACCAACAATATGGTGTATACAAAAATGTATGCATGTGTCCTCCATCTATGCATTTTTGAGGACTAAAATAAATGAAAATGCAGACTTAGTGAACAATTGGCCCGTCTGGAATAGGTGGGCTCGGTCAGGTGGTACTTAGGCTTAGTTAGTATTCTGGAATCAGAATGCAACGCTGGATTAGTGTTCATAAATAATAACTAGACGGTCCGCGAATCCCGCAATACTACTAGTTGACCAGATTAGATAGGTCAATTTTATTGCAATTGTTGTTTCCATAAATGTTTGAGCGTTTTTTAAAATATATTATTTGTTTCGCACCAATCATCCATGTTTGTCTCTTTCTTTCTTACATCTTTCATGGGCAAGAAGAAGACGGGGTCGGAGTCGGCGGGAGCTGGAAATGATGCCTCCCAGGGCCAGGAACGCTCCTCTACCGAGGGCTCTGCTGCTGGCCCCGGTAAGTCCTCCTGTTGTTAATATTAATAATTATACTTCCCTAACTTTTACTGCACCTTATTTTTTCCGAACTATTATTTAGATTTCCTAAATCTACTTTTTACAAAATCCTCTTTGATTTACACAATCTGTTTCTAAATTCTTGTTATCCCTGCCTCTGCTATGACTCTCTGTACTACTACTATTAGTCTGTCTGTAGCTAAGCTTGCCCAGTTGGCCACTCTTTATTTAAAAGGTTTTAAATAAAACTCAGATTCACCAATCGCTCTAGCCACTGAGTCCCGACCTTTGGGTTGTCCTCTTCTAGTCTTCTTAATCTTGAGGCTTTTCGACAATTCCCACCAACAAAATGCCCAACCAGATATTTTACTATTTTTGATAGGATAGGAGATACTACTACTGTTGTAGGGGTTCTGCACATACAGAACTATGCACAAGAAAATAGGACGTTGGTGATAGGTGGTTGGACCTTCCTCACACCTCACCCACAATACCCAGTGTGCAGTGATGCACATGTAATCAGTGGCTTGGCAACTGGTCCACTTGTCTGTTGTCAGGTGGATATTGTGAACAGCACTCTGCTGCAAAGCTTGTCCAACCAATTCCAGCACATCGTGATGTAGTGCTGGAACAGCAACTCTGGCGAAATAGGACTGGCTGGGAACCTTCCATTTAGGGCAGATGGCTGACACAAATTCAAGGAAACCCACCCCTTCCACAAATGAAAAAGGGAGAAGGTCCAGCGCTAACGTTTTAGCCAGCTTCGCATTGTACTACCGTGCCGTTTGATGGTTGCGTTGGTACTGCCCCTCCGACCTAAGCAAGCTGTCAATGGTAGGCCGGATTATTTTCCTTTGTGGTGATGAAGAACCCAGTTAGGCTCAACGACGCACTGCTTTTCATTGCAGTACTCGGTTGCCTTGGTGTCTCAGTCTGACTCTGAGTCTGACTCTTCTTACTACGGTGCCACTGAGATGTTGCTGAGGATGTGGGCGGTACCACTACAGTGCTGGGGACAGGGCTAGAAATGTCTCCCTCTTGTTGCCCTTCCACCACGATCATATCTTCTTCTACTTCTTCATCCCCACCAACAGCAATGGGTGCAGTTTTACTTTTTGTAAGCTGAAGTAGTGAGCCTCCCACTGGATGATGTGGTGTTTTTTGAGATGACTTGTTTGGCCTCGGGTACCATAGTTTGTACCAAGCTTACCCCGCCTAACAGCTTGTCGACAAATTGAGCATATAGCAATGTTCTCCTCCTTACTGCTAACCGAAAAGAAGTCCCAAACTGGGGAGCAGAACTTTCTTGCGCTGCTGGAGGTGCCACTTTCAATACCAGATGAACTTGAGGGTGTGCCTGGAATTTGACTCTGTGCAGTTACAGTACCACTACCTACTGAGAGGGTGGTTGAGCTGGATGTAGGTCCCTGCCGGGCCTTTGCAAATGCAAATATGGAAGCTGGAGGTCGTGTTGGTGTTACCTGTGTTGGTGGTATCCGTGCTACATCCCTCGCAGCGATTTTGGATAGTCTAATAATGTTGGTCTCCGTCTCCTCTGGGCCGGGAGTGATGTTCATGATGACTGGATCATCATCATCACCCCCCTCTTCTACATCTACCTCCATAACTCTAAGGCTTTCTGGAACCTTCCTTTTCACTAGCCTTGTCTTGTGGCGTGCATCACTCTCAGATTGAGCTGGTGGCTTCCAAGTGGCATCTCGATCATCAGAAGCGGGGCTTGAAGAAGAAGTTGATGGACTAACCCTCCTTTTCCTTGCTGGGGGTCTGGAAGACAATGGATCTTCTGAAACAGTGGCTTGCTCCTCTTTGTCTGCAAAAAGCTCGATTTCCTGAACTGCCCCTACTTCAGGAGGAACAACTACTATTGTGGGCTGTTGTTGTGGCTGTTGTTGCGGCTGTGGTTCTGGCTGTTGTTGCGGCTGTGGTTCCGGCTGTGGTTGCGGCTGTGGTTCCGGATGTGGTTGCGGCTGTGGTACCGGCTGTGGTTGCAGCTGTAGTTGCGGCTGTGGTTGCGGCTGTGGTTGCGGCTGTTGTTGCGGCTATTGTTGCGGCTGTTGTTGCGGCTGTTGTTGCAGCTGTTGTTGCCCACTTATCTGCTGAGTTTCCGCCTGCAAGTGCGTTGATTGGGTACTACTTTGCGATAATGACATTTCAACATCACTGCTCGTTAGTAGACTGGCTACCTCTGCCACACTCGTGGCCTTGGGCCTAGGTTGGTGGGCTGGCCCCGCTGATGCGGAGGTACTGCTCCCAGCTTGAGCCCTGTTGGACACCACTGCTGCAGGCGTAAGTTTTTTTTCCCAAAAAACAACTCGGGCGGCACACCAGTCTTGGAAAGTGCCACTTCCTTCTTCTGTTCCTTCTTCTCACTGGCAACTTTCTTGGTACTGGAGGACCTGGTACCTTTCTTTGGGGACATCTTCTTCAGATGTCAGCAGGACGCAGGTGCACAAGTTACAGAGATGTCTGTGGTCACACGTGGACGTGACGTGGTGCGCAGCAGGACTTCTGTCTGGCAGTACAACGGGTGATGATGACACCTCCTCCTCTGTCTTTTTGTGCACCTAAAAGCAAAGAAGCCAGGAGAAGAACATCAGTGAAATGTTGCATTTGTTGTTGTGGTTCAATTACTACTAGTACAAACAAACAAATAAAATGTATATCTTAGTGTAGCCATTTGTGAGACATTGTCAACAAGGGCTTTCATGGTATACTGTGTACACTCAGGAAGGATAGGAAAGAAGAGGAACAACAACAAAAATACAAATGTAATGGAAGTGGACCCTGTTTGGCATTAAATTATTTGCTCATCACATCATTCAGGGAGCTGCAGCTGGCAAAGGGGATGGATGGAAGCAGTAAGCCAAGAGTAAAAGCATGCAGGCCTATAGGGCAAAAGCAGCACACTTTATAACTCCTACCAGAAATGGCCACCAGCCACATGGACACTCACAAATCAAAAGCAACAAGCAGGAGGCCTGGAAAACAATGTATTGAAAACAGGCCTATAATAGAAAGACAAAAGCTGCATGCTAAACCACACTGCTTTGCCTGTAATGCAATAAAATACAAAAACGAAAAATCCACAGGGCTAAACAAGGTCTGCAAGGTACACAACACACCACACACAACAAAGACATTTATTTAACACACACCCAAAAACTGAAATACACCCAAAAATATACATTTTGCAATTCAATCCAATGCCATCCATGGCCTAAATGATGTTTAAATTCAACAGAACACACAGAAACAGTTGTTTCATGCACCCCTGACTACCTCTGAGCCTACTGGATGAAAGGCCTTTTGGCAGACTAGGCCACAAGATTGCAGGCCAATGGATAAAAGCACACTACCGGGCTTCAAAATGGCTACCAGCCACATGGCCAGGCCCACAACAACAAGAAACTGAAGACAGACAGTGCAGGCCTATGGCAAAAAGCACACTGCCTGGCTTCAAAATGGCCGCCAGCCTCATGGCCAGGCCCACAACAACAAGAAACTGAAGACAGACAATGCAGGCCTATGGCAAAAAGCACCCTGCCTGGCTTCAAAATGGCCGTCAGCCTCATGGCCAGGCCCGCAACAACAAGAAGCCTAGGCCACAAAGGAAACACATGCAGGCCTATATGGCAAAATCAGCACACTTATAACTCCCACCAGAAATGGCCACCAGCCACATGGACCCTCACAAATCACAAGCAACAAGAAGGAGGCTTGGAAAACAATGTACTGAAAACAGGCCTATAATAGCCAGGCAAAGGATGCATGCTAAACCACACTGCTTTGCCTGTAATGCAATAAAATGCAAAAACGAAAATCCACAGGGCTAAACAAGGTCTGCAACACACCACACACAACAAAGGCTTTTATTTAACACACACCCAAAAAATGAAATACACCCAAAAATACACATTTTGCAATTCAATCCAATGCCATCCATGCCCTAAATGATGTTTGAAATAAATAAACACACAGCAAAGGAACAGTTGTTTCATCATGCACCCACCCATGACTAGCTCTGGGCCTACTGGCTACCCACAACTATTTTTTTTTTTTAAATGGTGAAAAGTACCAAAATTGTAGTTGCAGCAACTGCAATGCCCCAATCAAACAAAAAACAACACCAACTTACTTGTAAAATCTCAAATCCAAAAGTCCTCAAATCCAATGATAATGATGCAGCAGACACAAAGAGTGATCCTTCCAGCTCAAATCCAAATGAAAAATGAACAGGAGATGGACAAGGCACTGGGAGGTGCCTGCTGGACAGGAACAGGAAGTTGGAGACTCTGTGGCACTTCCTCCCTCCCCCCCCAAAAAAAATTGACAAAAAAGGACAGCCAAATGTCAATCTGAGGAGTTTTTTTCAACCAAATCATCATTTTATGGAAGGTTTTATGCTGCTCGAGATATTCTTCTTCTCCAGATTAAAAATTTTGCGTGTTCGGGATGGCGAGCTTCACCAACATTCCGCCGGATGTCCGATGGCGCGTCCGAATGACGTGTTCGCGATCGCAATCTCTCTCGCGGTGCATGATGGCGCAGCGAATGACGTGTTCGCGATCGCACACTCTCGCGGGATCGCGTGGCCGGCTACCAAAATCTCGTGGCGCATGTGAACGGATAGGAAACGTGTCGGCAAACGTAGGGATCCCGGTAAGTCGCTATCACACGCACTAGAATGCATTTTTAAAGCGCGAACAAGAAAATAATTCCGCTACGCTGCGGATCGCAGAATTTTTGGCAATTTCGTGTTCTCCGCTGAACGCAAAATTGCCTAAATTCCGCAAATTCCGCAAGCGGAGCGGAATTTAACGCCCAGGCCTAGTACATACACATGCGTGCATGCTCTCTGGAATATGGTGAGACTTTTAACAGATACATTGAAACAGTTGCTGCTTTTTATTTGGCTAGGCCCAACACTCTGTGTACTTACTGAATAGTGAAGCTAAAGCCCAAAAAAGAGGTTTAAGATTTGTTGGTAGAAGGATTATTTATTAGGTTAGCTTGTATTGGTGTATGGAGATGTACACTTCAAGTATGCCGCATCATTTTAGGTGTTCCTTTAAAATGGTAAGTGCAGTGTGTCAAGTTTATGGTAGTTTTTAGTCTTATGACTGAGGTATGTGTCTGCATGCACATGTATTCTCTCACATGTTATGGCTAAGCATATGGTCGAGGTTTAAAACTCTGGTATATATGTATCTGTATGTTTGTTTGATATGTGAAGCCAGTAGAAAAAGGTACAGACACATGCATGCCATGTAATCCCTCAGACATTAACCATAGATTTGTGCAATCACTCAGTCAGTAATATCCCACTCAAAGATTCAGTCAGGCACTACTCATGCTGTCATTTACTCACTGAGGTACTACTGATGCACTGATAGAATAGCCCAAGCATTAACTTTACACTCATATTTTCTCTTATGTACTTCTCATTCAGTCATTCAATCATCCAGCTACTACCACTGCAGTCATAGAATCACTCAGGCTGTACCCATGCACTTTTCTATTCTTTCTAGCACTACTCATATACTCTTGTCTTTAACCATGCATTAGCCTTGCACTCATGGTTTGTCTAAGGTATTTTTGCTGCACTGTTCTAATCACCCATTCAGTGCTGCTGCTCTCATGCAATCACCCAGGCAGTACTCTTTAAATGAATGTTTCACTCAGGCACTACCTATCCAGTTATCTATTCTCTAAGGCACTACCCACTACTTATCTATTTGTATGTTTCTTTCATATAAGATGCGTGTTTTAAAAGGTACATACACATGCATGCCTGCTCTCTGGAATATGGTGAGACTTTTAACAGATACATTGAAAAAGTTTCTGCTTTGTATTTGGCTAGGCCCAACACTCTGAGTACTTGCTGAATAGTGAAGCTGCAGCCGAAAAGAGAGGTTTAGGACATGTTGGTAGAGGGATTAGTTATTAGGTTAGCTCGTATTGGTCTATGGAGATGTACACTTCTTGCTTCTTTCTGCACCCCTCTTGTCTCTTTCTGCACCCTCTTCCCTCTTTCTATACCTCTGTTGCCTCTTTCTGCACCTCACTTGTTTCTTTCTGCACTCCTCTTGGCTCTTACTACACCACTCTTCCCTCTTTCTGTACTTCTGTTGCTTTTTTCTGCACCCTCTTCTGTCTTTCTGTACCTCAGTTGCCTGTTTCTACAATTCTCTTGCCTCTTTGTGCAGTTTTTTTGCCTCTTTTTCCATTTCTATTATTTGTTTCTGTACCTCACTTGCGTTTTTGTACAACTGTTTCCTCTTTCTGTTCTTCTTTTCCGACTTTCTGCACCTGTGTTTTTTCTTTTTGTACATCTGTTGCTTCTTTCTGTATTTCTTACATTTTTCAGTAGTTGTGTTGTTTGAGTATTTCATTTTGCTGTTTGTAAACCTTTTGTTTTATTTCCTTTCTCCTTTTGGCTTTGTGACCACCTACTCTGGTGTTTTTGCATATGTTTTGGTTATTTTTATACTTTTCTCTTCTTATGAGAAATAAATGCAATAGAAATGTAATTATGATTTTGTGCTTAGTCGTTATTTTTAAAATTGAAATGTTATTAATTTAGAAATTTTAATTAATGTACTAAAATAATTAAACTATTATTTGTTTTTTAGGAAGATATTTTATTTGGATTAGAAATAAAAGATGGCAAGAAAACATGAAAAGAGAAGAGAACAAAGGAAACAGAAGTACTTAATGAAAACTTAAACGAGTGGAGTAGAAAAACACCAAAAAGATGTTCAGGATAAAGTGGCTTCTGGTAAGAGAACTAAAGAACTGATTAAAAAAGTTGTGCAGAGATTGAATGATCAAAATACTAAGCAAAGGAGGAAAGACATTTTTCGAACAATGGAGAAGCAAATGAAGAAACGCAATGGAAAAGAAGGACATGTGACAAAAAGACAGAAACAATTTAAGGACATACGTGTACGTATGTTTCGAAATAGAGTAATTCAAAATGTATTAAAAGATTGTAAATAGTATAAAAAAATATCTGCAACATATAAGAAGAAGCAACAGATTAAAAGTGTAGTAGATACTGCTTTTGAATTGAAACGAATATTATTTATATAGGTATTGAAGAGAATGAAAACATTGAATAAAACAATTGAAATAATGTCGGGCAGACGCAGTAGTGAGTTCCCAGAACAGTCTTTATTAGCAGGGGTACAGAGAGCCATCCCGGCTGGCACAACCAAGGCACAAGCAGTAACTGCCACTGAGAGAACACTCAGGGCAGGATGCATGCCAACACTTTAGATGACATCACTGAATTCTCACTGGGCTCTGCCAGCATCACATCACCACAACAATGAACTTTATGAAGGAGAAAAGCAAAAGAAAAAGACTGGTTAATAGAAGTAACTTTTGCAAAGCTTTTTCTGGTGAATGGAAGCATACTTCTAGTACTGAGCCTTTTTTTAATGAAGAAAGTTATTTTCAACAAAATACATTAGTTCAAGCAGTTGATACCTGTGGTCGTTGTTATGAAATGAAAAATGGTTGTCCAATTGAAAAGGAAAAGATGGTTCCTAGAGATGTTGAAGAAGTAATAGCTGAAGAAGTTCAAGGGAGACGCGCACATGCTCCAGTGTATAGGTGGGATTGTAGTAGCATTTGTAGTATTCAACAGGAATCTATTGATATATTATGAATTTTCTTACAAGAATATGCTAAAAAACAGTGTTAAACAGAAGATTAAGGTGTTGCAAGGACTAGATCCATGTAAAGTGAGGATTTATACTAAGTTGCAGGGTCAGTCTCTCGCTTGTCTCTCTAGAAAAGTGTGTAAAAGTACTTTTCATCATTTAAGAATGTTAGCAGTACATCATACAGAAATGCGGAAGTTAGTAAGGAGATTGTACTACGTAAAAAGTCTTGCATTATCTTTAAGTGAAATGAATGCAGCTCTTTTGCATGGTTCAGTATCAGATGTAAAAAAAGTTTGTGATGATATACAGTTTTGTTTCTTTGGATCACAAGACGAGTGTACAGAAAGTGAGAGCTTCATAAGTGTAGGTGTTGAAGAACAGGTAGAAGATATTAGTACTGAGAAGTTTTCAGGAGAAATTACAAAGTTTAAGATACTTTCATGTGAAAAAGCAAACTATGCTTGTATTTGTCGTCGACGTACTCACTATAGAAGTCAAACTATGAATGTTGATGTATATTTAAAAAGTGAAAAGGAAAATAATGATAAGTGGGAGCAATTTGGGGCTTATTTGTTGGTGGAAGGCCGTTTTGAGTTGGGTACTGATCAACGTATTTGTAAATATTGTTACAATAAATTAGAAGAAAACAAAATGCCAGCTAGAGCAGTACATAACAAGTTAGAGTTGGTAGCTATTCCTCCAGAACTGGCAGATTTAAATACATATGAGTCCATTCTTATTCAATCTGTGCACCTGTTTCAGGCTACTGTTCGTATGGATCCCAAAACAGGTAAGCTTCCTCCAACAGATTTACAAAGAGGTCGGAAAGGCAGAGTTGTGTACTTACCTTTAGATTTGAAGAAAAATATTGAAACTGTTGGTATACAGAGAGAGGAAAGTGAGCCTGTGGTTGTTCTAGTTAATGGTGTACCAACAAAGAGTAGGAAAATATGGCAAGAGTTAGTAGATGTGACCAAACTTCAAAAGGCTACATTATATCTTGTACAGAACAATATTTATTATAAAACTGTAAATGTGGAAGAACAGGAAATATGTTTAGAGGAAGATACAGAAATTTCAACTGGCTAAATAGAAAAAGTAGACAAGTCCAGGAGTGAAGAGATTTACGAACATTACAGTATACATCCTCTACATTCAAAAGAAGTGATTGGAAACAGTATTGAATTATTCCAAATGAAGAAAGCGAAGGGAACTCCCATGAGTGTATGGGAAATAAGTTTAGAAGCTCATTGTTTTCCACAGCTGTTCCCCACTGGAGAAGGTGGATGATATGATGAACGAGCAGTACAGATTCCAGCTTCTGAATACCGGGTGACAAGATTGTACTCAGAAGATCCAAGATTTCGACAGTGCATTCCATATACATTTCATCTTGTATTTGAAAGTGACTTGTCTGGACTTTAATATGCTGTGAATCACATATTAAAAACAGGACTTCATCTTACACATGTTTCTGCAAAGGAATTTATGGACAAAGTTCAACAAAGAGATGATCATTTAGAATCTCAGTTAATTAATTTGATGGCGTGTCAACGTGGTACTAATAAGTATTGGTAGCCGCCCAAAACGCTCTTGGTCTCCTGCTGGTCTCCCGCTGTTTTGCCCTGACACTCGGACTGCACCGAACATCGAAGGGACCACAACCACCAGCAGCCCTAGCGCAGACGCGCTATAAGAACGAGGCGCCGGCCCGCAGCGCGGTGTAGCCGCCCAAAACGCTCTTGGTCTCCCGCTGTTTTGCCTTGACACACGGACTGCACCGAGCATTGAAGGGACCACAACCACCAGCAGCCCTAGTGCGGACGCGCTATAAGAACAACGCACTGGCCCGTAGCGCGGGATGCGCGCGGGTCGTGCCCAGGCAAAGCCTGGGCCAAGGGTGTGCCCGTCCACCCCCGTCGGAGCACGGAGGAGGCTGGGCTGGGCCGCCCCTTTGACATCTGATATTCGATACCCCATGCACAGGTGCCGGCCCCTGTTCAGTATTTTCTTAACCCTTTTCACTTGTCTGTCTGCTGTATGCAGTTTGTTGTTTAACTTCTATAGTCCGTTTCAAGAGGAGTGAAATGATTAAGCGCAAGACCATGAACAACCACTTGGGAGGTGGAATTGTGGGAACCCGTGACTCTTTTTTAACCAGAGCCACGACAGTTTTGAACCATGAAATTGAACTGACACAACGCTGTTTATCTCTGGAGCCATGCCGCAGACATGTGTCGCTCTGGGGGTTGAAATCGTGCATACTGCTGAGACACAATCTCCATCATTAATTCAGGAAGTAGAAATGGAATTACGTATTGGAGGGGTACCACAGCAGCAAGATCCCACACCATTATCAAAAAGAACATCAGCTAGGAGTACAGGGGCGAAAAAGCCCCCGGGAGTTAGCAATGGGCATCCAGGCAAGAGGAAAAGGGGAGGTGGCCCACAGAACCAAAATCCAGCAAAAACCCCAGACAAGCTAAAGCAAAGGGGGGAGAAGAACTAGTAGAGGAGCATGACACACCAGGTGGAGAAAGTATGACAGAAGTTCCCCGGATTACTGCAAGCCCCATGCTAAATGAGGATATGTGGCTTAGATTTGAAACCTTGGTGGCCACTATGTTAAATCCGATATTATCAAAACTAACTTGGATTGAAGAGAAGTTGGCAGCCCCTAGAAACCCAATGCACAAGTAGTGTACACGTATTAGAGCTATTGTATGCCAGGCCGGAGCGAAGTACGGGAAATGAGTCTCGAATTCAAGTACAGTCTCACAGAACGGCCCTGCTTATGAACTGCCTACACACTGAGATTGTGCCTACTGAAAGGGCTAATTTGTCACATCCTGACTCTGACAACCCTGACAATATAAACAACCATATGGGGATACATTCTGATTTAGCTGTACAACGTCAGCCTTTGCTGCAACATCTGAACGGAGTAGATGATGCAAGAACCTACCGGACCCTAAGGCCTGATATAGTATCGAGGGGCATGGTGGGCAGTGGAAGGGGGTGCCCACTCTGATAATCAAAGGACAGAAAGATCGATCACTGGATATAGGGTGCCTGGATCACAGTTTTTACATCTTCCCCCGGCGGCTGCACCCTTGGTATTAGTGTGAGGGGATGTACCAGGGCTGAGGGAGGGCCAATTGGAGTCAACAGGCCAATTGATGATCAAATCTTTACATTGGCTGACGCAGAAACTGGGAGAGGTAGGGGGTATTTGCAGAAATTTTTCAAGCCAATTGATTATGACAAGAAGGATACCCTGGATAGGTTCAGCGGGAAAAAATTGGTGGAGACTGTGTAGTCTTAAACTTTAAGGACGAAGCTGTTGTCAGATATCTTTTAGAGTCTTTAGGGGGAGCTCCACCAAAGGAATTCTGGATTATTGTGTTACCACTAGGCTATTTTTATAGACCCCCCTCTGGTTGGCATCAAGTAAAAACTGCCCCCCAATGGAGGGCCAGGTAAGGAAGGGTCCAGAGGGCTATTTTGGGTTCCCAGATATAACCTTGGGAAATAGATTTGCCCCCTTGTCTGACCTTGAGGCATGTGATTGACTACATAATCCGAGTACTAATCTACCAGTAAAATGTGAAAGCTATGTCATCCCATCCCCTGTTATCAGAGACAGCACACATCCAACCATTTCACAAGGGAGGTTAACAAAAGAACAGTTTAAGATAGCATCGTGGAACATGGTTGGTATCACCTCAAAATTGGGAGACAACAATTGAATAGAGATTTGGCAGGGCCACGATGTTTTATGTTTTCAGGAAACCTGGTCCAGGGAGCCAATATTTCTAAACGGATATAGAATTTTCCAAAATCCAGCAAAACCTTTGGTTTCAGGGAGGGCAAAGGGGGGTATCTTGACTCTAATCCCAAATAATTTTCCGGGAAAGATATTAAAGTTTATCCCCGTGAACGCAAATTTTCACATCCTTATATTTGAGACAAAACAGGAAAGTATGTGGATCTGGATTAACCTCTATAATAATGAGTTTGGTCCAAATATTCATTCTATTGTCGGGAAGGTCGACAAGGTGCTTGATCATATCATTGAAAATACCAGAAATGAGGCACCCAATATCATCTGGTTGGGGGACTTCAATATACACCCCTGTAGGTATAACACATTCCCTGTGTGTGGGGTAGAGGATTCGGGTGGGAACCTCCTACATCACTTCACTCATAATGAATATGGTGACACCTTAAATAGGATATTATTCTCCAGAAATATGGAAATGACATATGACCCAGACCCTTTAACAGGTAACATACAGGAACCTTTCAGAGAAATGGGGTAGAGTCAACTATTGACTATATATTACTCACTACCCCAATTAGTGAAAGGGCCATTAGGTTTCGAAATCAATTTACAAGTTATAGTGACCATGCTATTCTTTCACTGCAGTTAAAGGTATCCTTAGAAAATTCTTCTTGCACACAAAACGTTGGTACTCCCTTCGTGTCAAGAAGAAATGGAATACAATTAAAGTGGGCTAATACTGATAAATCTAAACTGAGCTCGGCCATTGTACAAAGTACAAGGAGTAATATATTATTATGTCTCGAACCAGATGCCGAGCCAGGGGAAATGTTAACGGCCTTTTTGGCATTCTAGAGAATGTTAAAATGGCACTTATGTGCCCAAAAGGGTTAAAGCGAGAAGCTCGCAAAGGTTGGTATAATTCCCCCTGTACTAAAACAAGGAAGGCTTTGATGTATGCTCTAAAAACCAGCCCTAGAAACCCAGATCAAATAAAGGCATTGAGGGCCGCATACAAGCTAGCCCGTCGGAATAGGGAACAGGACAGGAAGGAGGAAATTTGGGGGGAACCGGTAATAGTGCTGTGTTCTGGAGGCTAGTGAATGCTCCACATTTTAAAAATATCAAGGATCCCTCACTAGACAATAATGTAGGTGAGGAAGCTTGGGTAACCTATTTTGGAAATATTTTTGCCCTCAGTACTTTATCACAAATATCTCCTCGGATCACAGGGGAGAGTACCCTTAGTCCTTTTTCCTTCACACTTAATGAAGTGAAGGAAGGGTAGAGCTCATGTACCTCAGATAGAGCCCCATGCCCAGATGGAGTCCCAATTTACTTTTTTCAAGAAATTCCGGATTTATGGGCTTCATTATTAACAAATGTCTTAAATACAATAGTTAGGGTAGGTCCCCCTCCCTCATGGTCTACGGGTGTCATCGTCCTGATATACAAAAAAGGGGACAGGGCAATGCCCAAAAATTACAGACCCATCTCCCTCCTGGATACTACATCGAAACTCATGGGGCGGCTCCTCTTATCCAAACTAGAGGGTTGGGCGAAGGAGAATAAGATACTAATCCAGGCCCAGTATGGATTCCAGCAGGGAAGGGGCACTGTGGACCAGTGTCTGAATCTAGCAATGATTATAGAAAAATAAGTTAGAATAAAGGGAGGTAAGATCTACATGGCTTTCATGGACCTGTTGGCAGCGTTCGACTGTGTGGCCCATGGAAAGCTATGGAAGATATTGGAGGAGATAGGGGTTGAGCACGCCATAATACATTTTATAAGACAGTTGCATGTAAATGCCACGGCAAAGGTCCGTTATACAAAAAATGGCAACTGTACACGCCCCTTTCAAATTGCTAGAGGAGTAAGGCAAGGCTGCATCCTTGCCCCATTTCTCTTTTCTGTCTACACAAATGGCATCAAAAATGCACTAATTAAGGCCACTTGTGATGTTCCTATATTTGGCTCGCAACCTTTACCTGTCCTGGCATACGCGGATGAGGCGGTATTGATTGCAAGGACAGGGCGTGGTCTCCAAAGCTTGATAAATACCTACGTATCCTTTATGGCCTCGCTAGATCTAAAGGTAAATCACGCCAAGTCCTTTGCGATCATAGCCGGGGCTAGGAAAAAAAACAAGACCCCCTACCTACATGTAGATAGACAGAGGATGGAAGTGGTTGACACCTTTCCCTATTTGGGGGTTCTCTTTGACAAGTATTCTTCTTGGCTAAAATTGGTGGAAGGTAGGAAATTGGGAATGGAGAGAAGCCTCTCAGCCATAAAAACTTTTGCCCAAAAATTGGGTGTAAGACCCCTAATACCGATAAAAAACATCTATCAGGCCAAGGTTAAGGTGGCGGTAATATACGGGGTGGGAGTTTGGGGCCGGGTAGCAACATATACTCTCCAATCCACTAAAAATAACTTCTTTAAGTCCTTGGTTGGTATCCCCCTTTCCTCATCAAATTATACCCTACACCTGGAACTGGGCCTCCCCTACATCCAAGATGCTATTCAACTGGGTCCAATACTATTGTGGTATTCAATTTGGTGAAGGTACACAGTACCACTCACACAATTGATTTTAAGGGATTGTTTGAGCATGGAAAACAGTAGAATGTCGCTGTGGCTTGGCTATGTGGAAAGAGTCTTGAAGGAAATCGGCCTTCACGACATTTTTAAGGAATCCTCAACCTGTAGAAGGGTCTCAAAGAACAAGGTTTCGAGTATGTTCATTTCAGTGGCGGATTACAAGCGGAGGGAACTCCACAAAGAGAAATACGCAGTTGTTACCTATCGCCTGAATCCACCACTGACAGAAATAGGGTACTTTTATTTAGCAAATGTTACTATCCCACAACATAGATTTATACTTCTGAGGTTCCGCATGAACATGATTCACTTAATGTTAGGCTATCCGGAGAAAACTTATAACCATGCAGAGTTAAGTTTCTGCCCATGTGATAGCCTATCAAGACAAACTGAATTGAACCTAGCTTTATTCTGCGGTCTCTACAAGAAAGAGAAAATTACTACCTTAAGCCTATTTTAAAGCAGAAGAATATTAGGCAATGTCGAGTTGCACTTTTCCTTTTAAAATTGCTATCTGACCCCTTAATATGTTTCTCATTAGCCTCGTTTCTTTGGGCCTGTATGAGAAAAAGGAAAGGGGGGCTGTCAGTAAGTACGGGCTGATAACAGGCCCTGAGCACACACATAAAAGTTGTACAACACACAGTAAACGTTGTATGCAAAGGATGACAGGAGAAACGTTCTTCCGATATTCATTTAATGAAGTGTGGATTCATATGCCAGCCAACACGTGTTTCGTCACTGGGTGTGTAACCCTTGACTTCTTCAGGGCTCAACGTAAAAATTGTAGGACTTTAGACCTTACGACTGGTGATAATTCCGACCCAGCTGGTCCTCAATGTTTCATCCAAACCGTCAAAAAAAACCTTTCTTTATCACTATAAAAACTTAGAGTTAAGGTGTATTATCAGCGTTTACTCCGTGACGGAGCACAAGCCACGGGTGTACTCGCCTCAAGTGGGCTTGCGGTAATTGACACCGCGTTTTTAGTATACAGGACTACGATATGATGAAGACGTGTCATTAAAATAAATATACCGAGGGAAACACATATACGCTGATAATACACCTTAACTCTAAGTTTTTATAGTGATAAAGAAAGGGTTTTTTTGACGGTTTGGATGAAACATTGAGGACCAGCTGGGTCGGAATTATCACCAGTCGTAAGGTCTAAAGTCCTACAATTTTTACGTTTGAGCCCTGAAGAAGTCAAGGGTTACACACCTAGTGACGAAACACGTGTTGGCTGGCATATGAATTCACACTTCATTAAATGAATATCGGAAGAACGTTTCTCCTGTCATCCTTCGCATACAACGTTTACTGTGTGTTGTACAACTTTTATGTGTGTGCTCAGGGCCTGTTATCATTTGTGTGATACGGACTTTTGTCCACTATTGAGGGTTTAGGTGTTTTACCTCACCTGATGCACCACACTGATACACTCTTTTCATTTACTTTC
Source organism: Calotriton arnoldi (assembly GCA_963921515.1). Lineage (NCBI taxonomy): Eukaryota > Metazoa > Chordata > Amphibia > Caudata > Salamandridae > Calotriton > Calotriton arnoldi. Next base: position 53,849 of record CAWUFW010014449.1, read on the forward strand.
ACGAGAACAGGTTAGCGCCTTTTATACCCTGTGTTAAAGAACACCCCCTCTTTTTCGACTGTAGTAAGTACGGGCTGACCATTTGTAAATATGTTTTGTATGCCATAGGGGGGCTCTTAAAAGTCCGAGGCTTTATTGGCTGCCTTTTTTAGCTTCCTTTTAGATGAAATACGAAAGATTTTATGACTATGAATTTTTATCATGTATTATTTTGTGCTTTTATGATCTTTTTAAATTGATCGAATAAAGAAGAACTGAACTGAGTATTGGTATTGTCGTCACGGAGAACCTAAATGTATATTAAGAAACTTAGGTACCCCTACGTGGTTTGTTATGCTCAGCTGTGCTGAATACGCATGGGACGATTTACTTGAATTTCTACGACAAACAAATTCAAATGTAAAAAACATTGAATTGAAGACAGCTGGAGAACTGTGTTCCTTGGATCCCGTAAATGTGTGCAGATATTTTAATCATAGGTTTCAAGCTATGATGTCTTTTATCTGCAATAAAAATAATCCACCTCTTGGAGAAGTTACTGATTTCTTTTGGAGAAAGGAGTACCAAGCTAGAGGTGTTTCTCACATACACATGTTATTATGGATCAAGGATGCACCTAAATTTGGAACCGATTCTAATGAAAGTGTTTTGTCTTTTATCAAAGAATATGCTACCTGTGCCATTCCAAAAAAAGGAGGAGAACAGAGCTTAAGAGAACAAGTTTTACGTTTTCAAAGTCATCGATGTGGAATATATTGTCGACAAAAATACAAGTCAAAGGGAAAATGTTATACAAAATGTCGTTTTGGATTCCCAAGTCCAGTAATTTCAAAAGGAAGACTCGATAGTTTTATGTCAGCAGTGAGACACACTATAACACAAAAATCTCCAAAGAATACATACACCATAAGAAGAACTGAAGATTCAAAGCATGTTAATGACTACAATCCAGTGATTTTGGCAATGTGGAATGCTAACATGTATATCCAGTATGTTGCAGATAATTCAATTGCTGATGCTCGCTATGTTACTTCATATATAACAAAATCTGAAAAGACAGAGTTGAAGGAAATGTGGTAAGAAATTTCACAAGAGAAGAGTCTTAGTAACAAATTGTACAGCTTTAGTTTGAAAATGTTTTCACATTGAGAGATTGGATCCTACGAATGTTCGGATCGGTTGAGCTCTGCAAGTTTATATTTAAAGTCAAGAGTAATCATTTGGGTAAGTCTAGGTCTTGCGGCTACACAAAATAGAGTTTTGAAATCTCTACAAGAAATTGAATACTTAGCATTGAATGAACCAGAAAGTACAAATATTGTTAAAACTAATATGTTGGATACGTACTATCCCAAAAGGAGTCCACACCTGGAAAACGTATGTCTCTATGAAGTACTGCAACATTACAGCTTTAAGAGAAATGTAACAAAAAATATAAATGAAGAAAAATATACAGTAATTGGATGTGATGGATGTTTGGTAAAACATGCCAAAGGGAATCTTATTAACCACAGAAAACTGTGTTGTGAAACTCCTGAAAATAGGAAATTTTTCTATTTAGCACTACTGCAACTGTTCAAGCCTTGGCGTAGTGAAGCAGAATTAGTTGGAGATTTTGACTGCTATGAAGATTCTTTTAATGCATGTAAAAATAAAATTCAATGCACAATTTTCCCTACTTATCTACAAATGTTAAATTAAGAGATTGAACAGAAACTAAAATTGCAGCTGAAATATCTAGAGACAGTTCTCAAGATAGTCAGAGTTCTGTTCCACTAAGTCAAGATCCACTAGGACAACCAATTATTGAAAATGAAGCAGCATAGCCATGAATGAAGTAGGAACAACAATGCAACAAGCACAACAGGATATTATTGAGTTGGGGAACTTGGAAGAACAACTAAATATTGACCAAAGAGAAAAATATGAGCAAGTGACACTACAGATACAGCATGGTTTGCTACATGAAAAAAGAATGCCAATGCACATCATTTAAACCTATTCGAATGTACATCAGTGGTCAATCTGGAAAAGGAAAAAGTTTCTTAATTAAAGTTTTCACCAGTTATATACACAAAACTACTGGATGCCATTTGTCTTGTGTTGTTACAGCTCCAACTGGATTAGCAGCACACAACATTAAAGGATTACTTTACATCGATTACTCATGCTACCAGTTGAACATGAAAATAAGTTGGAATATCACAAGCTTTCTGGAGAAGCTTGTTATGAAGTTTCAAGAGTACTGAAGAAAATGAAACTTCTAATCATTGATGAGATGAGCATGGTCTCAAACTTAATGCTTGCCTTTGTACATTTAAGAATGCAACAGATTTTAAAAACAGATTATGATGTTCTATTTGGAGGAAAACATGTAATTGTATTCGGCGATCTACTACAACTTACTCCTGTAAAAGTACAACCTGTTTTTAAAACACTTGTCCGTGAAGACACTAGGAAATCTTTGGGAAGTATTGGAAATGTGAACATTTGGTCTAATTTTGAATATAAAGAACTTATTAAGAATATGCGACAAGCAAGTGATGAATATTATGGAAACATTCTTCAAGATATCTGAATTGGTGTTTTGACAAGACATGGTAAAGAAGCTTTACAAATTCGTCTACTGACAAACTTGTTTCCAAATGAAAACATTGCACCTGAAATAATGTACAAACAAATTGGAGAAAAGAAGTCTATAATTTGCATAATGCCTACACTGCAAGAGTGTTCTACATTCAATCAAGAACTTTTGAAATTGGAAAAACAACCAATAGTGAAAATGGAAGCTATTGATAAAATGGAACATGAAGGAGTTACTATTCTTCTCCCAGAGAAATTACAATCAAAATTGGATTCTTTGGAAAAGTCTGTGTCTAAGACTACAGGTGTAGAAAAGACTTTATATGTATGTATAAACTGTCAGGTAATTTTACGGCATCATTTGGATGTAGAGAAAGGTTTAGTAAATGGAGCAATGGGAAAAATTGTTGAATTCAGTAAATTATCAGAACAGAGATGGAATTTAATTTTTGAAGATTAAATTTGATCAGATTGAAGAGGTAAAACAGATTGGACACTGTGCTGTTCGTTTTGTGCTGGTAAAAGACTTGTATGTTCGTAGGAAACAGTTTCCTCTTTCTTTAGCATATGCAGTAACCATTCATAAATCTCAAGGTTTAAGTGTAGACAGTGCTTTGGTAAATATTGGAAGAACAGTGTTTAAAGAGGGCATGGCATACGTTGCATTGTCTAGAGTAAGAACATTGTCTGATTTGTATTTGATTGATTTGGATGAGAAAAAGATTAGTGCTGATGCAAATTGTGTAAGAGAGTTCAATCGGTTAAGAAGACTTTATGCTCCTAACTTAGGTGAATATCCTGTATATGAGAAACGTGTAGTGTGTCAAAAACGGAAATATGAGAAACCTTCTACTGAGATTCAAAAAAAGAAAACAATTCAAGAGAATCATGAAGGTGTAAAAAAAATGAAAATGGACACTGTTGATGATATTGTAGGATACCAGTTAGAAAATAATTCAGGTATCAACTGGTATGCTAATGTAATTGTGACTGTTGTCTTTTATCAAGAAGATCTTCATCATGAAATTATGGAAAATCGAGAAAAAAGATTCTGTTCTTTGCTACATTATATTTTTCAAAAGTTGGTAACTGATAGAAGTAAAATCCATACTGTTTCTGGTATTCGGCATCTTTTGGATATATGTACTGGTTCTTCGCAATTTACACTCAATATATAACAAGATGCACAAGAATTTCTTATGTTTATGCTTAGAGCATTGGAAGATGAAGGAATAGAAATTGAAAATGTATTTGGACTAAGTTACAGTTGGGAACATAAATGTGAAGAGTGTTCATTTTTTTCTACCACTGAAATAGACAGTGAACGATTCATATACTTGAAGATACCAGATTGCAAATGAGTCTTTTAACAAATTAGTAAAAACAGCTAATCAAGATATGAAATATTCTCATTGTAAATCAGAAATGTTGTCAACATTATATATACAAAGAATTGGAAAATATGTAATTTTAATGCTACAACGTTGTAGAGGAAATGGAAGAATTTTGAAACCAAAATTAAAAATGTTGTGGCAACTCAAGTATCAATTTCAGGAAGAACTTTTAAAGCTGTGGCTATTGTTTTGCATGATGGACTTACTACAACATCTGGACACTATACTGTGTATTTAAAGTGCAATAAAGTATGGACACATTGCAATGATGTTCATTTGGAATTCAAATGTAGGTTGCCTTACGAATTACCGAATTCATATCTGATATTTTTGAAGCCAAAGTTTTGAAAACATAATTCGGCCTATTGGGAAGATGTGAATATGAATTAACGAGTTTATTTAGGATATTTTCTATGCAAATGCATATGGAAACACTATTCGGCCTATTGGTAAGATGTGATTAATTACTGTTTGGATTATTGTTTGTGCTAATTCTTATTGCATTTGCAAAATTGTGTTTCAAAGAAGTAGTTTATAAATTTGATCTTTATATTATACGCAATGTAAATGAGAGTCTATATTTTACAAAATGTACTTCAGAGAAATAAATGATTTAATGTAGTTGAAGAATGTTATTTAGAAACTGTAGATAGGTAAACAGATAGTTGCACTTGTAAATATTTTCAACGCAGATTTGTTTTTTTTTACAGTCTAATTGATTGTATTTTTGTCCCAGCTGTTATATGATGATCTAAATTGAAATCACTGTGTATGGTGAAATTCAGTAGAATCTGAGAACAGCAAAAAAGGGAAACTGAATATGTTATGTAATTCTAAAATTATGTTGGGTTCTTAAAACTATAATATTATATTCGATAACAGTTTTTGTTTTTCTTTTTAGAGAAGGTAATGGTAAAGTTTGAAAAGATTTTAAATTCATTTTAGAACAAAACTACTGTAAAATAGTTCCCCTGAGATTTGTATCTTCAACAATAAAAAAGGTAAGATGAAATAATGTAATAAGTATGATAATGTGAACTAATGTTTACAGTTGATTTTACTGCACTCATCCATTTATTCAAACACTACTGATACACTCATCTATACAGTTAGGCACTATTCCCACACTCCTCCAATCACCTACGCACTATCCATGTACTTCTCCAATCACCTATCCAGTACACATACATTTATAATATCACCCAGACACTACCTACACACTACTCCAATTACTCAAGCACTACCTGTACGCTCATGCAATCAGCTAGACATTACCCCTACACTCATGGAATTACCCAGGTACTACTCTTGCACTCCTCCATACACCCAGGCATTACCCACACACTCTTCGAATCACCCAGACATTACCCCTGCACTCATGCAATCATCTAGGCATTACCCATGCACTCCATCTATCACCCAGCCACTACCCATGCACTTATAAAATCACTCATGCACTACCCTTGCACTCCTCCAATCACCCAGGGACTACCGCTGCACTCATGCAATCACCCAAGCACTACCTATGCACTCATGCAATCACCCAAGCACTACCTATGCACTCATGCAATCACAAAGGCATTACCCATGCAGTCCTACAATCAGTCAGGCAGTACCCATGCACTCCTCCAATCACCCAGTCATTATCCGTGCACTCTTCAAATTATCAAACAGTTTCTTCGAGCACACAGAATTTTGAAGCTGAGATCGCGGTTTCAGAAGTCTTTTATTCTAACGTCTTTATAGGTGCCCATGTGCCAACACGTGTTTCGTCTATAGCTGTATCAGTTACAGCAGACTTCATCAGGGCAATACATCTAAAACACAAATATTTCACTAGATCAGGAGAAGTAATCTTTAATGCTTCTAAAGTAACCGTCACCCGGGTCAGATGACCATGATAATTCACCCGAAGTGCGTCGTTTGGGTTATGGATAGGTTCCATACTTTTAATAAGTGATGTTTAGGTTAATGACACTGTAATTGTAAGTCTAGTGTGTCTAGACTTCACCGAGCCCAACGGTATGTGCTTTTGTGCATAAAGTATCATTCGTGCAGTGCTCTTTATTTTATAAAGACCGTGAGCGGTGGGAAAATTGTGGACTTGTGCTCACTATGTCCGTTAATGTCAATACTATTCGTGTCCAAAGTGTAAAGTATTTGCGTAATAATCAGAAGAGATCTGCAAAAGTTTTTTCCATCTATTAGTAAGTCTCATACTCATTATTTAACTATTGTGAATAATCATACAAAGTGTCTGAGGGCCAACTCTTTACCTGTTATTGTTCATTCCATATCCCAAATCCAAAAGTTGAGACATCTCAAAATAAAGTAGAATTCTAATCAAAATACATGGTGCTACCAACAATGGCTGACTTAATATTTGGACGTAAACCCAATTATGTCGGTAAAGCCCAATCTACACTTGAGAAATAGCAAGACAAGTAACATAAAATACATGCCACTCGGTTTGTATGAGGAGAGCTATATGTTATAATATTTATATATGTTCATTAAAGCATAACCATATATCCATGCCACTCAGATTCTTGTGGATAAATCAGCAATATGGCCTCATTTATACGAAATAATGAGAAAACAAGTAACCAAACAGCGCAAGCCTCTCGGGTCATCAGAGGAAAGCTGTATGCTATTCTTTTAGTATCCGTTCATAATAACATAACCCTGCACCCATGTCACTCAAACTTAGTAAGACAAACGGCGTCCGTAACAACCAAAACCCCTAAGATAATACTCACTATTTGTTCCGATTGTAAAACGTTGAAATCTCTGTCGTCCGCCGAGTACGGGTGGAAGATTTCTGGAGTGGACAATAAGCGCCATTTTCAACGCCTTAAGTAGTACCAAAATAAACAAAGTCCTTCACATAGCAAACGTCGTCCAGGCTAGACGAGCCGCGGCAGCCATCTTAGAGTGGCAAGATTCATACACTGTCTATCAGTTTAGAATGCAGCGGCCATCTTAGAGTGTCCACAATCATTTGAAAAATGTGAGGAGACACCCCTCCTAAGTCTAATATCAAGAAAACCGGTGGCTATGTGTGAAAATATGTTTACATACTCTAAATAGTACCAAAATCAACGGTGTCTCTCACGTCACAAGAATCATCCGGGCAGGAGAAAAATGCGGCGGCCATCTTTAAATAGCAAGATGCATTTGTGGTCGATCAGTTAAGACCGCAGCGGCCATCTTTGAGTGTTCACGCTTAAGTGAAATTTTATTTATCGAGGGGACATTCCTCCTAAGTCTAATATCAAAGAGACCGGCGACTATGAATAAAATGAGTTCACATGTTCTATGTATCATGTACCTCACAATATAAGTTGATGTATAACACCTCATCCCACTATGTATTCCAGTTTGGCTATATATAAGTCAGTCAGTCACTTTGTCAATTACATGTAAAAGGATGATATTATGTCATGATAAAGTATTCATTCCACCAGTGTTACGAAATATTTATTCCATGCTCTAGGGTTATTAAGCTAAGTATGTAGAGGGGGTAAAAGAGAGAAGGTAATCAAAGTAAATCCATGCACTAAAGTCATGAGAATAAGTTATAGAAGGGGTAAGAAAGATAAATGTAATCAATAGTAGAGGTCGTCATAAGATCTCTACATCACAGATATGACACTTGTATAGCCATCAAAAATTACTCATTCCTTGGTACTGTTGTATACTTCCTAGGGTGTCCATAAACGGGCTTTCTTGAATCATGTCCTTATATAGGCACAATTCGCCTTGCCCTTATATAGGCATAAAATTCCAGCCCTTATTTAGGCATAAACCGTGCACTCCAAATACAGGCATGGTTTCCGACATCCGTCCACCCTAGCGTCTCAACGAGTTCATGAAAAAACAGACTCTTAGGCAGCGGGAGTTTCCCTAGCCCAGGACTATTGATTTCTTCAAGGACTCATATATTATGCATGAACCGTTATTCCTTAGGGGTTCGTTCATGACGTCTTTCGCTGTCCAATTCACGTCAATGCTAACGTTTTCAGGTATAAATATACCCTCCCAAACCCCTGTAAATCAGAGGAGACCTCGACTTCAGAGGAGCCCATTTCCCGGCCGGACGCACTGAGAAGACGCTGTCATTCCTGCACGCAGAGAGTCCAGCTTCCAGTGATCTGACTTCCCTTGCGGGGTGTTGGAGTTCGAGTCCGGAAAGAGATTCCTACCTCTCTCATTCTTCAGGTATGGAGCAGACTAGAAACCTAGAGAGACTCTTGGCATACTAGACTCTTGGCATACTAGGCTTAACATACTCTTAGTATCCTATAGTCAGGAATACACCACCTACTTCTACTTCTCCCTACACCTAGGATAGGTTAGGTACACTGGGGTAGAACTAGGCTAGAAACGCATCGTACGAGTACTCGCATTTTTAGGCTGTGTCATTTTATGTAAATGCATATATGCTAAAAAGATAATGCTAACGCAGTATTATTTATTTCTACTGCTCACTCTGTACATTATTTATCTCGCATACTGTCTTGTGATCGTAACAGCACATTTAACTTACACCAGAAACAAGACTGTTCAATAAACCTTTTATTGAAACGCCCGTCTGTTATTTCTGTGTAACTTTGAGAGTAACTAGAGCATGCACGACTGAGCTGAGTGAAATAGTTATCTATTGTTTCTACGACTCTGGGACACGTCCTGATTCTAAAAGGAAACAAAAGTGGTCATGTTTTGCGGCTGCCAGAAACTACTCCCTTCTTGTCGTCAAGAAGTTTCTAGTGGCCTCTGAGCTAGCTGGCACAAGTAATTAAGTTTAATATACTCGATAGGGACATACCGACCTTAGTCCTATGTCAAACCTATAGGATATATTATTCCAATGCGCAGAGCCTATTAGGGAAATAGGAGCTACACTACATGGCGCCCAACGGTTTGGTAAGGCAGTAATTCAACGTTAGATACTGAGTAACTCAGCCGTGCTTCTTCTTTTTCTCTCAGAGACCCCTACCCATATACTCCTAAAGACGTCTGGAGTGGGCAGGGTTAAAGTATCCGCCACGGCTACATAGGGCAGTACCCTATATATTAGCTGTTTGGTTTGCTCAACGTTGAAGGATACAGTGTCCCAAAATATTGTGCACCTAATCTTTGTTTCCTTGAAACTTGTTCTACATTTTTCATAAAACAAAATGTCCTTAAACGGGGACAATCCCGCCGGAAACGGTGGAGCTGAGGCTGATCCAGCCCAACCAGCACTTTTTAACTTTACCGGTTTAAATGAAACCGAGGAGGGTGTCATCGACATTGCTCCAAACTTAAGAAGAGCCATTACTCTAAAACTTATAAAACATGGCCTACCACCGAGAGGAGGTAGAGCAGTTTTCATGATAGAGGCACATGAATCCTTTCAGACAGAGGTATTCTATTCATGGGTAATACTTCCTGAATCCAATCCAGTAACTCACATGTTTCACTTCTACAAAGAAGATGAACCACCAGAGGAATACATTCCTTTCGAGGATATAGAAATTCCATTAACATACCAAGAGCATCAGCTCTGGTTTAAAGGCGCCCTAAAACATCACAGAAATATAACCAGGCTCGGTCCACTAGGTAGACCAGGAGCAACATGGCCGATTCTAGCCGGCTACACTCCTCATCCTGAACTCGATATAATGTCAGATGAGGAACTACTTACTCAACTCACAGAGTTAATAAAAATCTACAGACAATTGGTCCAATATGTCATGCGGACTTTCACAGTCCAACCACCATTAACACTTCCAAATCAAACTCCTCACCAGGGGAACACTCTAAAAAAAACACCACAGACTCTATACGCAGTCATGGGTAAAATGCCCACTAAGCGTGAGCAAATTCCGTTTTGGATAGCTCAAAAAATTACTCAAATTGAAGCAGTATTTCCAAATACTAGCCAGCATGAGAAACACAGAATCCTAACCATTAGTTTACCAATGAGGATCACACCACAACTGGAAGACTGCACCACTTGGGGCTCAGTCTTTGCTGCCATCTACACTAAAACACACGGCATTCCGTCAATTGCGGTAATACCTGAAGTCCTAAAACAAATTCAAAACGAATACGGGGCAGAGCCTGCTTTAAATATAGGTATGAAATTACTGAAAAATTTCGAACAGGTCTCAACAATAATATTATCTAATATTAAAGGGGAGGCAGCAGCAGTGGCGATCCGACAAAAATTAAGGGAATTTGATGTTACAGAACATCAAACAGAGCTACCCAGAATTATAGAACAATCTTATGCAGAATTAGGCAGAGATAGTTTGGGTGGGAGACCAGTTAAACCAAAACTATCTGAAAGTCCTGAGAAGGACTCAAGTAAACAAACTCCTACATCTTCTAAAAAGAAGTGGGAAACTAATAAAAATAATTCAGAGAAACGTTCTCAATCCCGAGGTAGGTCTCCTCAAAAGGAGCCCTCTGAAAGGAGGTATAACCTCAGGAATAGGGATAATTTGAGAAAACCTGATAGGTATCAAGATACTGATACACGTTCCTCTCGTCCCTTTCAGGTCTCATCACAGACTTCGGAAAGAAGAGGACGAACAGAACATAGAGAAGAACGCGTGAAATCGAAAGACGACAAACACGCTCCAAAAACTAAAGCAAAACCTCAATTCTCCAAAAAGAAAGTAGCAGGTCTGAAGATAAGACATGCCGAGAATACTGAGAACACAGCTCAAGAACGGAGAATGGGCTCAGACAATGCTGGACAGTGCAGCAGAAATCACAATAGCTCGCCAGAACCTGATGGAACTTCTGGAGATAGTGGACTTGAATGAGTACATCACAGTAGAGACTGTAGATACCAGGGTTAGTACTCCACAAAAGTTATATGACATAACACTCCGGATGGAGGGAGACAAACCTAGACAGGTTAAAGCACTCTTTTGGGAAAGACTATCAAAGGGTTATGACATACTTCTAGCAGAAAAAGACTGGCCACCACAATTTGTCAGGGAGTGCCCACATGACGAGGACATTATTATGCCTGCCTTCTCCAACCATATACCAATGCATCTAAGATATACATATGCCAGGAAATGGGCAGTGGCCCAGGCCCCAGCATTATATAAAAATCATGTAGGATGGGATGAGGACTCTCCTCACCATAAAATAAATCTGAAACATGAACCAACTGCACAAAGGCAGTATCCTATTAAGCAAGAAGCTAAAAAACAGGTCAGGGAGATCTTAGATCAACTTGAATACCAAGGGGTGATTGAAACATGCACCTCCTCAATGAACAATCCTTTGTTTCCTGTCTCCAAACCAGACAATACATATCGTCTAGTTTTGGACTACAGACATTTAAACACTTGTTCTAAAACCTTTGCAGTGCAAAATGCACACAGCACAGCATCAATGAATAACATTGTGCGTAAAAAATACAAAACAACATTAGACATCTCAAATGGTTTCTTTTGTCAAAACATAGCACCTGAAAGCAGGTACTTAACAGCATTCTCCATAATGGGGACCCAGCGTCACTTTTGTGGACTCCCACAAGGGTTCAAGAACAGCCCAGGTTTATTCTCAGCGAGAGTAACGGAGTTACTACAAATTTATGACAACGAGGCATTGTCCTATGTCGATGATATCTATCTGACAGACGACAACCTGGAAAAACACTTGAACAGGGTGAGCACCATTATACTGGGTTTCGCCTCTGAGGGCTACAAGTTCAACTTTAAAAAGTCCCGAATTGCCCATCTCAGTGTCCTATTTTTGGGATATGAGCTTTCAAGTGAAGGCAAGAGCTTGGCAGCTAACTTTCTAGAGAAATGTGCGCTGCTCCAACCTCCAAAAACGCTAAAACACTTACAATCCATCCTGGGTTTCCTCAATTTTGGAAGAACATACATTCTAAATTACGCAGAAAGGGTTAAACCTCTCTACGCATTAATCAAACCTGATTTTTCAATCAAAAACTGGACACAGGAACACACAGAAATTTTGCGTTCACTCCAGGCTAACATGTTAGCAACAAATCACTTACAAACACGCGTAAGTCAAAGAAATTTGGTGATCAGAATAATTTCGGGTCAATGTGGATTCACTTACTTAACCTTCAATGAGGGTGAGAAAGTACCAATTGCATACAAATCACATTTGTACACACAAGCGGAAATGCGCTTCAGTTCAACTGAAAAATTCTAACAGCAGTTCAAACAGCTGTAGCAAAAGAAAGAGCCTTAGCCCAAGGGAAACGCATTATTGTCGTAACCCCGGTACCAGCTTTAGAAGCGGTCACAAAAGCAAGCATTCCAAATGCTAAAGCACTACATCCGAGATGGATACAATGGGTTAATTCTCTTGCTGCAACTGATGTTGAATACGTTTTTGATCCAGATTTAAAAACACAAGCATTTCTCCAATATGAACAAGAATGTCCTCTGCCCACTGAGATTCTGCCTCTCGATCAGTACGAATTTATAATTTACACTGACGGATCCGCACAGCCCGCAACAGGGAGTAAGCAAGCTTACAGTGCAGCGTGTGCTATCGTTAAAGGTCGCATGCGAAATGGCATCTTCAGACCTATGGTCACAAAAACTCAGTCACTAGGTGATTGTACAGCTCAGCGAGCTGAACTACAAGCATTCAAACTGGCACTTGAGAGTACGGATCGAGAATTCCCCACACTGATAGTGTGCGATTCCTTTTACTGTGTTCAGTCGTATAATGACTATATACGAACCTGGCTTGAAAATGGTTTCAAAGATGCGAAGGGTGGCACAATAAAGCATAAATTGCTTTGGGAACAAGTAGTTCAGTTGAAAAACGAACTACCAAAGGCTCACGTGATTCACACACTGAGTCATCAACGTGATGGCGTTCACGTTGCAGGGAATTCATTGGCTGACGAAGCCGCGAAGGGGGCTGTTCAGACGGCTTCCGTAGCTGCGATCACTCGTTCAAAAACAAAAATAGACGGTGAGATAATGTTAGCTGTCAATGCTTCAAGCAAAGGCAGCAGTGCAGCGTTACCAAAAAGTTTCCACTCAAGTACTCTTATGTAATTGATGCGAACAACGTTCCTTTTGCTCGAATCCCTGGAGTGGGGGATAGGGTAATTCCAAACATGGAACGCAGAGCAGCCTTGATTTATGAAACACATTTGGGGGAGGGTCTGTCACATCAAGGGATCTCTAAAACAATTTTAACTTTAAAAGAGATGTACTGGTGGCCAGGAATGAATACAGAAATTCACATATTCATCAACAACTGCTTAGACTGTAAATTACAGCGAGAAAGCCACCGGACACCATGCTGCGAATGCGGCAGCCCAGTACAGACACCACTGTTAGACAGCATTAGGCTATCTACTCGCCTGCGTCCTACTGGACTAAGGCATTCCCGCAAATACTGAATCTAGGTTCCTATGGTTATGGCCTCAGCGCTCGGCTGACGCTCGAACTGTTATAAAAGATTTGCGAGTCTTTATCGGCACATACGCAATAGGCACGCTACATTCTGACCAGGGTCCTGCGTTTAGCTCTAGGGCTTACAAGGAGGCCATGGCCAGTCTGGGCGTTGCATTGCGGTACTCCTCTCCATTCCATCCTGAGGGAAATTCTGTTGTGGAAAGGAAAAACCGGGACATAAAGCAGTCTATAACAGCTAGGGTATTAGGTTCGGGTGATGGGTGGGTCAAACACCTCAATAGCGTGCAGCGCGCTCTCAACAATCTGCCAAGAAGTTCTCTAGGGGGGGTCACTCCATATGAGGTCCTATTTGGGACAAGAATGTGGGTTCCAGACCTTGAACACGTAGGCACAGTGGTGGAAAATAAACCATTTGATATCAAAGATCGTTTGGCTGAGAACGAAACAAAGCAACGTATTCCTACAGCCCACCACCACTGGGGAAACATCGGCTGTCCCAGCAAGGCCTGTCTGGATTCCAAAAGTTGGGGATCTAGTCAGAGAAAAAATCGCGGACAAGAAGGAATTTGGACCTTCTTACAGACAACCAGTACCTGTTCTAGCTGTTCAAGGAACAAGGACAGTACTTCTGCCGCCCCTTGCTGGAAGAAAGGAGAAAAGATTTGTGTCCATCGACCTCATCAAACCACAGTATGTGGCCAATACTTAACAGTAGGCCTCGTGGACTCCGCCCTAGTAGCAGATGCACTCCTCTCACTACTATTCAAGAGGTTCAGACTGAAAGACTGATCACTATCGAGAATTCAGCTGTAACTGATGGAGGACCAAGCAACCAAGCTATGGAACTCATCCCTCTTGACAACCAAGTAACAGTTCGTCCAAATACACCTGTCTACACCAACATGACACGTGATGAACTGTCTCCTGTGATTTCAACAAATCCTGATGCAATTCCAACAATTGACAGAACTGCTTCTGGCTATTTCATTGACTTTGATACGTTCTCAGAAGATCCAAGTGAACCTGAAACGACGCCAGCATCATTCCAACTCAAGCAGCAAGTACAAGACTTTATTCACTTTCTGAAAAAGACTTATCTGGTTTCTCCATGGATTGAACTCTGGATTACATCTGGACTTTTTGTTTTCCTGCTCTGGCTAGCTTTGGTAACAACTGTAAGCGTGCTTATAAGTGGCAGATACATCCATGTGAACGGTGAAGGTAAAGACGTGAATGTACTTTTGAAACCACATAAATCTTCCCATCGTGAAGTAAGAGACTTGTCATCAGTGAACATCACAGCCGTTCCTATACAGGATGGTATAGTGTGGGACAAAACAGATTATGAAATTTTCGGACCGACGGAACAATTGAACATTCCACATTTGTTTAAAATTTCACTAAGTGATTTAATTACGTCCAGTACCTATTCAGATGATTGGGACTTTGAGACTGTGACTGACATAATGTTTGATCTAGAAAAATCTGCTGCATTTTCTAAAAATGAATATTTAGAGGGTTCATCAGACTATGAACAAATGTACTGTTATAACCACTATGGTCATCATTATTTGCATAAAACTGCATATCCAAGAAATGTGTTTATGTTTAACCAATGGGAACATTGTCCTACACCACCAAAAGGTAGTTCAAAAGCATTTGCTAGTAAATTTCCATATTTTTCAGGATATAATACATCTGATCCAGAAACGTTTTACTACAGAAATGTAAACAAAACAGGACTGAAAATTATGTTAACAAATACTAAACAGATTTACTCTGCAGCATTTATTGCCCAACTGTCTACACAGGGTTTCGACTTATGGAAAGACACAATAGAGACAAAAACTGTCTGGGGTAGTAAAGATTGGCAAGTACAGGGTATAGAAGCTTTATTTAGAGCCTGTATCATCCCTGAACAAATACTGTTTTTGAATGAAACCGTCAACAAACATCTTGTCTTGGATTAGCCAAGATCAAAGACATGAAAACACCTTCTGTGCCAACACCTGCCAGTGATAATGAAACAAAGGCAGTGGTGACAGTTGACAATATACTACAACTCAACAGATCTAATCCTGATTGGAAGAAATGGTTGATCTGGCCCACAGACACAAACAACTGTCAGGAAAGATTCCTGAATAAAACTCAGGGCTTTACTATTCATAGGCCAGACCCAAGATATGTCCAAAGACAACATCCAGGGGTAGTAACAACATACAGTGTAGGAAAATTATGCCTCGATTGGCTGCATAAGTCTACACTGCAGGATGTGAAACAGCACTTATCCTTACTTGCAGGTGACGCAGATCTTAGGAAATTCTTGCTTGGACCAAGAAAACCGCGTCAAAAACGTTTCATATATGCCGGCATTTATGCTGCTTATAATGAAGCATGGAAAGTGTCACAGATAGAGGCCGCAGAACGAATACGTGAACTTGATCGTATTAACTTAGAGAAAACACTCTCTGTGGTCGACAATGGGTTAACAACTTTGTCCTCCAGAATTTATTCATTGGATGGCATTGTATCCTCTGCTATCGACATTCTAGAACAAGATTTGGCGATGTTACAACAAGGTCAATCTCAATTACGTTCTATAGTGTCATTGAGCTGGACGCTGCAATCTTTGCGAGCGGGCTATGTGCCTTGGCGTTTCATCAACACGTCGTCTCTGTTTGCAGAATACAATCTCACTGATAAAGAGATCGAACTGGCACAAAGAGGAGCAAGGTATACAGTGCTGAGCATTGAAAAACTGGAGCAACTACCATTCACGGTGGCAGAAAAACCAGCTACGGAATGGGTTATTCATGGCAAAATAACATTGCCTGTGACTACTTTTCAGTTTCAGTATTGCCTCAGACAAATGCAAGCAGGCAAATATGAAAGGTTGGGTAAGGAATACATTAAGACATCTTGGGATTTACCGTTTACACATAGATGTTGGAGTGGGCATCGTGAAGTGTTTCTTAGCGGTACCAACTGTAAACATGCACTGACCGGTTCACTTATGTGTCAGGACATTTCTTTACACGGGGCTTGTAATGGTTCTGTGGCAAATTTGTCTTGCCACCAGCAGGGTACACCAGCTGCTGTGATTAATCCAACGTTTGGACAACTTTCTAACGGGAGTTACCTCATGCTGAATGATCAGAGCTGCTGCGGAATGTTGCCAGGCATCCCATATCTAGTAACGGTCAACTCCAGGGTCACTTGCTGTATGCAAGTATTGTTTCCCCCAATAGACACAGTCAGGGAGTCGCCACTATGGCCTTCGCTGAACGTCTCTTTTATAAGATTTGATACTTTGAGCAGAATGAAAGCCATGCTTTTACAACAAACAGTGCCTTTGACCTCGGCCAAAGAAACCTATGATCTACAAGTAGCAAGGACTTCGGCTGAGATACAGACTTTAATACGTACAAACTGCCCTATACATTTCGTAGAAATGATAACACGTATCTTTAACATGTCAGATACAACAGGAATTGTACATGTATTTAAGAGCATTTGCTCCGGTCTGTTAGCACCTTTCCAGGCAATACTTGGAATCATCCCGAACTTTGCACATTCGGTGTTTGGTGACATACCATTAATTCTAGCACTTGTTGCCGGAATTCTATTTCTCTTCCTGCTATTACGCTATGGCCAGCCTATTCGCTATGGCCAGCCTATTCGCAGACATCACTCCGAGCGAAATGGAGAAAGCTCTCCTTGAAAGAAAGTGCCGTGAGCAAATAGTACAGCTATTGGGCATGACTCGTCTACGGGACCTGAATACAACTTGGTTCCTGTCATTCAGACCAATCTGGGAAGATTGCATCTTACCTGTTCTACGATGCCTGCTATGCGGTGAAGAATGCGTGTTGGACGCTTGTCTAACATATCCATCAGCCACGCCAAAGGACGTCGATACTTTGCTGGTCCCGATAACGGCCCATGCTCTGTGTTGTCCCCAGCGGCTACCAATCCTGATGTCAGCATTCATTGAGATCTCACAGACGCTTCCAGCTGCTGCTGAGGTACGAGAAAGAACTCCAGGCACACAGGTAACAACGGACGCGAACATTGCTGCGGCGACCTATGCTGAGAGCGATGCTTCACATCTTTGTGCGGTCAATCTACTTCACGAGGTGTTCCAACTTACACCGACGACAGTGGATGATGTTTTGTCTATTGAAATAGATGATCTAATGTTTACACCAGACCCGTGAACTGACTCTGATTCAGCATACAGTGTTCCGGAGAAGCAGTAACAATTTGGCCTTCATTTTTTCTAAAACTTGGAACTCTACCAAATTTGAACTTTTGTCCCATTTTTCGAAGGAAAATGGCACTTCAATCTGCTTAAAGTAGAACTATCCTTATAATACAGACTTGGCGGTACTTCCACGGACACTTAGTCATCTTGTGTGTGTCTAAATCAGTTCATTTAATTTTCATGACAGGAAATGACTTTGATTTTGTCCAACTTATCGATCATTTTCGTCATATGTGAATATGTAGATATTGCTTTTTATATTTGTTTCCATTTGCATTTATTTTGAACTTTATGCTGTATATGAAAAGCATTGCTTAATGATGTACAGTACCTTTTGCATTTTTAATATGTTTTTTAATACTTTTAGAAGATATTTTTAATATGCAGTACTCCGTTTTAATGTTTAGCATTTCATATGTTTAGCATTTTAGTATTATCGAACACACGAAAGAGGAGTGGGTGTTGTATACTTCCTAGGGTGTCCATAAACGGGCTTTCTAGAATCATGTCCTTATATAGGCACAATTCGCCTTGCCCTGATATAGGCATAAAATCCCAGCCCTTATTTAGGCATAAACCGTGCACTCCAAATACAGGCATGGTTTCCGACATCCGTCCACCCTAGCGTCTCAACGAGTTCATGAAAAAACAGACTCTTAGGCTGCGGGAGTTTCCCTAGCCCAGGACTATTGATTTCTTCAAGGACTCATATATTATGCATGAACCGTTATTCCTTAGGGGTTCGTTCATGACGTCTTTCGCTGTCCAATTCACGTCAATGCTAACGTTTTCAGGTATAAATATACCCTCCCAAACCCCTGTAAATCAGAGGAGACCTCGACTTCAGAGGAGCCCGTTTCCCGGCCGGACGCACTGAGAAGACGCTGTCATTCCTGCACGCAGAGAGTCCAGCTTCCAGTGATCTGACTTCCCTTGCGGGGTGTTGGAGTTCGAGTCCGGAAAGAGATTCCTACCTCTCTCATTCTTCAGGTATGGAGCAGACTAGAAACCTAGAGAGACTCTTGGCATACTAGACTCTTGGCATACTAGGCTTAACATACTCTTAGTATCCTATAGTCAGGAATACAGCACCTACTTCTACTTCTCCCTACACCTAGGATAGGTTAGGTACACTGGGGTAGAACTAGGCTAGAAACGCATCGTACGAGTACTCGCATTTTTAGGCTGTGTCATTTTATGTAAATGCATATATGCTAAAAAGATAATGCTAACGCAGTATTATTTATTTCTACTGCTTACTCTGTACATTATTTATCTCGCATACTGTCTTGTGATCGTAACAACACATTTAACTTACACCAGAAACAAGACTGTTCAATAAACCTTTTTATTGAAACGCCCGTCTGTTATTCCTGTGTAACTTTGAGAGTAACTAGACATGCACGACTGAGCTGAGTGAAATAGTTATCTATTGTTTCTACGACTCTGGGACACGTCCTGATTCTAAAAGGAAACAAAAGTGGTCATGTTTTGCGGCTGCCAGAAACTACTCCCTTCTTGTCGTCAAGACGTTTCTAGTGGCCTCTGAGCTAGCTGGCACAAGTAATTAAGTTTAATATACTCGATAGGGACATACCGACCTTAGTCCTATGTCAAACCTATAGGATATATTATTCCAATGCACAGAGCCTATTAGGGAAATAGGAGCTACACTACAGTACCAAATCTAATACATCATTATTTAGTACTAGTGTTAGGTTTATATATCCATCAGGAAATGAACATGCGTCACTGTTAATATACTATTGCATCATGAGTTTTGCCCCATCGAAATAAGTCATATTTCATTCCACAGTATTATAAATCATCTACAAACATATCTTTGTTTATAAACAATTAACAATTCTCATTCAATGACATATTCATCACATATATGGCGCACGTTTATGTCCTAACCTGAGTAAGCAATAAACATATGGACAAGTTATACCACATCTATGTGACACCCAATATCGTTCCTCCATTAGAGATGTCATTCATATATATTCATTGAAAAACAGTAAACTCAATACTCAAACAATTTCAGGGGGAGAACAGCTACCCGGTAGGTCCTATTTCCCTAAGAATTGGTGCAGTTCCCGGTCAATGTTCAGACCATAATCTTCCGCTTTCAGGCGCAAAATCCATATTGCCTCCTGACGTCTCAGCTGCAGTTCTCGATTGCCACCCCTTTCTCTGCGGGGAACCTCTTCAAGCCCATGATAGGCAAAAGTCCTGTATTTTGTTTGTTTATCACATGTGAGCGTGTGGAAGGCAAAAGGATACTTTGGGTCTCCCTGTTTTACTGCTCTTAAGTGTTCCATTATCCTCTCCTTCAGCATCCCTATCGTGCTACCTACATATATCTTATCACAGATACATATCAAAATATAGACAACATACCGTGTGGTACACATAATACTACTGGTAATATGAAACAAACGACTGTTGTTATAACTGAATCTCGTTGTCTCCTTTGTCAGTCCACATATCGAGCAATGCCCACACTTGTAAAAACCCTTGTTGTGTTGTGCTAACCAGTTGTGTTGCATGCTGGTGGTGCCCGGGTAGCTCGGACTAATTAGTCCCTTGAGAGTCTGTCCTCTTCGAAATGTTGTATTTGCCTTATTGTTTATGTACCGTGATAGGACACTGTCCTCCTTCAATAGGTGCCAATGTCTGTTTAGTATCCTGCTTATTTCGCCAGTATTGCTCCCATAGGGAAGTATTGGTTTAATCATTTCCCTGTTGGTGTTTACCTCTGGCTTCTTGTGTGCTAAAGTCTTCGTTCTCTCCAGTTTGAAGACCCTCCTACTGGCTTTATTAATTATCCTCTAACGGAGAATCTCTGTTTGATATCTGTCAGGGTTTTGGTGAATTCATCCTCTGTGCTACAATTTCTTCTGGCCCTAACCATCTCCCCATAGGGGATGGCTTGTAATTGGTGCCTGGGTGGGCACTATTAGCATGTAATAATGCATTACAATATGTTTCTTTTCTGAACATCCTACTCATAATTTTAGATTCATGAGTATATAATTCAATATCCAAGAATTGGATCCTACTACAATCAGAATTCATTGTGAAGGACATATTATATGGATTGTCATTCACATACTGTACAAAATCCTGGAGCTGAGTTTCAGTGCCTGTCCATACCATGAGTATATCATCTATGAACCTGCCCCAGTAGTGAATATACTGTGACCACCAGGAATTCAATCGGCCCCAGACTCTCTCCTCCTCATACCAAACCATAAACAGATTGGCATAAGAAGGAGCAAATCTGGAGCCCATCCCAGTCCCGCTCAAAGAGAAAAGTATTATTGTCCAGTAATAGTCTTATCATTTGTAGTAGCATTTCAGTGTGTGATAATAGCTGTGCTGATCGTTTGTTCAGAAATTGTGTCATAGCTATCTTTCCAAACTCAGTCTTTATATTCGAAACCACATATAGTTTAACCATAAGCATCCCCTCTTCCCAGACAGCATCACTCATCAGGTTGAGAACATGTTTGGTGTCTTTAATGTGAGATGGCAAGTTTACCACTAAGGGTTGTAAAAAAACATCAATAAATTGAGATAGTCGTTCCGTCGGGCCACCAATACCCGAGACAATCAGTCTACCTGGTGGAAAGGTGCTTAGTTTGTGCATTTTTGGGAGGGTATATAGACAGGGGTACCTTGGGTGTTCAACTTTTAAGAACAAGTATTCCTCAAATGAGATGAGTCCCTGATCATACCAAATCTTGATATTCTGATTAATTTTGTTTGCAATACGTGGTATGGGGATAGTGGCCAGGGGGCTGTAGCAGTCTCTGTTGTCAAGTTGTGAGTAGATCTCCCTATTATAGTCAATCTTATTCATGACAACCACACATCCCCCCTTATCCGCTTCCCTGATAGTCAAATCTACATCATCACGTAATTCACTGAGTGCCCTTCTCTCACCAGAGGTGAGATTATCGGTCGCTGTCCATCTATTCTTCAGTCTTCTTTGGGGGCGATATCCAAATCCCTGCAGACTTTCTTAAAAAAAATAGATCACAACAGTTGTCTGCAGGCAAGTTGGGGGTCCATTTTGACCTAGGATTCAATCCACTATCAGTAGTATGTTCTGTATCTATACTCAAGTGTGCCCACAGTTCCTTAACATTGGTTTCTTCATCATTACCAGCTGTTAGTGAAAGTAACATAGTTGTGTTAATGGCGTCCTGTATTGAGTAATCTCTTCTTAATTTAGTAGCCCCAACATCAACTTCTGCCTTCTCCTGTAAATGGAAATGTTTCTTGAGCTTGAGTTTGCGAACAAACTTATATACATCAATATTAATTAAATCAACATCTAATATCATAGATGGACAGAAGCTCAAACCTTTCTTAAGCACTTTATTCATGTCATCAAGTATTTTGTCAGTCTGATTAACAATTTTCACATCCATTCTTACATCAATTCCTCCATCGATGCCTATTACTGTTTCTTCCTGGTCCATGACCTGGTCCTCATTCCTGCCCTGTTTCCTGATTGCTCCCTTGAGTCTTTTCCCTCTTCTGGTCTTTCTCCTCAACCTGTACGTGAACTGGATCTCATATTGCCTATCCTTAACCGTCTTATTTCCTCTTTCCTTGTTCTGATGTTCCTTCACCTAGGTTTTGGTTGCTTTCGTTATCACTCGAAAGAACACTAGAGGAGGCACTGCTGAGCTTATCAGACTGTGGTTCTATGTTACCTGGTTTCTTATTACTCACTAGATCATCAAACTTCCTGGCGAAAGTAAATACTCTTCCACCTAGGTAGTCGTTCACATCTCATTTCAGTTTACGAGTCTTACGTATCTTAATCTCATCCTGATGACGTGCTAGAATCTGTTGGAGAATTTCATAATTCTTTTTAGTAGGATCCGGTAGGTTCATGTCCGCAATTTCCTTCTCTACATCCTTAATCTCTTTCTGTAATTTATCCACCTTTCTTTCTGCGTTAATGATTAATATTTCCATGAGATTCATGGAATTATTGGTCTTCAAATTATCCAGGCACTATCCATGCACTCCAACTAACACTCAAGCAGGCACTACCAATGCACTCATGGAATAATGCAGTCACTACCCATGCAGTTGTCCATGCACTCAGGCATTACCCATACACTCTTCCAAACACCCAGGCACTATCCATGCGCTCCTCCAATGACCCAAGCACTACCCATGCATTCATGGATTCACTCAGGCACTACCCATGCACTTATACATGCACTGAGGCACTTCTACTGTACTCATGTAATCATTGAAGCACTACCCATGCAGTCTTCCAATCATCCATTCACTACCCGTGCACTCATGCAATCACCCAAGTACTACTCATGCACTCCTCCAGTCATCCATGGACTACGTATGCACTCATGCAATCACCCAGACACTACCCATGCAGTTCTCCATGCACCCAAGCATTACCCATGCACTCTTCCAATCACCCAGACATTACCCCTGCACTGATACAATCACACAAGCACTACCTATGCACTCATGCAATAACCCAGGCACTACCCATGTACTCCTCCATACACCCAGGCATTACCCATACACTCTTCTAATCACCCAGACATTACCCCTGCACTCATGCAATCACACAGACATAACCCATGCACTCCTTAAATCACTCAGGCAGTACCCATCCACTCCTCCAATCACCCAGACATTACCCCTGCACTCATGCGATCACCCAAGCATTACCCATGCACTCCTTCTATTGCCAAGCCACTACCCATGCACTTATAAAATCACTCACACACTACCCTTGCACTCCTCCAATCACCCAGGTACTACCTCTGCACTCATGCAATCACCCAAGCACTACCTATGCACACATGCAATCACCCAGGCATTACCCATGTAGTCCTACAGTCAGTCAGGCAGTACCCATGCACTCCTCCAATCACCCAGTCATTACCCGTACACTCTTCAAATTATCCAGGCACTATCCAAGCACTCCAACTATCACTAAAGCAGGCACTACCTATGCACTCATGGAATAATGCTGGCACTACCCATGCAGTCATCCATGCACCCAGGCATTACCTATACACTCTTCCAAATACCCAGGCACTACCCATGCACTTCTCCAATCACCCAAGCACTACTCATGCACACATGGAGTCACTCAGGCACTACCCATGCACTTATACATGCACTGAGGCACTTCTACTGCATTCATGTAATCATTGGAGCACTACCCATGTAGTCTTCCAATCCTCCAGGCACTCCCCGTGCACTCATGCAATCACCCAAGTACTACTCATGCACTTCTCCAGTCACCCATAGACTACATATGCACTCATACAGTCACCCAGACACTACCCATGCAGTTCTCCATGCACCCAAGCATTACCCATGCACTCTTCCAATTACCCAGACATTTCCCCTGCACTGACACAATCACGCAAACACTACCTATGCACTCATACAATAAACCAGGCACTACCCATGTACTCCTCCATACACCCAGGCATTACCCATACACTCTTCTAATCACCCAGACATTACCCCTGCACTCATGCAATCAAACAGACATAACCCATGCACCCCATCAATCAATCAGGCAGTACCCATCTACTCCTCCAATCACCCAGACATTACCCCTGCACTCATGCAATCACCCAAGCATTACCAATGCACTCCTTCTATCACCCAGCCACTACCCATGCACTCATGCATGCACTCAGGCACTTCTGCTGCACTCATGCAATCATGCAAGCACTATCCATGCATTCATGCAATCATTCAGACACTATACAAATACTCCTACAATCACTCAGTCACTATCCTTGCAGTCATGCAATCACTAAGGTAATTTTTCTATTTTTAACCAATATATGTGGTTCCGTAAGAACCATTTTTTTGTTTTCAAACAATTTTAAATTTTGGGGTATTTTTTTAACGTTTTTCTTTTTTGGGTGTTTTTGACTTTTTTTTTAACCAAAACAAAATTGAAGACTCCCAAGGAACTGTTTGAGAAAAAAAAGGAAAAGGAGATTTGGGAGCACATTATAATTTTTTTTTACATTTATGTGCTTTAATTGCATTGGTAATAACGTCAATGCACTGCTCCCCGATGCAGAGTTTTGCATCACATTTCTTACAAATTATGGCCACTTCCAACAGTTCTGGAACAATGTGTGGCCTTGGTGTTGCTGATAGTCCTTGAGAGGATATTGAAGTGGCATTAAGGTCTTGTGCTGCCGCTTCATTCTGCTCTCTCCGTGTTACTTCTCTTGCCAGATGTAAGGAATGGATAGTCTCCAAATGCTTCTTCATGCTTGAAGTTCCGCGTGAATATTTCTTTTCAGAGCTTCTTGACAAGACTCTCTTGCTGATGTTACAGGTGACTTTCTGGGCGTTCACCTTCTTTCCTCACTCTGGCACACTAAAGAAGGCCCATACCACACTTTCCTTCCTTTTCTTGGCAGGCTCCACAATGTCATCATCCTCAAGTTCCAGTGGATCAATATCTGGATGACTAGATGCCATAATGTAAAATAAAAGTAAAAAAACACACCAAAATTGAAAAAATTGAAAAAGTGAAAAGAGGTAGAACAAGCAGGTCTTGTTACCAAGACAGACAAATAATGAGAGGAATATAACAAGGATGGATCCTCCCTCTTACAGAATGAAAATGATTTAAACCAATCAGAAGCTTTCTTTTCAGGTCACATGAAGTCGCGTAGGGTGCACGCACCCGTCGCTTACACGTTGCGTACCTGCAAAATATTGTATACATAATTATAAAGTATAAATAGATGTTTATACAATATTTTTAAAAGCATATTAGTGAAAGTGTTTATGCAAATCTGATATTCTAACTTTGTATAGTGATATTTCAGACTTTTGAAAATACGCCGAAGTCGCGACCCAAGCGACTCCAGAAATACGTGCAGGGCGGGGTCGCGCACCGTACGCACATACGTCACGCACTCGTGAAATTTCATATAGTTAATAATAAACTAAAAAACACTGTTTATAAATTGTTTTCTACATTATATTAGTGAAAGTTTTTAACCAAAACTTATATTTATATAATTTCTACAATGATATTTTGTACTTTTGAAATCACGTCGAAGTCGCGAATCCGCGCACCCATTGAGTAGGTTCACTTAGGGTGCGCGACTCCTTTGTAAAAATTAAAAAAAGGAACCATAACACTACAGTAAAGCAACTTTCACAGTATTAAAATAATTATTTCCAAAAAATATAATAGTAACTTGTACATATAAAATACAGTAATATGCTTGGGATTGCTATTTTATATTTGGTAGGCTTAACATTCTGAGCACTCAATGAATATTAAACTTTCAAGAGAAAAGTGAGATTTAAGACGTCTTGGGAAATAGATTAGTGATTAGGGTACTTTGTATGAGTCTGTTGTAAGGTACAATCAAAGTAGACCTCTTTCTGCACCTCTGTTGGTTCTTTCTGCACATCTGTTGCTTCTTTCTACACTTTTCTTCCTCTTTCTGGACTTCTGTTCTCCGTTTGCACATTTCTCTTGATTCTTTCTGTACCTTTCTTTCTGTTTCTGCACATGTCCTACCTCTGTAGGCATAGTTAGAAATTCGCATTTTAAAAACCTTAGAAATTCACTGAAAAAACCACAGGTTTCAGGGACGTTATAGTTAGAAATTAGCATTTAAAAAACCTTTGAAATTCACTGAAAAACATGTTTCAGGGACGTTATAGTTAGAAATGAGCATTAGAAAAACCTTGGAAATTCACTGAAAAAACCATAGGTTTCAGGGACGTTATAGTTAGAAATTAGCATTTTAAAAACCTTAGCAATTCACTGAAAAAACCATAGGTTTCAGGGACGTTATAGTTATAAATTAGCATTTAAATAAACCTTTGAAATTCACTGAAAAAACCATAGGTTTCAGGGACGTTATAGTTAGTAATTAGCATTTAAAAACCTTAGAAATTCACTGAAAAAACCATAGGTTTCAGGGGACGTTATAGTTATAAATTAGAATTTAAAAAACCTTAGAAATTCACTGAAAAAACCATAGGTTACAGGGACGTTATAGTTAGAAATTAGCATTTAAAAACCTTAGAAATTCACTGAAAAAACCACAGGTTTCAGGGACGTTATAGTTAGTTGGACATTTCACTCATACAACACCAGAGAAATTCGGCCGTTATAGTTAGTTGAGCTAACTATAACTCGCGCCCGCAATGCACTGCTGATGACATCACATATTACATCATTCATGATATGGTCAGTGACATCACTGATGACATCACTGATGACATCTCAAATGACATCACTGATGACATCACTATATATATGTATGGCATTTGTAATTCTATGTGGTTTTGGCGAACAGAAAAATTGGTCCCACACAGTAATTTTACATTCTAGTGACTTTATCTCGCAATAGGGTGGTATTGGGACAGATTTACCATATGGAAACAGTAAATTTGTACACAGATTTACCGTTACCTCACTACCGTTCAACTTATAATAGTGTCCTTCCATGTGTTAACATTACATTGTACACGCATGTAAAAGAAAGAAACGAGCTTTGAGCTATGTTGTATTTCAGAACATGTGGGATGAGCAAACAGTGACATTACAGCTACCTGCAAATATCTGAAGCACATCTCTTCTCGTGTGGACACCTATTCTTATGTTTAGGCATAAACAGGGTGTGGTAATAGCCTTAGAAATTTTAGATGCATATTTTAGAGTATTCCAAGCTACTGCAACATAAAGAATTATGTTTTTTAAGTTCTTCAGTAATCTAAATTCTATCTCCTGAAATTCTATAGAGTATTACAGAGAGCCACCAGAATTAAATATTAAGAAAAGAAGCAGTGTTTTCCATTCCACTCTAAACCTCAAACGAAATGGCCTGTCAGCTTTTATTGAATGTGATAGAAGAGCAAGCCCTGCAATTTGATGTATTGAAAGTAAGGAAAACTGCATTATTTGTGAAACTTTACCTTTAACAATGTACCCTATTTGTGTTTATGAAAACATATATTCATTAAAATGTCTTGGGGGACACTAAAGGTGAATGGTAACAGTCTCCAGACTTTGGAGCTCCAGACTTGTTCCCTATTTAAGTCACTAGACTACGCAGGTCTCAGAAAAAAGAAACCCCATAAAGGTTAGAAAAATACTACCTAAAATACACGAAATAGAAGAAAAAAGTTGTGATGCTGTTATTACCCAATTTTCTTACATACCCCACTGGAAGATGTCGTGGAGCAATGTTGCAACACAGACATTTGGACATAGAAAGCTTTTGGAAGAAATGATGCTCTCTGAAGGAAATTAAATACCCCAAATGGGTTGAGAAAAGGTTGTATTTTAGCCCCATTGCTAGTTTCTGTTTATCTAATGGATATTCCTGGTATTCTTACCTCTTCAAATGTGTTTCCTCCCAAATTATGAGGTAAACTATTTTTCTTCAATTTTCTATTCAGACAGCATGCTTATAATGGATCAGCGGCAGCACCTCGATTATGGCGGAGGAGAATTGCCCTACCTGCTACGAGCGCACCAGGCACACACATTAATAAAATGGTAATAAAGGCTTGCGCTGTTACAGGGCGAGGGCAGGGGGCAGGACTTATTAGTGCAATTGCATTATTAATGCAGCCCCATGCCAGTGTTCATGTGAGATTGGGTGGCTGCCTACAGCCGGCCAGTCTCACATACGTACTTCAAAGCCTGCAATCCCAAGGCTGAAAAACAGCCAAGGGATTGCAACCACAGGCCCCCAGCCTCAAAATGAGTCCTGGGTGAGCCTGCTCCAACCAATCCTGGATCTGCGGTGCAGCTCCAGGATTGGTTAGTTTTGGGTTGTACAAGGGAGGAAGTCTCTCCCTTTCTGCCCGAGGCAGCACCGTGGAGGAGAGTGCCAGGAGGAGAGCGTCAGGATGGAGACCTGCGGCCAGCATTTATGGTGAGTGTTTTGAGCATTGTACCCCACCATTTAGTAATGTTGCCGGCCTCCACTGTAAGACCAAAATAATGGTATTTTCCAATAAGTGTCAGACTTCTAGGATGAAATGGTGGTTAAATGGGGTCCAGGTGGAGAGAGTGAAGGAGTACATAATTCATGGCCTCCTATTTCAAGCAAATCTTAATTTTAAATCCCATATATCACAACAGCAAATAAAAGCAAATGCAATTGCAGGTCATTGTCTAAGTATCGACTCAAAGTTGGGACATAAATCTTTTGAAGACTTAAGTGTCACGTATAATTTAAATATCGCTAGCCTTTTACTCTATGGTTGTGAGCTATATTCAGAGAAGGAATTATCCTCCCTTCAGTCTATAGAAACACAAATCCTGAAAAAATGGTTGGGCCTTGCAAAAGGAACAGTCAATAGTGGGTTGACATTGAAGTTGGGCAAACTGAGAGTGCCTTTGTCGCTGCTGTGAGGATTGGTGTAATATTTTGCACCAACTATATTTTGGAGCCAATATTCATGGTTCAAGCCACGAAGGACTAAGTAAGAGTTCCGGGTGCTGTAACTGGTTGAAAAACTTGTAAAATATATTGACTTAGTGATCCTGTACTCACACACCCATCAAGAAATCTAAGAAAACAGAATTGTTGAAACTTAGAAAGATCAGAATAGGCTATTTTTGGCAAGTTTGTAAGCCACAAAAAACTTGCACTACACATGACTGTATTTTAACTAAAGTGTTTCTGAGTGTAGGTTCTCCTCCTCCCACTGCTTTACTCATCCTTTCTGTTTAATGGAAATTTGCACTGCTTCCCTGACTGCACATGTTCTATGTGTGATATAGAGGAATCTTGCATTGCAAATCCCTGCAGTGTACCTACTCTGTGTGAGGGAGAAGCTTCCACGGCTCTCATCTGTGCTATGATAATTTTGAAAACGGTAGCCTTGTGTTAAAGTATCTGTTCTGTGTGTAAGGGAAGCTTGCATTGTGGATGTCAGTTCTCAGAACAAGAATACACATTTTGTATCTGGTGTGTGAGTAAGCAAATATTGCTATGGTGCCTGCTCTTTATGCTAAGGAAACTTGCTTGTATTAGCACAGACAGGAGCCACGGTCTGCCTTCCCTGTTCTGTGGGTGTAGGTTTTCTTTTTGAGCATTTGAGGTAAAGCTTGCATTGCTGCCTCTGCTGTGCATGCTCGTTCTAAATCTAGTTTGAGTGGAGCAAAGCGCTAACTACAGATGCCTATATTGTACCTGCACTATGTGTGGGAAAAGCTTACCCATTCTGTAGTATTGGACGCTTTCAGTGCTGCCCATGCTGCAAACGGTCAAATAGCAAACTAAGAGACACTTGAGATGTGAATGCCTTGTACCCTATCAACAATGTGTGTGCAGAAAAATGGCTCTGCTGCCACAAGTGTTCTATTACCTGAGAACTGTAAGCTAGCCTGATGGTATCAGTACGGTATGTAAAGAATGCTTGCACTGCAGATGTTTTCCCTTAAGTCGTGCATTCATTTCCTATACGTGGTATATTCTTGAGTGAAAGCTGTGCAGCAATTGCATGTATTGTGCCTCTTTTGTGTTCTAGATCTTTGAGACTGTGTCTGCTTTATGTTAGCGAAGCTTGCATTGTGGATGCCTATAGTGTAGCTACTTTGTGTGTGGAAAGCTAGCACTTGAGATGTCTACATCTGTGTAAGTGAAGCTTGTCCTTCTCTTGCCAGTGTTGTGCCAGTCTGTCTGTATAATGGAAACTTTCCTTGTTGCCCTTCCTGTGCTTGTTCTGTGTTTGAGCTGCGGGAAGCTTGCACACAATGCTTCTACTATACCTTATCTGTTTGTGAGGGAAGCTTGCACGGTGGCCGTCATTGCTGTACACACTCTGGAACATAATGCGAGCCCGTTTCTTCACCAAAGCTCCCATGTACTGTATCAGTTGTGTGTTTGAGAGAAGCTTGATACTTTATCTAGTCTGTGTGTAAAGGGAGTTTGAACAAAACAACTCTACTTTATCTGCTGTGTGAGGGAAAGTTGCACAATGGTTTCCAGTATGATCACATACATTTACTTCACTCGTAGCACATTGTAACACATTTACTTTGCTGGAAAAATAAGTCTGAACATTTAATTCACTAGAACATACTACTCCCATTGCTCCCATCATAAACACCATTTCAATGGAATGGTCTTTAATATTCCAGGTATTAAACATCACTTAGAATGTAGTTATTATCATCTGTTAATTTTAACACTTTCGCAGAATACCTTACCTTGACACATGAAGAAATATGAACTTGTTCGGAAAGCAATGCAAAGTAATACTATTCAAAGAAATGTGAACACTTCCTATTGAGGGATTAAAAAGATGTAGGTATCCTACTTTTAGACACATGTTATTTGTTTTACACACAAGAGCGTCATTTCACAAAATGGATTTTGCTACTACAATATTACTGCTCCATATGCTACAAAAAGAAATTCAAAAACCTATGTCAAGAGAACTTTACCTCTGCTTCACTTATCTTTTCGATGCAAGGGTCTCTGGCATGTGTGCAGACATCTCAGCACACATAGGTAGACGTTTTTGTTGTAAATGTTGGAAGGGCAAGGGGTAGTGACTAGAAGATGAAGAATACTTACCACTAAATGGGAGAGGGTTTTAGGAAATTTAGTGAGGGACATACTAATACAAAATCACACACCCAGAAAAGAGAAAGACAACTGCATTTAAAAAAATAGACTTCTAAACTTATGTCAGCCCTTAAGGTGTCAAAATAAGGGTACATGTTCTCCAGCTCAACCTCGGAATGAGTCAAGCAGCACATATCATTAACAACTGGAACTGCAACACGCTCCCTTAGGAATGCACAACAGCAGGAGAGTAAAATAACACCCCAAAAAACTCAAGTTAAATGCATGAAAAATGTTCCCACCCGCAGCAAGCGGACTTTTCATCTGTTTCCCTGCCCGTACTGAAGCGGGCAGTGAAACCGATGAAAATATTACTCCTGCTTACAGAGAGCAGCATTTTAGCTGCTACCTGTGGGCAGAAGTAATGCCTGCTCCAATTGGAGGCGGGGAGCCAGCTTGGGCAGCAGAGGCATTAGAGCTCCCCCCTCTGACCCCAACAATGATGCAGTGGGTGCTCTGGGTGGGCTCAAGGGCACCCACCTTTTCTTGTCCAGGCCCCAGGGGAAGGGGTCCCAAGGCCAAAAATCAACCCTTGGAGGGGGGCCAGGAGGCCCCCTTCATTTTTAATAGGCCAGATCCCAGGGCTGAGGTTCCCAGGGCCAATATTAGACCAGAGAGGGGGGCTCTGTTACACCCTCTTCATTTTAAAAGGTGAAGGGCACTAAGAGATGGGGTCAATGGGACCAAACTGGCCCGAGGAGGGAGACTGCTTGGCCCTCTCCCCTTTATAATATGGACGGGGCCCAGGAGATGGGATCTCGGGGCCAGAAGTTGGCTTATTTACAATATTGGTGGGCCCTGGGGGTGCAAGGTATAATTACTTTAGGGCGTGAGTTATAGTTACTTGAGATAACTATAACTGCTGAATTTCTATGGTTTTGTGTGTGTAAAATCTAAACCTAACTGTAACATCCCTTTTTTTGTGTGATTTTCTAAGTTTTTTTAAATTCTATTCTCCAACTATAACATCCCTGTAACCTTTGTTGTTTTTCAGTGAATAAACATATATATAAATATACATACACAGTGTTGTTATCAATCATGTCATCTCAGATGTTCCAGTAATATTATCAATGATGTTATAGAGCACATCATGAGTGATGTAATAGGTGAGGTCATAAGCATTTCACGGTGAGGACGTGATTTATAGTTACTTTAGGGCACACAGCCTCCTCCCCAAACCAATACTGACACCTGGGACGACATCTCTTGAGACTAAGGTGGGTGCCCCAGTGCCCATCCAGGACATGAACAATACAGAAGTTTGAGGACCACTGAGGGAGACCCATGGTCGCCGCTGCTCCACTGACTCCTCACATGCACCCATCCTGGGTGCAGAGAAATCCGGCATTGCTCCCGCCCAGCAGGAGCAGATAATTTTGCATGCTTCCACCGGGTGGGAGCAATCTCTTTTCCCTGCCCACAAGAAATTTTACATGGCCTTTACCCATAAAGCAGCCGGAACTTCATTTAAAATAATGAACCCTCCCTAGTTCATGAACAGTGAGGATAAGTGAAGATTATGTTGAAGTAATGGTTAGGCAAAGTAAATGTATGATATAATTGCAGGGATAGGAATGGGTGTGAAACCATTGACATTTGTCCCAAAAATTAAGGGTGTTTTTGTCATTACAGGCAAAATGAAATGTTGCCAATTTTGCTCCTTGTCCTAAGAAAACGGCTGTATCTGCATCTCCAATCTGCAACCTGGCACTTCTGGCTGCTTCCTGCACCTGGGACAGTATTATGATGGATGGGTTTTGCAGCAATGATCACAGTTTCTCACATTCCAGAACTGTACTATCTGCTAATATATCACTAACTTAGAGAAATATGAGGGTAAATGAATTCACTTTACCCATTGCAGGTGCATAAAACAGACTCTTGGCTCTCCACTTCGCCAGCAAACAGCAAAACCCATAATGATATGGCCCCCATGAGCTTGCTGACCGCACATCAAATTGACTCTGTTGAGTTAATTCTTTTTTTAACCATATGTAACTTTGATGGAAAACACATGCTCAGAAATTGATGAACGAGGAAAGGCTGAAGATCTATAAAATGTGACTTTGCTGCAGTTACATTTGATTGATTTTGCAATTTGACCACGTCTCTATTAAATACCGATGAAGGATTTTTGCCTTAAAAGTGGTTTTCGAGAAAATAATAATTCTCAGAAAAGCCAGACATTGTTACTGATGTTTATCAGTGACCTTTCTGAAAAATACCAAAACAATATTTCCTGGATTTTTATTTTGATTTCTGCCCTGTCAATGGGATGGACATCATTTATGTGAACTTCGAAAGAAGCATTTTTCGATTTCTGTTGTGTTCACATTTCATATTTCCTCACAATGCTGTTTGCCTTATTTAACACCAGAGCTGGCTTTGTTTCACTTTCCTACATGCATCGTTCAGGTGGCCCAGCACTCTGCACTTCTATTATAAAATCTAAGCCCATGTATGAGCTGAGAAGAAATACCTAGCACAGCTGTATGTACACAATGATACTTAAATGGAAAGTAAGCCTTCAACTTAGTCACCTTACTTGTTCTGCCCTCATGCATATCCAATGGAAGATCAACTTTTACACCCCGTCAAGAATCTGAGGGTCAAAGGTTGTTGGCTCAAAACCATTGACCTTGAAACATAGAAAAAGTTACTGCTGCATGAACATGAATGGTTCCAATTAACATATTCAAGTCATCTCAACACATAGTGATGGTAAGTGAAGTAATGTTGTGCTTAGAGTCGGCTGCTCCATACAGAGGCCTATTTACTAATTTACTCACTCACTCATTGACTGAGTGATTCACTCACTGACACACTTTGGCTCATCCATTTAGGTTTTTAAGTTTACCTCTTTGCTCAGACTAATCATTTTTTGGCACTTCTACCCATTTATCATTTTGTTTGTGCCTTAACATTTCTTGCGGATTGAGGGCCCATTTCCTATGGTAGTGGAGAGGGAACTCTTTCGCAATGAAGACCAATTTCCCTCCCCACCAACATAATTGTCTACTCATCTGATTTAAATTTTGATGCACCATAGTTTGAAGACAGTGGAGACTACTCCATCTCTGCTGTGGTCAAACTCCCCAAACCGCCCAACGGTGGGAGGGCCATCATGGTTTTGGCTGTATGTCCGATCTTATTCGTAATAACCTTTTGTGTGGTTTTCCCCAAAACTTTTTGCCTTCTCCCCCTGTTTGCTGAAAATCGTTTTTGTTGGCTTTAGGATTCTGTGCAATTTATCACCGCTAACCTGTGCTAAAGTGCTTGAACAAACTCCTTAAAACATGGTAGAATTGGCTTACACCCAATTGTAACCTTTAATCTAATTATCAGTGTTATAGTAAATTGTAATAAATGTACCCAGGGTCTGTTAATTGAAATGTTTCTAGTGGACTTGCAGCACTTATTGTTCCAACCCCTTAAGTAGTCTTTTAAAACCTTCCTTTTCAACACATATATGTCACCTCTATAGTAGGCCCTAAACAGCCTAGGACAGGGTGCATTGTATATAAATGGTAGGACTTTGGTTTTTAAGTTTTACATGTCCTGGTAGCGAAAAACTCCCAAATTGGTTTTTCACTACTGTGAGGCCTCCCTCTCCCATAGGATAACATCAGGTTATCTTATTACATTTAATAAGTGTTAACTTTTGATTGGGAACAGGTAGAATTGTCATGTTAGGTCTCAAAAGAATTGTAATTTAAAATCCTCTTTGATGGTAAAATCGTATTTTAAGTCATAACTCTGAAAATGTCACTTTTAGTAAGTTGACATTTTTTGACCATTTGGTGCCTGCAACCAGTGTCCGTGCTGACATGGCTGCGAATATTTGGACTGTGTATATTCCTACCAGATTGTGAGAAAAAGGGGGACTAAGTATTGGCAGGATGGGCCATCCTGCCAGGATGGGTGGGGGCGCAGCTGTTCCCTGCCTCACTTATATTTCAAAGGTCTGCCTCCAATACACTCACAAAGGACCTTGACACTAGCTTGTTGTCACTTGGTGCCTGGGCAAGGGAAGGAAGGAAATTTCCATAACCAGATGTGTGGGTAGTCTAATAGTTTCTCCCACTTCAAAGGATGACACCAAGTATAAACACTGGACCCTCAGACCAACTCTTCAGAACACTTATGGACCTGTGGACTACAGAAGAAGGAATACCTTGTTCCTCAGAGGACTGCCCTACTGTTTGATGCCTGCCTTGTTCGTCAGAGGAACACCCTGCTGCTACCAGAGGACTACCCTGCTGATTGAGGCCTGCTTTGTTCTCTAGTGGACTGCCAGCTGCTTGTGGTATGTCCTGCTCTCTGTGAAGGAAGACTGGACCTACTCCCTTCATCCCACGTTAACCTGAGTGATTCCTAGTGTCAGTTGGCTGACCTCATGTTCTGAGCTACTGGCACCCTACAAGCTCCAGATGCATCTCTGCAGCTGCTGAACTGACCTGCTGCAACTGTACCTGCATGAACCTGCAACTGGACCTGCCTAAGCCTTGATGGCCTCTACTAGAATGAATCCCTGATCCCCAAGAGAAGCCTCCCATGTGGTGGGCCCTTGGCTGGCATCAGAAGGAACTCCTTTGTAAGGAAAGGAGAAATCCTGAAGTTGTGGGCTCTTCTCCACCATGCCCATATGTGCCGCAACGACCAACAACTCAAAGATCCATTGAACCTGACTCTTCATACTACAGTGACTGCCAGGGATGACTGGCAACACATTAGTCACTTTTAGGACTACAGTTCCCATATGCACAAATGCAGGGAACCGTCTGCAACCATCTTCCCCTTGGTTTACTGAAGCCTTGCGTTTAGAAAAACAAAAGTGTCGTCGAATGGAAAGACGCTGGAGACTGAAATACGAGACAATGGATAAAAATAACTATAAACATGCCCTATTGAACTATAAATTATTACTGACCACAGAAAAAAGGTCTTACTTTACTCAACAGATTGAGAAAGCAAAAAATTCAACCAAAGAACTTTTGGGGTATTTGAGAAACTCACCACTGCACCGAAAAATAAAGTTTCAGTGAACTGTCAATCTCTTTGTGACAGCATTTCTAGGGCTTTCAGAAATAAAGTTGATGACATATACAACATCTTCAAGCTGACCACACCCAATAAAACAGCGAAGGAACCCTTGGGTAATGAGACGAAAAGGAGCGTCTTTTAAAATTCTCAGAGGTTTCAAACGAGCTGGTAGAAGAATTGATTTTAGGAATCAAATCAGGATCCCCACTTGATCCCTGCCCGCTCTGCAGTGCTAAGAGACATTGCCAGAGAGGTGGGCCCCATTTTAACAAAAATATTTAATAACATGTTCGCTTCAGGCATTTATCCGGCTATTTGGAAAGATGCAGCCATCTTGCCGCTTATAAAGAAAGCCAATCTGGATCCATTATTAACTAGCAACTATAGGCCAATTGCCAGGCTGCCCCTCCCAGCAAAAGCAGTGGAAAAAATCATGAACAACCAACTAACCGAATTCCTACAACAAAACGAGTTACTCAATCCATCTCAGTTCGGTTTTCGTCCAGGTCACAGTACAGAGACAGCGCTTATTAAGGCAACAGAGGAGATAAGAGCAGTGATGGACAAAGGAGGTGCGGCTGTACTTATCCTTTTGGACTTGTCAGCGGCCTTCGATACCGTACATCATGACATGCTGCTCCGGAGTCTTGAAAAGTTAGGGATCAAGGAGTTGGCACTGTCTTTAATATCATCTTTTCTGGAAAATAGAAGACAGACAGTGACCCTAGACCATTTCAAAGCAACACCTTATGTGCTCCCTTGTGGGGTTCCCCAAGGCTCCTCGTTGAGCCCTTCCTTATTTAATATTTATGTAGCGGAACTGGCTCCGTTGGTTCGAGACTTTGGTTTCGACTTAACATCATACGCCGACAATACCCAGATTGTGATCGCGGCGTACAAAAATTCCCCCTCTCCAGCAACTCAGTTCCAAAAATGTATGAGAGAAATCAGTGGATGGATGGGAGGGCATTGCCTCAAGCTGAACTCGGATAAAACCGAAGTGGTAACCTTCGGTAATCTCCAGCCAAGCTGTGACGCTCACTGGTGGCCAACAGAAATTGGAGAAATACCAATACCAGTGGGAAAAGCCAAAAACCTAGGGGTGCTGATCGATAGTAAATTAACCTTCTCTCAACAAACGAATGCAACAGTTTCAGCATCTTTCTATTTGATAAAAAAACTAAAGAAGGTTCTCCCCTTTATTCCGCCGGAATCAAGGAGAACAGTGGTCACCACTATGGTGCTGTCGAAGCTGGATTATTGCAACGGCCTCTAACTTGAACTACAAAAACAATTTTAAAAAAAACTTCAGATGGTGCAAAATGCGGCAGTTAGGCTCCTACTGAATATACCTAAATATGTATTGGTTAAGGAAGAAATTAGAAGACTCCACTGGTTGCCAGTGATAAAACGAATTAGGTTCAAAGCGCTTTGCTTAGCATACAAAGCCCTGAATGATATAGGACCGGCTTCATTGAAAAGCCTATACTTATGGTATAACCCAGGCAGACTAGTGAGGTCTTCTAATGTTGGGCTGATGGTAGTTCCCAGGATTCGAACAGCGAGCTGGGGCGGTCGAAGCATAGCATATGGCACGACTAAAATTTGGAACACTCTACCAAAGGAAATCAGAACCGCCAACTCTTTGGGCGTTTTTAGGAAAAGGTTAAAGACGTGGCTTTTCCAGAATTAAGAAACACAGGAGCGGCAGAGTTGGTTTAGTCAGCGCCAAGACACCTCCGGGTAATCGTGCGCTATAGAAGTTATAATAACATAACATAACATAACATGAACTGTACTTGATGCTACAGCAATGACAGCCTGCGAGGGCCACTAACACTAAGCTCCAACAACGACCGTCCACGAAGCCCAACTGAGTCTTTGCACTACAGCAACCACTCTCAGTGATGCCAGGCCTGCTCTTTGTGCTACAGCGATGACCTTCTGCGACACTCTCTCTGCTCATTGCAGCCTCCTCCACTATGAACTCAACTCTTTGCGCCAGACTTTGAGAAGGTAACTTTTTCAGTGGGACTAACCGGTCCTTCTGTCTGGCCATGCTCCATCGAGGTCAGCCTGAACTTATGACTTTTCCCCAGTCTAGCAAGCCAGATGACGAATGGTGCTTTGATCTTTTAGGAGCTGTACTTACCTAAAATGTTTAAAATGCACATCTCCTGTTCTACTGATTTGACTTTTGTCATTCTGGTATCATTGTATTTATTTAAATTTGCTTTATTTTTCTAAGTTGGCATGGGATTTCTCTTGTTTTGGGTTTTCACTTTATTACTGTTTGTGTGCTGCATACATTTTTATACATTGGCTCTAAGTCAAGCCTGTCTGCTTTTGTGCCAAGCTACCAGAGGGTTAAGTGTAGGTTAATTGTGTGACTTTTTGTGGTTTACCCTGTCAAGGATTGTGGTTGTTGCTTGAGAATGGGTCTCACCCCCCTCAATCAGTAAACAGATTTCCTAATTTAGGTGGACACTCTTGTTCTTTATTGTGAATCTGTGATCTTCGCAGACAGCTGTTGGAAGAAGAAAGCATAATGATATGAGGGTGATACTTGTCTCAGGTACCTCTAGCTGTGAATCTCTTGGGTAGATATCAAACAATAAAAATGCAGAATTTGGTAGTGTATATCTGTGTTATTTATGGTTTGTATTAGCACATGCCCATAAACCAAATAAATACTTTCTTTTAATCCCTTTGCTGGTGAGGCTACCATCACTGCAACCCACCCATAAGCTGAACCTTTTTTTGATATTTGGGTACTTAGAGTTTACACCTTTATACATTTTATTTACACAAAAGTTATCCATACCAAATTTGTGTCCTTTTCCCCACATGGTAGGGATTGTAAATGTACTCGTGGGATGCCCCTCAGTCTGCATGCACCCACAGTTTCAGCATGGCATAGACTTTACAAGTCCTTGCCATGCTGGAAGGTGCTGTGGTGGGCCCACGATGATGCCTTTCTGAGGCTCTCCCATGAGATTTTGAAAGGCAGTGCCATGCGCTAGACGCCACAAGACTGCCAGCCCAGATTACAATTTGTAATCCAGAAGGTGGTCAGCTTTTAAGGTGTGGGAATGGGGCAGTGACGTGGCGCCCCACTCCCACACTGCCAAAGTCGTAATCAGGCCCAAGGTCTTTACCCAACTGGTCCTCAGGGGGCCTAAGGGGGCAAGCACCACTTGCCATCTAGTCCTGGGGATCAGTTGAAAACAATTCCTTAGCAGGGTATCAGGTGGCTTCTCCTGATCTTGGACTCATTGTGCTCCTAGTGGTGAGCTCTAGCCACCTGAAATATTTTCGACTGGCACCAAAAAGGTGCGGTTTGTGGGTAGCTGGTTTTATGGGTCTCCTGCACCATCCTCTTCCTCTGCCTGCCCTCCCCAGGTCCCATGATCTACTGGCCATCTTGCTGGGCACTCAGGGTAGCAGTGGAGTCCTGGTGTTCCCCCAACTGGTCCTCAGGGGGAA
The DNA here is from genome assembly GCA_963921515.1 of Calotriton arnoldi. NCBI lineage: Eukaryota > Metazoa > Chordata > Amphibia > Caudata > Salamandridae > Calotriton > Calotriton arnoldi. Next base: position 93,708 of record CAWUFW010014449.1, read on the forward strand.
TAATGGGGAGAGCTCCACTGTAACCCTGGGCATTAAAATCCGCTCCGCTCATGGAGTTTGCGGATTTTGGCAACTCCACATTCCTCGTAGAACGCAGAGTTACCGAAAAGTCAGCGATCCACGGCGGAGCAGTGTTTTTTTCTTGTTCGCGCTTTCAAATGCGTTTTCGCCAGGATCCCTGCATTCGCCGACGAGATTTTCTATCCGTTCGCGTGCACCACGAGATTTTGGTAGCCGGCGGCATGATCCCACGAGAGTGCGCGATCGTGAACACGTCATTCGGATGCGCCATCGGACATCCACCGGAAGTTCCGTGAAGATCGCGATGCCGAACATGCAGAATTTGCAATCTGGAGAAGAATATCTCTCGAACAGCATAAAACCTTCTCAAAAATGATGATTTGGATGAAAAAAACTCCTCAGATTGACATTTGACTGTACTTTTTTGTGCAAGGAGTCCTTTTTCTTTTTTTACTTTTTTTTTAAAGGGGAAGGAAGTGCCCCAGAGTCTCCAACTTCCTGTTCCTGTCCAGCAGGCTCCTCCCAGTGCTTCGTCCATGTCCTGTTCACTTTTCATTTGGATTTGGAGCTGGAAGGATCACTCTTTGTGCCTGCTGCATCATATATCATTGGATCTGAGGACTTTTGAATTTGAGATTTTACAAGTAAGTTGGAGAATTGGTGTTGTTTGTTTTATTGGAATCAATAAAAAGCAAGGGAGATACCCTTCAGGTCCAATCAGGGACAGGGAAAGTTCAAACAAAATTACCAAGCAGGTCCCTACAAGATACTATGTACCACAAGAATATATTGTGCTGGTGTTTAGAGAAATACATAAAAACAATATAATTATGAAACTTTGTTTTCATGTCATTGACATCTCTGTTTTCTTATGATTGTATGTAGTAATATGAAATGTTTTTTTAACTTTTTTAATGAAATTGACTGTGTATATAAATGTTAATAAATATTTATTGATATATGTTCATGTGAATTTTAGTTATTTATATATTTCGATTGTATATTTTGGCATGTTGGTTCTGACTCATTGATATGATATAATTATATTGTTTTTATGTATTTCTCTAAACACCAGCACAATATATTCTTGTGGTACATAGTATCTTGTAGGGACCTGCTTGGTTTGTTTGATTGGGGCATTGCACCTACATTTTTTTGTACTTTTCATCATTTTTTAAAAATGTATTGTTGTGGGTGGTCTGTAGTTTCAGTAGGGGCCTAGTTGTTTTTCCTTGTATGTCATTTTTCTACTAGTTTTGTTTAGTAAAGGAAACATGTTGCAAAGTTCACTACATTTTCTCCAACTTTTGCAATCAATTTGCAATATTTATTTAATTTACTAGCCCAGTAGTCTAGCCCAATAAATAGGCCTTTCAGCCAGTAGGCCCAGAGCTACTCATGGGTGCATGAAACAACTGTTTCTGTGGTGTCTGTTGAATTTAAACATCATTTAGGGCATGAATGGCATTGGATTGAATTGCAAAATGTCTTTTTTTTGGGGTATTTCACTTTTTTGGTGTGTGTTAAATAAATGTCTTTGTTGGATGTGTGTGTGTGTGGTGTGGTTGTTGTATAACTTGCAAACCTTTTTTTAGCCATGTGGATTTTCGTTTTTGCAATTTTGCATTAAAGCTGTGTTGTTTAGCATGCCTCCTTTGTCTGGCCGTATAATAGGCCTGCTTGAGTTCATTGTTTTACAGGCCTCCTTCTTGTTGTGACTGTGAGTGACCGTGTGGCTGGTGGCCATTTGTGGTGGTAGTTTAGTAGTGTGCTGCTTTTGCCATATAGTCCTGCATGTCTTTCCTTTGTTCCTCTTGGCTTACTGCTTCCATCCCCTTTGCCAGCTGCAGCTCCCTGAATGACGTGATGCGCAAATTAATGCCAAACAGGTTCCACTTCCATTACATTTGTATTTTTGTTTTTGTTCTTCTTCTTTCCTATCCTTCCTGAGTGTACACAGTATACCATGAAAGTCCTTGTTGTCAAAGTCTCACAAATGGCTACACTGTTGTTATGTTTTTTTAATAACTGAGTTAATAAAATTTAATAATATAACACTAATAAGTGTGACCACCACACACTAAGTTATATATTATATTTGTTTGTTTGTACTAGTATTAATTGAACCACAACAACAAATGCAAGATTTCACTGATGTTCTTCTGGCTTCTTTGCTTTTAGGTGCACAAAAGACTGAGGACTCAGAAGGAGGTGTCATCATCACCCGTTGTACTGCTAGACAGAAGTCCTGCTGCGCACAACGTCATGTGACGTGTGACCACAGACATCTCTGCAACTTGTGCAACTGCGTCCTGCTGACATCTGAAGAAGATGGCCCCAAAGAAAGGTACCAGGTCCTCCAGTACCAGGAAATTTGCCAGTGAGAAGAAGGAACAAAAGAAGGAAGAAGTGGCACTTACCAAGACTGGTGTGCCGCCCAGGATATTTTTGGGGAAACAAAAAATGTATCCTGCAGCAGCGGTGTTCGGGGAGAAAGCTGGGAGCAGGACCTCCGCATCAGTAGGCCCACCCCACCACCCTAGGTTATCGCAAAGTAGTACTCAATCAACGCAGGAGGAAACTCAGCAGATAAGTGGGCAACAACAGCCGCAACAACAGCCGCAACCACCACCCACAATAGTAGTTGTTCCTCCCGAAGTAGGGGCAGTTCAGGAAATCGAGCTTCCTGCAGAGGAAGAAGAAGAGCAAGCCACTCTTTCAGAAGATCCATTGTCTTCCAGATCCCCAGCAAGGAAAAGGAGGGTTAGTCCATCAACTTCTTCTTCAAGCCCCCCTTCTTATGATCTAGATGCCACTTGGAAGCCACCAGCTCAGTCTGAGAGTGAGGCACGCCACGAGACAAGGCTAGGGAAAAGGAAGGTTCCAGAAAGCCTTAGAGTTATGGAGATAGATGTAGAAGAGGAGGATGATGACGAGCCAGTCATCATGAAGATCACTCCCGCCCCAGTGGAGATGGAGGCCGACATTATTACCCCATCCCAAATTGCTGTGAGGGATGTGGCATGGATACCACCAACACAAGTAACACCAACACCACCTCCAGCTTCCATATTTGCATTTGCAAAGGCTCAGCAGGTACCTACATCCAGCACAAACACCACCTCAGTAGGTAGTGGTACTGCACAGAGTCAAATTCCAGGCACACCCTCCAGTTGGAGATGGAGAAGTGTGGCTCAATGGTTAGAGCGGCAGACCCTGATGCAGAGATCTGGCCGGGACCAGGGTTCAATTCCCGCCTCGGCGGGTCTTGAGCTCAATTTCCTCGGACCTGATAATTCTCGCCTCGGTGCCTATTCTAATCATGGGTCCCACTCTGCAACTCTGGGCAATAGCTTGCTTAATCTCCACAACGGCCCCAACAGCGCTGGGATGCCTGGCTTCACCCTGGGGGTGCCCAGGAGTGGACATTTCACAGGGAAAAGCCAGGAAGGGTTCCACAGCGGTATGCGTACAGCGCCAGGACACCTCTTTGGGGGTATAAGTGCGCTTTACAAGTACGAATTTCATTTCATTCATTTCATTTCAGTTTATCCAACATTGCAAGTGGCACCTCCAGCAGCGCAAGAAAGTTCACCTCCCCAGTTTGGGACTTTTTTTCGGTTAGCAGTAAGGAGGAGAACGTTGCTAAATGCTCAATTTGTCGACAAAGTGTTAGTCGGGGTAAGCTTGGTACAAACTATGGTACCGGAGGCCAAACAACCCATCTGAAAAAAGACCACATGATCCAGTGGGAGGCGCACCTTAGCGGCCAAAAAAGTAAAACTGCACCCATTGCTGTTGGTGGGGATGAAAATGTAGAAGAAGATATGATCGCGGTGGAAGGTGAACAAGAGGGAGACATTTTCTCTGGTACACAAAGTTGCCCTGTCCCCAGCAGTGCAGTGGTACCACTACCGCCCACATCGTCATCATCCTCAGCAACATCTCAGTGGCACCGTAGTAAGAGTCAGGCTGAGACACCAAGGCAACAGAGTACCGCAATGAAAAAAAGTGCGTCGTTGAGCCTAACAACAACATCCGGGTTCAAGAAGTCACCTGCATCAGCGGCACCAGAAAGGAAAAAAATCCAGCCTACCATTGTCAGCATGCTTAGGTCGGAGGGGCAGTACAAATGCAACCACCCAACGGCACGTTTGTACAATGCGAAGCTGGTGAAAATGTTAGCGCTGGACCTTCTCCCTTTTTCTTATGTGGAAGGGGTGGGTTTTCTGGAATTTGTGACAGCCATCTGCCCAAAATGGAAGGTTCCCCGCCGGTCCTATTTCGCCAGAGTTGCTGTTCCAGCACTACATCACGACGTGCTGGAATTGCTTGGAAAAGCTTTGCAACAGAGTGCTGTTCACAATATCCACCTGACAATAGACAAGTGGACCAGTTGCCAAGCCACTGATTACATGTGCATCACTGCACACTGGATCTCTTTTGTGGGGGTTACAGAAAAGATATCTGCAGCAGGTGTTGTTGACACTGTTGAGATTTTTAATGCCACTCGTAAACATGCAACTGTAGCCATGTTCACCGTGGAGAAATCTCATACTGCTGCAAACATTTTGGAAGAGTTTAACAGCAAGGTCTTTGATTGGCTGCACCCAAGAGGGCTTAACATTGGTTTTGTTGCCACAAACAATGGTAGTAATATAGTTAAGGCCATGGGCGAGGGTGGCTATTTCAGGGTCCTGTGTTTGGCGCACTGCATTAACATCATTGTTCAAGACTTTCTGAAAAAAGAATACCGAGTCAGCAACTTACTGACCACCTGCAGAAGAATATGCACACATTTCAGCCATTCTTTTAAAGCCCGGAAGCAGCTGAGGATCATTCAACGTGAGCATAGAGTGGCAGTCAAAGCACTCATCAGGAGGTGCCAACGCGTTGGAACTCAACTTATTACATGCTTGAACGTCTGTTTGAGCAGTACAGACCAATCAATGACTATGTCATGCAAAGACTAGGGGATGCTACTGTGAAAGGCATGACCGTTGAGATGGACCAATGGGGCCTAGTTAAATGCCTGACAGAGATGCTACTTCCTTTCGAGATCTTCACACGTGAAGTCAGCAAGGAGGCCTGTACTATGGGCCAAGCTATCCCATTGTTGCACATGCTAGAGCAACAGCTGAAGGCGGTGTCTGACACGTACGCAGGTGTGGAAGAAAAAATTGAAACATATGAGTTGGTGGAGAGCTTACCCCTTCGCTTAGCTGAAAATACAAAGGTGCAAACTAAGATTGTGTCAGACAAACATTACATTTCTGCCACAAATCTGGATCCACGGTACAAATCAGTACTGAACACTAAGACATTAATTCCTTTTTCAGAAGTGGATGTTGCCAAGTACAAAACTTGGAAAGCTGAGGTAGCCAGTGACTTTGAAAAAGAATGGCTGGTAATTAAAGGCTCACTACTCCAGCCCACAACAAGTACTCCAGGGCATCCGGCATCAAGTTCAACTTCAGAGCCTGAGGGCAGTGCATTTGGCTCACAGCAGTCACCAACACTATCAACAACAGCAAGAACAGGATCACAGGATTGGGATCTACAGCAAGGGCTTGTTAGGTCCAGTACTGATGCAAAGACAAAAGAGGCCCAGCAAAGCGGAGCACCCCTGAGCATTGAGCGGATGGTCCAGGCCTATCTGGATGACCCAACAGAGTTCTACATTGATCATTGGTATGGGAAAAGGCACCAGTGGCCAGTCCTCAGTATGCTGGCGATAAACTATCTGGCTTGCCCTGTCGCAAGTATCTCTTCTGAGCGTGTTTTCAGTGCTGCTGGTGCCATTGTAAAAGTGAAAAGGACCAGTCTCTCGCCCAAAAACGTGGAGAGGTTAACCATGATCAAAATGAATCAGCACTTTATACCACCGGAGTACAAAATGAATCACAGCAGGAAGATGAGGACAGTGACTTAGGTGATGGAAGTAGTGTGCTAGATGACCTACTTCTGGTTGAACCACCACAGTTTGAGGACGAGCTCTACTTCCCTGACAACTAGGCTTTCAACTTGTTACTTTCTTTCTTCCTTATTTACTTTTAGTATTTGTGTGTGTGTCTGTCTTTCTGGTTCGAATCACAACAAAACTATCACCACCGTCTTCTCTTTTTATTGCCATATTGGAGTTGCAGCTGTGTGCATTTAAGTCCACTCCTCTGAGTCCTGCTCCATCCTCCTGACTCGCCCTTAATCCATTTCCCTCAAGCCAGACATTGGATGGAGAATAGTACAAGAAATGTTGCCTCGTCGAGTCCCTCCAAAAGAAGTGGAACATGATGACTATAGCTATCCTCCTTTCCGAGCCGAGAGAGACTGCCCCTTAACTTAAGATGAGAAGGAACAGGTAGTGATGGCATGCATTGGACACTGACTCTGAGTGATTGGTGTTTGTGTTGTTGTTGTTGTTTGTTGTGCATGAAGTAAAGTCAAAGTGTACTAGTATTTAATCTACAAACTAAAAGTGACACTAGTCAATGTTTCCCTTCTTGTTGTTTAATAACAAAATTGTACTTCTGCTGCAGGCCGATCCATTGCATTTTTGAATATGGAATCTGGACTCACTCGGTACACTACGTACTGAGTTTGACAACACCATGATGATGACCACATAGTATCTTCGCAGTCAGTCAGTTGGATCGGAGGTGATTGATGAAATAACTCAGGGCGTTTCAAATCATGAATTGGCATAAAAGGTAAACAAGTCAACAACAACCACAGCAGACCTACATGTCTGCGTAGTAGTGGTGGAGTCGAGTAGTCACGAGTGTAGTAGTGGTATGACTGACAGCCGTGCATTGATTTAATTACTTACTTTGGAAAATGCTATGTTGCTGTATATGTGTGCTCTGTGACTGTCTGGCTCGGTCAAAATCTAAGCTAAGTGGAGGTTGGGTCGACGCTGTGGGCCTGCTCTGTCCTGTTGCTGTTGTATGTTAATGCTGGAAACATACAACAGAGTAGACATGATTTAGCCATGCCACCTCTGAAAGTGTTTGCACTCCTCCATAATTCATGCTTTTTTTTCTCCTTGATTTTTCAATATCCCTTTTGTTTTTCCATCTACACTTACAGGCCGGCCTTTACCCTGTGCTAAACAGAGAAAAACAACTCACACTCACCTACCAATCCGCATCTGCCAGGCAGGCAGTGGCACCCAATTTGACGGACGCAGCGTCCATGAAAGGGAGGACCAAGAGGAATACCGAGATGCAACTCCCCAATTTGACCAGGATAACATACAGTAACTTTAGTATCATTCATCATCTTTTAAATAATTTGATTTATTTTTTCTCTCCAATCATTACGACTGTGTGTTTGTTGTTGTTGTTATTATGTTTGCTCTTTGCTTATAATTGATCGCTACAGATATTTTTTAATTTTCTTTGCTAGCTTTAAAAGGAAGCCCGGTACAACAGAACATAAAATGTATGTAATTTGGGTCTCTCTGAGGGCAGAGAGGCAAGGCAAATAGAATAATAATAATTAATAATATACTGCTGCCCTGTGCTGTCTACTAGTCCAGTTAGTAAGTAATACTTATCATCATTAACCATCAAGTCATCATCATGCATGCATTTCCTTTTTCTCCCTTAAAATAAAAAATACAATTAACAGATATATGATGGTCGTCTGGCAAGATTGTGTGCGTTCAGTTGTTGTTGTCCATATGTAGTGTTTGTCTTTGTCAAACCTTTCCCTAAAATACCCCTTCACAACCATTCATCAAACCCTAACCCTCTTCCCCCGGGCTGTGTGATTTATATTGAGGTGTGACTAAATTAAATTTACACCAATAATTAATCACACACTTGCTGGGGCGGATGTGGTGAAACCAACACTAATTCAATTTCACTCAAGGCAGGGCGAGGATCTTCTTCTGCTTGCCAATGCCCACCCATGCTTAGTATACTTTCAAGTCAATTTTTTTCCCAAAGGAACATAATCCATCATAATTAATTGCCGGCATCGATTGGATTCATCATCCCCCTCCTAAGTTACAGCACTAAAGGTTATGCTTATGTGGAGTGACTCGAGGCAACTACAGTTTGTAACTTGTTATACTAGGCTATCCCCGCCACCATTATGTCTTCTTTTACTTCGTTCTACTACTCCTTCCATAGTCTCTCTCAGGTGACTGACTGTCTCATTTTCTTTTTTTGCAAATGCTACTGCCAGTGTATACTGTACTACCACCACAACCATGGCATCTTGGGAAACCAAACCATCATCACCATGCAGCCATCGCTGTGCCTAAGTTTAAACATCAATCACAGGTAAGAGAAGAAGTTTGGGGGAGGCATAATTAATAATGGAAATTAATTCATTAATTCACACACCCACACCCTTGAGTCCAGTGGTTGCAGACTGCATAGACTAGGAGGAGAGACTGTCAGTACTAGTAGGACAAGTCACTCAGTGAGGGTACCGCATCTATCTGTTCGTGTGTTACAAAATTGGCAGATTATTTAAATCAAAAACTGGCTGCGGCCCTGCAGCAGCAAAGGAAGGAAACCGTGTGACGTAAAAGAGCAACCCCCTACAAACAATTTACATCGTATGTAAAGTTTAAGTATAAATATAATTTAATCCCCTAACAAAATAAACTAATGTAAAAATCCCACAACACCTGACCCACCCTCTCCCCTAACCCCAACCAATGTCCAAAAAGATAAAGAGTCCAACCAATGTCCGTTAAATAAAATTCAAAAATAAAATTGTCCATAAATATATAAACCCCAACTTTTCCCCAACGTAGCCCAATGCCCACCCACCAAAAAAGGAATAAAAAAGGGGCAATCCAACGGGATCTCTATCGGCGGGCTAGCAGTCTCCGGTTAATCGCCAGGACCTCCTTTACCTGCCATTCGGAGGAGCATGCGGCGCTTAAAAGCTCGACAATTGCATCCACAGGGGGGCAGCAGTGCTGGATGTAGTGCAGTGGGCAGCTGCCAGACCGCAGCGCCGTACCACTCAAGGGGCCCGGCTGGCGCCCGGGGCATTGGAGGAGCCTGCAGCTGCTACCGCCTCCTCCTCCTCCTCCGCCAGAGCCACCAGCCACCGATATTCATTGCGGATAGCCTCAAGCTTCCGGCGCCGGGCCATGGCTGCCAACTCCTTCCTGTCTGGTTTTGCTTTTGGTTGGGAAGGAGTAGCTATATCAAAAAAGAAAAGAGACTATTGTAACCAATACTGTTAGCAAAACATTAACACAAAATTAATTCTACACATTGTGGCACAGTAGCACTAGCAAGCACAGTACATAACATTTGTGGTATCTATGGACTCGAGTACACCAGTTTTCTTCTTCTCTCTCTGGTTTAGCTAAATTAAGTAACCTTGTTGTAGCCGGCATGCCAGCTCAGTCAGCTTGCGCCCAAGTCAAATATACTCATGACGCAGGCTCACATTATTTTTATTTACTGCTGTCTGCAGGTGGGGAAGCTGACTACACAATCATCTTATTTTTTTTATTATGGGTGGCATTGGCCATACTCTGTTACATCAAGGCCAGTGCAACTGCTCAATTTCTCTTTCACCCTGCCCTGACTACTACAACAAGGCAGATGATATCTGATCCAAGTGATCATTGCTTATATATATGGGATGACATGAGGTACTTTGTTTTGATTGATTGTGTAACCATGCAGCCGATAGGCCACCCATGGCAGGCTGACACAGTCAAAAATAAATTAACATAGGTAGTGAGTGGGCCTCAGAGTCGGCGGGAGGCGCTTGATAACATACATACACAAAATATATGCTGTGCTTGCAAACTACTGTGAGTCAAGGGAGCATTCTGAAAATACAACTTCAATTCTCCTTGGCTGTGCTACTCTGGCGCGGTTTATTTCCTTTTACATTCTCTTCAAAGACTCTTCATCCAGTGACAGTCTCCACCTATGCTATGATGAATACCATCCAGGCATCTATCCATTCAAAGTAAACATGTCTATCATTCTTCTTAACCTCTCAACAAACCGTAGTTTGTTTCAACAACAACAAACATTTATTTATTTATTTTAAACCACCACCCATGCGTCCTTTCTTCCTTCTTTGCTTGCCTTTGAGTTTGACCCATGAAACACACCGGAGGATTCTTGCTATCACCCATACAGTTTCATCCACCCAGGCAGGCATCTTTTCTTTCACCTTCCACCCATCCTTCAAACACCCATGCGTCTGATTCCTATCAGCCACCTATGCATGTATCCCACGTGGCACGTATCCTTCTCTGCCAGTCAAATATATTACATCTCGCCCGTCCTTCCTCCTTCCATCCTTCTTTCCCTTTTCGTTCAACCCATCCATCAAGGTCATCTGACTCTTAGTCTTCTCCATAAAACTTTCCCAGCTGAGTTGAAGTCAGATAGAAGAGGTCATTAGTTACTCAACTACTACTCCCACCACTAATGCTATTGCTCTAATGCTAAGTAAAGAGTGTCTTCTTTAACCATTGTTCACAACAACTTAGTCTCTCTCAACATACAGTGTACACCCTTACAGCGAGTGTGTAACTACTGTCAATAAGTAAGGAATATAAGTATAACTTACCACCACCCGCCACTGCTGCTGGCTCACCCACCCCTGTGGCAGCTGCTGCATCCACTGCTCCCTCCTGGCTGGCGTCACCTGCCCCGCCGCTGGCCCCGGCACTGGTGGTCGGTACGCCTAGAAAAAACATTACACATTTTTTAGATGCCATATACACCTCCCCCTATTTATTCTTTTTCACTAGCAAGATTGAAAAAAAAGTTAAAATACATATATATATATATATATATATATATACCACATACATCACTAGTACAAATCGGGTACTAGAGTAGAGTAGACACTAGTAGGAGTATGTCCTATCCTATCAAAAAATAGTAAAATATCTGGTTGGGCATTTTGTTGGTGGGAATTGTCGAAAAGCCTATCAAGATTAAGAAGACTAGAAGAGGACAACCCAAAGGACTGGACTCAGTGGCTAGAGCTATTGGTGAATCTGAGTTTTAAAACCTTTTAAATAAAAATAAAGAGTGGCCAACTGGGCAAGCTTAGCTACAGAAAGACTAATATAGTAGTAGTACAGAGAGTCAGAGCAGAGGCAGTTAGAGGCAGGGATAACAAGAATTTAGAAACAGAGTCTAGATCGAAGAAGATTTGGTAAAAAATAGAATTAGGAAACGGAAATAATAGTTCGGAAAAAATAAGGTGCAGTAAAAGTTAGGGAAATATAATTATTAATATTAACAACTGGAGGACTTACTGGGGCCAGCAGCTTAGCCCTCTGTGGAGGAGCGCTCCTGGCCCTGGGATTGGGAGGCATCTTGCTCTTGTCCAGCTGCTCCCGCCGACTCTGACCCCGTCTTCTTGCCCCTGGGTGCTGATCTTGTAAGAAATATTAAAGAAAGAGACAAACATTGATGATTGGTGTGAAACAAATAAAATATTTTAAAAAACGCTCAAAAAACCATTTTTGGAAACAACAATTACAATAAAATTGACCTATCTAATCTGATCGACTAGTAGTATTGCGGGATTCGCGGACCGTCTAGTTATTATTTATGAACACTAATCCAGTGTTCCATTCTGATTCCAGAATCCTAAGCCTAAGTACCACCTGACCTAGCCCACCTATTTCAGACGGGCCAATTGTACACTAAGTCTGCATTTCCATTTATTTTAATCCTCAAAATGCATAGTTGGAGACTCATGCATACATTTTTGCGTACACCAAATTGTTGGTTGGTTGCTGCTGACGTTCTGCTAAGCCTATTACTCACTCACTAACAAACTACAAAAGGTTCTACTAAGGACTGGAGTAAGCAGCACTCAGTAGCGCGTGACGTGACAGAGGATGTGTGACGCAGACCGTTTAAAAATTACCAACTAATACTAAGTAACTAAGTAACTAAACTACCTATCAATCCACCACTATCTTAGTGACAGGAGGACAAAGGAAGGACTAGAGTCTCTCTAGCATTACCTTACTTAAGTTCTCTAAAGTAAACTCTTACATAATCAGCCCAAGCGAGCGCAAAGTTGCAAACAAGTAAGATTAGTATCACCGAGCACCTGTGTCTAGAAGACTAACAACCACACAAGATTTTTAAATGTAATTTACCTGCAATGTAAGCAGCAGCATTCTTGCTATTCGGAAAAAATTATATTCGAAATAACAGTAACACAGTCTAGAGAACACACAATACTACTAGTATTAGCTACTCACCAAGCCCCACAACCTCAACACCTAGCAGGTCCAGCAGGTCCTGCTCCCGGTCCAAGATGTCTGACCACCGGTGGGTCAGCTGGTTATGGGTGCCCCAGACCCCAGAGCAGCAAAACACTGCCCGGCGCACCCTCGCCCACTGGCGGTGACGCTCCTGGGTAGCGTACCCGGAGCCAGGCCTGCCGCCTGCTGCCAAGGTCAAGGGGAGGTGGCGCTGCACAAAAAAAAAGGGCGACCACCTCCGCCTCGCTAAAAAGGGACCGGGCCTGCACCCTTTCGGGGCGCAGTCTGCCGCAAGGAAGGCGGCTCTTCTTGGGCCAAGCACCTTGCCCTTGGAGCCGCTACCCTTAGCCATGGTTCTGGGGTGGGCGGGGGGCGGAAAAGAAAATTTAGCAGTAAAAAATAAAGTCAGGGAAAGAAGTAGGAGAGTAAAGAAGGAAGTAATATAATACAGTAGAAAAGTAAAAGAAAACGCAGTAAAAGTAGAAATAAAATGCAAAATATACACTTAGGGACAGAGAGGGATAGATAATAAATGAAAAAGATCAGAAAACCAGTGTAAAAAACAAAGGATTGAAAAGATTGGAGAGGGATTGAAAAACAGGCCCCAGAACCATGCAAAGAATAGGAAAACAAGATGGCCGCGCCCATTGGCGACCGCGTTGTGAAGTTCGCGTGATATTTCCCCCGAACACGTCATCCGCGTTGCCGAACGTCAAAAACATCTCACAAGCATACGTGAGCACACGCGAGCATGCGGAAACAAGCAACTCCGCATGCTCACGTATCTACGCGTAGCGCTGTGGAGTTTTTGTGCTACTTCGTGTAGCCTCGCATAGCGCGGCTATGCGAACTTCGCCCAGGGTTACTCCACTGGCCATGAAAAGTCCCATCTATTCCTGCCAGTCAGTTGGAGATAAAGCCCTTAGAAGGACATCAAATGGTTTCACCTTCCACCTGTCCATGATTCTGGTTTTGTTGCCATCCAGGTCCAGGATCTTGCTCACAGGCACTCCCTTGTACAGGGTTTTATAAATGTGGGTGGCAAATTCTAGATGCCAGACACCCCTGGCCAATCCTAGGATGCCACATCATTCCTCCACCCTTGTCCCACCCCTCCTGAACAGCTTTCTGGGAAAATCCAATATGGCAGAGCTTTCTTTCAATGGTCTGAGCTGCTGTGCCTACCCAAAGGTGTGGCTTTGATAATGGGCAAACCCTTCATTTTGGTTCCCCCAAACCTATACTGGAGTAACTCACCCTCCCACTGGTTTTGGAGCCAAGTTGGCTGGAGCGACAAAGGAAGGGATCAGGTCTTGCACCAGGTTCATCTGCTTGTGACAGGGATGGCCCCTTTGAAGTTACCTAATCCCTGAGCACAGTCCCCAGGCCTCCCTGTTAAGAGAAAGCCAGCACCTTACCACACCAAAGCCCTTTGTCGTCTATCTGGGAGCAATCCTCATCTCACCACAAGAGAGCCATTCAGCTGCCAGGTAATAGTTGAATGCTTACAAGCTTTAGGTAGAAAAATTGTAACTTTTTAAAAGTGCCCTTTGATCAATAGGTAGACAAAATTTAATTTTATCATTAAATTAGATTTTAGATAACGACAAAAATGAGCATTTGAATTATTTCTCTACTTGTTATCAATCCTAATTTCAGCATCACAAAATAAAATTATGGGTGGGGTGTTGAAGCTTTTTAAACACTCACCCCCAGTCACAGATCTGGGTTTAATCCATCGTTATTTTGCTGGCCAGGTCACCCCAGTTTGGACCCAGCCATATACAAATCAGTCATTACCCTGCTCCCCATGGGAACAGTCCAGCCCGAACTGCCAAGCCAGGTCCTCCCTGGAGTGGAAACAAGCATCCTGGGACTGGTTTTGGGTATCACCCCTCATCAGCCAGGCTAGTTTGAATCCAGTGGTGCAGTGAACAAGGAACCCACGTCTGGGCATACCCTTAGCCACTTAGGGCGCACATAGCAAGATCACAAAATAAAATGATGGACAGAGTGTTAAAGGTTTTTAAACAGTCACCCCCCCAGTCACAGATCTGCGTTTAATCCATTGCTATTTTACTGGCCACGGGACCCCAGTTTGGACCAAGTCATATGCAAATCAGTCTTGAACCTGCTCTCCAGGGGAGCAGTCTAGCCCGAACGGCCAAGCAAGGTCATCCCTGGACCGGAAACAAGCATCCTGGGATGGTTTTCAGGGTATCACCCCATATCAGTTAGGCTAGCTTTAATCCAGTGGCCCAGCGAGCGAGGGACCCACATATGGGCATACCCTTAGCTATGTAGGGTGCACATAGCAACATCACAAAATTAAATGATCAACAGAGTTTTGAAGCTTTTCAAACACTCACCCCCAATGACAGATATGGGTTTAATCCATTATTATTTTGCTGGTCATGTCACCCCAGTTTGGACCCAGCCATATGCAAATCAGTCTTGACTTGCTCTCCATGGGAACAGTCCAGCCCAAACTGCCAAGCCAGGTCCTCCCTGGATTGGAAGCAAGCATCGTGGGACCAGTTTCAGGGTATCACCCTCCATCAGCCAGGCTAGTTTGAATCCAGTGGTGTAGTGAGCAAGAGACCGAAGTCTGGGCATACCTTTAGCCACTTAAGGCGCACATAGTAACATCACAAAATAAAATGATGGATGAAGTAGTGAAGCTTTTCAAACACTCACCCCCAGTCACAGATCTGGGGTTTAATCCATTGTTATTTTTCTGGCCACGTCACCTCAGTTGGGACCCAGCCATATGCAAATCAGTCTTGACCCTGCTCCTCATGGAAACAGTCCAGACCAAACTACCAAGCCAGGTCCTCCTTGAAACGGAAACAAGCATCCTGGGACCGATTTGGGGGTATCACCCTTCATCAGTCAGGCTAGCTTGAACCCAGTGGTGCAGCGAGCAAGGGGCCCACATCTGGGCATACCCTTAGCCACTTAGGGCTCACATAGCAACAACACAACACTGAACACGGAGCACTCTCATGACAGGGTGCTACCCCGTCAGTCCCAACTACAGGATCCATCCCAGGAACCTTTGCCCACCTATCCTTCACAAGAACAGGGTCCAGGTCCCTCACCCCGTGGGCCCCACTGAGTAACCAGGAAGTGCCAATGGGCACTGAGGCCCAATCTGGGTGACTTCTTGGACTCCAAGAAGTCAAGATGGAGACCAACCAGGGGCCATAAAGAATTCCCCAGTGAAATTTGACTGGTCACCCTTAAGGCACACACTGCCCCTTTCCACCTCACTGAGCGGAGGAGACGCTCCTGCCTGCTGAGTCCCTGCCTAGAAAATCTGGACACCTGAGGGGCCTCAGCGTAGCTTCTCAAAGCTGGCACATTTAAAGTGATATACGCAGGTGTCTGCTAAGGCACACCCCTCTGCACCTTGTCCTTCTGTCAGCTCAGAGCAGCAATTACTAAAAGAAGTGTCTAGCACCAACTCAGACTAATGGACATTGGACCTTCACCTAAGATAGGCCCCCCTGGCCACCTTGCTGTGGCACTGTGTGTGCGCTTGCCTCCTACGCCACATCAGCATGGGCTTTTACCCCTAGTGATACACCTTAAGTGCATCTACCAGAAGTCTGTAAGGCTACAGCTATACCCTTTACCACAGAAACCATCCCCTTACTGGGCCTCCCAGGACTATGGGCCAACCTTGTACAGCTTCCCCTCCCCACTTGATAACCTATGGGGACTATGGGAACCACAACTTTTTCTTGCACTGTCTACCAATGCAAAATGTCTCGTGGACCACCGTGCACTCTTGGCGGGATTCCCTGGGTGAAGGTTCACTACTTCTCAGTACTCCCTGGCCTCACCCAGTGCTTGTTGGCCTGCGCCAAAGGTAGTAGAATCTCTGCTTACGGAATGATACATGGTGGGGTCCCTCATGGAAATCTGTCTTTGGCCATGGCAAGCACAAGACATTCCTGAAGCCCCCATCACCTCCTACAACCGAAGGAGCATTACCCATCCCTTCATCCCAATCTATGGGGTGAGTACCTGAGCCAGTCCTTAAACCTATAGAGAAGAACCTTCCTCTTATAAGCCTAGTGTGTAATGTTGGGGTTATATGCACACATATATCACTTTATATGCCTGGT
Source organism: Calotriton arnoldi (assembly GCA_963921515.1). NCBI lineage: Eukaryota > Metazoa > Chordata > Amphibia > Caudata > Salamandridae > Calotriton > Calotriton arnoldi. The sequence continues at coordinate 110,094 of CAWUFW010014449.1, forward strand.
ACATTCTAAATGGAAACATTGTGTGAAAGCCCATCATCAAACAATTTCAAAAGGAAAACCGATCATAATGAATACAGGTAATTCATCAACCAATCATCAATGTTTTCACATCACAGGGGCTTTACATTTCCACATCTTGAGTTCACATAACCAAACCTTTGAATTTTGCTCTCTGATATTTGTGCATTACGGCATATGTAATGTGTAACAAAACTGAACATACCAAACACGGTCATATAATCCAACGAAGTGAGTGTATTATGACAAGTGCCGATCAATGGCATGACCTCGATCAGAAAGTGCTGATTTATCATTTAATTAATCATACATAAACATTTTAAACATGCCACAACAGAAATGTATAATTGAATGAAGTAATTCACATATTTGAGAAGTACCAAAATGTATTCTGATGTGCCACTGTGACCATAATAATAATGTAATTCTTATCACGAGCATACAACCAACCAATGGATGTCAATGTTTGGTTCTTGTTGTGACATAGTCTGTCTACTATGTCCTTTTATGTTTGGTGATTGGTTACCACTATTTATTCTCTAAAGTGGATGGAACCCACACTTGAGAAAGGTTGTAAAGCCCAACAAGTTGAATTAGTCACAGTGAGGAATGCCTTGGATTACTTTCCTGTTTGTGAACATTTTTACAGGCCCCACAGCCTTATTTTGGCACCAGCACGATATTGGAAGTGACCTTCAATTTGTGGACATACTTCAATAATGTATGTATATATGTATGTATATATATATATGTGTGTGTGTGTGTATATTCACTGAAAAAAACACAGATTACAGGGATATTATAGTTAGGCTCAGATTTCACTGAGATAACTATAACTCGTGCCCCCGCAATGCACTACTTATGACCTCATATATTACATCGCTCATGACATGATTAGTGCCATCACTGATAACATCACTGATGACATCATCCAGTGACTGTGAGTCTTTTTAAAAAGTTTATGAGTGTTAAATATATATACCAAGGTTCATTGGTGAATCAGTGGGTGCATGAGTGCCTGTTTGGATGATTCAGTGGGTGCGTGACTGACTGTATAAGTGAGTGATTAGGTGGCTCAGTAAATGTATGGGTGAGTGACTGGTTGCGTGAGTGTCTGCATCTGATTGTCAGCTGGTGTCTACGTTGCTGTATGGGTGAGTGAGTGGGTACATGAGTTTCTGTATGGGTGAGTGATTGGTTGTCAGGGTACCACAATGGGTGTCTGAGAGCCTGGGTGGGTGGGTGGGTGAGGGGTTGTGTGACTGCCTGTATGGATGAGAGAGTGTGTGAGTCAGTGGCTGTATGGGTTAGTGAGTACATGTGTGAGGGGCTGTATGGGTGAGTGAGTGTATATATGGCTGTGTTGGTGAGTGAGTGCATGTGACAGTGGTATATGGGTAAGTAACTGGGTATGTCAAAGGCAGCATAGGTGAGTGATGGGGTATATGAGTGACTGTATGGTTGAGTGAGTGAAAGTGAGAGTGGCTGTATGGGTCAGTGTGTGCTTGTGTCAGTGACTGTATAGGTGAATGAGTACATGTTAGTATCCCTATGAGTAAGTGAGTGAATGCATGTGTAGCTTTATGGGTGAGTAAGTGGCTCTGTGATTGACTGTATGGGTGAGTGAGTAGGGACACCAACATGACTGCTTCCGCTGTTTCTTTTGCTTGGGGACTGCATGCCCCAGAAGTCAACGCTCCGAGGAGGGAGGGGCCACCAAAGCGCTTAAAAGTGGCAACTGACTACTGCGGCGCGGGACACCAACATCGCTGCTGCTGCTGTTTCTTTGGCTTGGGGACTGCATGCTCCAGAAGTCAACACTCCCAGGAGGGAGGGGCAACCAAAGTGCTTCAAAGCACCAACTGACTCCCACAGCGCGGGACAGCAACATTGCCGCTGCAACTGTTTCTTTTGCTAGGGACTGCATGCCCCAGAGGTCAATGCTCCCAGGAGGGAGGGGCCACAAAAGCGTGTAAAAGCACCAACTGACTCCCACGGTGCGGGACACCAACATCGCTGCTGCCGCTGTTTCTTTTGCTTGGGGACTGCATGCCCCAGAAGTCAACGCTCGCAGGAGTGAGGGGCCACCAAAGTGGTTAAAAGCACCAACTGACTCCCGCGGCACGGGACACCAACATCGCTGCTGCCGCTGTTTCTTTTGCTTGGGGACTGCATACCCCAGAAGTCAACACTCCCAGGAGGGAGGGGCCACCAAAGCACTTAAAAGCACCAAGTGACTCCCGTGGCGCAGGACACCAACATCACTGCTGCAGCTGTTTCTTTTGCTTGGGGACTGCGTGCCCCAGAAGTGAACACTCCCAGGAGGGAGGGGCCACCAAAGCGCTTAAAAGCACCAACTGACTCCCGCGGCACGGGACTCACTTGGGCTGTGCCTGGGCAAAGCCCAGGCCAAGGGCGGGCACGACCTAGACTGTCACTGACTGGAGAAGGCCGGGCTGGACCCCCCTTCTGACATGTGCGATTCAACATCATGAAGGTACTGTTTATTGACTATTCTTGGTCTGTTCGATAGGTCTGTCCCATTAGCGGCTGGGGCGCTGGAACTGCTTCTTTGGCTCAAGAACTAACTGGTTTTGAATGATATTTACAGCCCTTCTGACTGTCATATGGTTATAGATACTCCCAAGCTACCAGCAGCTTATGAGTAGGCTGTGGCTTATCTAATTCGCCATAGGCGAATAGTCTCATCCAACTGTTGCCATAGGTCTTCCCTTGTATGTGTTCCCCGTTCCGTCTTTCCTTTTATTTTGCTACTTGTAGTTGTTTCTGAAGCAAGGTCAAATGGGGAAGAGGAAAGCAGCCCACGTGAGCCCCACGGCTGGAAAGAAGCACACAACCATTGATTCTTTCCTGGCGAAAGCAGTTGGGGCCATCTCAGAAGAAATTGATAGGGCGGAGAGAAAGCTGTCCTTGGGCCAGGTTGGCCCAAATTGCCTCCGATGAGGCAAGTCTGAATAGCTGGCCACTCCTAAATCACCTGTCGGAGCTCAGGTAGCAGACCCGAGGGCTACAGAGTGTCCTAGCACTAGTACCAGCAACTACAGTAGTATGATGATCAACAGTATGGGCAAGGCACCCTCTGCCACAGTACAGGAAGTGGACATGGGGGGGTGTCCTGCTCCCAAAAGGTTGTGACGTACGAACAAGAAGCCAGAAAAGATAGAGCCCTCCAAGAAAGGAGAAGGGAATGTAACTGTTGACCCAAGGATTATAGAAGAGCTCTGGGTACCACTGAAGCAAAAAATCACCGAAACATTGACTGATTTATTGTCCAAATTTTGTAATGAGCTCACTAAAATCATGAGGGAGTCTAGAGACTCACAAGATAGAGTTGAAAATGCCCTGCTTTCTATCAAATCGGCGCCCTCCACTGATAATGCGCAGATAGAGGTGGCGCAAAGGGGGATTCTCCCTCTTGATACTCTCGGAGCACTAACCAACCCTTCTCTTCTAGCCACAGGTCAGTAGGAGCCTCGACTAGTGTAACTGAGACTTTGGGCATAGGGCCCCACACCCCTAGCAGACAGCCACCAAGTTTGGCTTTACCCAGCAAGCACCCCGCGGCACAGCTTAGGGAAGGTGTCACAGGAAGTCTATCTATAGTTAACTCCCGTGGTCTGCCAACAATCGATCTTCCTCGAGCACGTTGCCCCTATTACGTTATTTTAGGGGGTGTCCCTGGTCTGGGTTTGCACAGGGACGAGTCATCGGTCCATTTGATTAATAAAGTTACCCACTGGCTGTGCATATATGCTAGTTTTAAAATGGCTGATCATAGACAAACAGAAGTAGTTCTCAGGAAGCCCCTGAAGGAGTCCTATTTTAAGGACGTAATCCCATCACCCACCGAGGTGGCATGCTTCATCATCTGAGATTCTCCTCTTGACAGGGCTCCCTAGCCTCGTCAAGGGCTACAACCCCCTCACTGTGATGAGGGAGCTCAGGGATGTTTTTATCCTACACTGTTTAGGATGTAATAAATCCTTACGAAGAGAAAGCCCTCAGACTTGTTGGGTGACGGGCGCAGCGCAAAACAAAATAAGTATTAATGTGAGGGGAAGGATACTAAAACTAGCTACCCGGAGCAACAGAAATGTTATTAATTTGTTCAGGGTGCCAGGATTAAAAACAGACCAAGATGCAGTCTGAAATAGTGACTGCATATGGTGGACACAAACAGGTCAACGTGTTTAAGCCTACAGGACCCTACAAGGTGTTGTGGCTTTCGTCAGGACCATAATATAGATAATGCTACTGCATGAAATAATTCAAAGTGATAAACAAAGGAATTGAATAAAGAATATCAATACAAAACCAGTGATCCCACAATTGTTGAGTCCGATTTACTGGTCGTACCTGTGAATGACAGAAGCAAAAACAGATCAAAAATGCATATGTCTCCTACATATCAGAAGCGATCAAGTTATGCCTGGTCGGATGTGTGGTACAATGCGACCCTTCTCAACCATACTCCTTATATCCGTGTCGTTGTTTGGGGTCGGGTGATGCATGTATGTGCACACCCCTGGCCAAAAAGTAATAGGTCACCATTACACTTGAAAGAAGAAATGCCATATTATGTTATAATGTGCACAAATATGTGCCATTGTCTGGATCGCTATGTGGTGGCAAAACTGAATATGATACGCTGCCTCTAGACCAAGAGGCAGAGGTGTGCCACACTTTATGTAACGTATTTGATGGTGTTAAGTGGCATAATTAGAGGATTAAATACGCCCCTTCGCCCTCAATGGTATAAAAATGTTGATATACAACTGTATGCCCTTGGTCAGTCAGATAACCGCCGCCTTCAAGCTCAAGATAGAAGAACTACATAGAATTACAGAGTGCGCGATAGTGCGCCGAGGAACACGGAATTATAAAAAAACTCTGTGCAGTACATTGCCTGTTGAATGAAAACAGGGGACTACAGCACTGTTTATGTCATGATCAGAAGCGCAATATAACGAGATCAACTGAGCGGTGTGACAAATATCATGCTTACCATCTGCCCTGTGTTCTGCCCTGTGTGGTAGTGCACATACAATTGCTCGTATATAGATACGTTTCTGAATTAATGTGAGCAACCATCTCTTCCTGCGCCTCTAATCGGGAGCGTAGGACATCACAAGCTATACTGGCTAAATATCCCTACCCTCGGCTACAAAGAGTTGCTTGCCTGTCCGTCAGTACCCCGGGCATCTACGAAGCTGGAACCGGAGGTACCCGGCGGGGCTCCAGAACAGGTTTAAATGTTGTAAGCCACCGCCAAGTGACCCAATCGCGTTAGCACTCATGCTACGAACTCTGGGAGTAGAGATGCCTGCCGGGATATGTAGTCCCAGCCGCTGCACCATTTGTAAATTGCAGAGATGTATACTGCAAATCTAAAATGATGGTGCATTTCACTGAAGTCGAGTGAGTGGCCATGTAATGTCGTGTTAGTCTATAGGCTAACACACAACCACGGAAAATGGGATATTAGATCGGTCAAAGTGCACCAATTTGTGTATGGGCTGCTGCCTGTAATAATCCATCTATATAGTGTGGTAATCAGTGGATTATGAATCTGTCACCATGCCGAATAAGTGTCACCCCTATTTGGAATGTCATAACTAGTTGAGAAAGACATCCACCATTAATATAGACACTGCTGGTTAATTGCGTGCCCATTACAAATGTTCCTTGGTCTAGTGAGCAATAATGGGTGGTGTGCATCCGCATAAAACCCCCAGTGGTACTATCCCATTATTTCTACAGTTTACAGTGCAGTCCAGAGAATGTCGTCATTCAGTCCTCTGACGTCACTGCGTAGTTTGCTCCTTGATAAATAGATACCTTGCTACGTCAGATACATGTGGGGGAATGTAAGGCTGTTCTAGTAGAATATGACTTGTTACTACGCGAGCCATTACATCGTGTGGCATTACAATGTGGTTGTTACAACGACCGCGTTGTCACCACGCAATGCCATTACTACGCAAGTCATTACATCGACTTGCAGTAGATGGCGCGCTGACATTAGAAATGTATAATTTACTATTCCAACTCCAGCCTACGCAACAGTAGGGAAGGTGTTGGAATAGTAAACTATACTATTCCTAATGTTAGCGCGCCATCTACTGCAATTCGATGTAATGACTTGCGTAGTATTGGCATTGCGTGGTAACAACGCAGTCATTGTAACGACCGCGTTGTAATGGCATTGCGGTGTAATGACGGCGATGTAAAGGTCGTTTCCCTTCTAGGACTGTCCAAAACAATTCCTCTGCTGAATGGTTCTTGTCAAGGAAATTAATATTAAGCTTAGTTGCTTGTTTTTTGCACCGAATGGTGCTTTTGTGCTCCATGATTCTTATTTTTATCTTGCGTGTGGTCATGCCCACATATCGCAGGTCACACGGACATGTCACTAGATAGATGAGTTTCTCGCTTTTGCAATTGGTGTGACGAGATAGTGTCCATGGTCTGTCTATTCCAATGTCGATACTGGTCGTGTGTTTGGTCTGTGGACACACTGCGCATGTGCCACACGGAAAATGCCCTTGTATTGCTGGTAAACCCCACAGGGTGTCTTGGGTAGAGGACATCTTGGTTCTTGGTCTAGTATGAACCAATTTATCTTTAATATTCGTACTTCTTTTGAAGGCAAACAGTGGTTGTGGGATTGGAGTGTTACCAATATTAAGAATCTTCCAATTCTTCTTGATGCTCCTCTGGATATGATTGGAGAGAGTACAGAAAGTGTGCACCCAGGTAATTCTGGTGGACTCCTCTTTTGCCGGGCTCGTCTCTATTTGAGCTTCTCGGTTGTTGTTAGATGCCCTTTTGAGAGATCGCTGTACCAGTTTGGCAGGGTATTGCCTGTCTTTAAGTTGGGTGGACAGATTCCTTGCATGCTCGTTGAATTTCTCCTTAGAAGAGCAATTCCTTCTGATGCGAAGGAACTGTCCATACGGCAAATTGTCCCGTAATGATTTTGGATGGTAGCTATTGTAGGACAAAAGGGAATTATATATATTTATATCAACATTTTTATAACATTGAGGGTGAAGGGGCGTACTTAATCCTCTAATTATGCCACTTAACACCATCAAATATGTTACATAAAGTGTGACACACCTCTGCCTCTTGGTCTAGAGGCAGCGTATCATATTCAGTTGTGCCACCACATAGCGATTCAGACAATGGCACATATTCGTGCACATTATAACCAATGTTCCCTCTAATTTTTTTCCTCTGTGTGCGGCAGTGTGAGGTCTCTGTGCGCTCCAGCCACGGCAATGTGCGCCAAGGACCCAACCGCGTGTGTGGGTGCAGCGACAGGGGTTCTGACACTGGGGTTCCTGCTTGATTGTGCAGATAAATGACCTAGGTACTGGAACGGAGGAGGCCTGTTTGATGGGGCAGGCAGGGCCGGACTGGGAACCCAAAGTAGCCCTGGCAATTTTGCTGCACCGGCTCCCACCCACCAGGGTTGGGGTGGAGGGGGCAGGCAAGTGTCAAGCACTACTGCTGAAAGCTGGTCCCCAGCACTGGTGCTTTTGTTACTGAGGGCCCATATTGCAGCATCGCTGCAAAACTGCCCCAGTAACAAAACTGGCCCCCACTGCTCCAAAACTGACCCCCACCCTTCCAGCCTCGCAGGCAAACGCCTGATGCCTGCTAAGGCCAGTCCAGCCAGGGGGTGGTCTTCGTGTTGGTGACTGCCGTGCCTAACAAAAAATAAAAAATGTGCCCTCATGTAATGCAACTGGTGCTATGTAAAGCGCTCTGATACCCGATTCGGGTCAAGTTCGCGCTTAATAAAACTCTGTAAAATAAAATAATGGTTGTGTCATGTTCGAAATGAGAAAGTGCAGAGCATCTGCAACCACAACAAAGCTACACAATCTTCCCGCAGCCACGCTCTATTAACAAAAGGCATGCAGAAAGTCCAGAAGCAGGACGTGTGCTTTCAGAATCACTAGCATATATTAGTGATTGTAAAAGCACACGTTAATTTTAGGCTTGCTGCATGCCTTTGTTAATAGAGAGCGGCAGATTGCGTGCCTTTTGAAAGTTATCATGTTAATTGCAGAGCCCGACATACTAATACACGGGGCTGCATTTAACATGAAAACTTTCAAAAGGCACACAATCTGCTGCGCTCTATTAACAAAAGGCGTGCAGCAAGCCTAAAAGCACGACGTGTGCTTTACACGTCGTTCTTTTTTATTGTATTGTATTATAATTGCATTTATCTAGCGCTTACTACCCCTGACGAGGCGTCTAGCGCGTTTTCGGCGAGTAGCACGCTACTCCGGGACCCATAAAGGAATTTGTGTTGAATTAGTATAGTGCAATATGAAAGTAATTTAAGTGGTGGATAGGTTAGTCAGTTATTTGGATTCAGAAGGATAGCAGAAGGATAGAAGAGGAAAAAGGTTTGTATTTATATAGCGCTTGTTACCCCTGATGGGGTATTGAAGAGCTTTTTCTTGCGAGTAGCACGCTACTCCGGAAACCCATAAAGGATTAGTGGTGAATTAGTATAGTGAAATATGAAAGTAGTTTGAGTGGTGGATATGTTATTCAGTTATTTGGATTGAGAAGGGTTGGGAGGGGTTGAAAGGGAAAAAGGTTTGCATTTATATAGCGCTTGTAACCCTGATGGGTGTTGAAGTGATTTATTGGCGAGTAGCCCGCTACTCTGGAACCCATAAAGGATTAGTGGTGAATTAGTATAGTGGAATATGAAATTTGAATGGATGAAGAGGGCCGGATTAATGAGGCCCCTACAACTAAATACATTATCTATCTTGTAGTGCATTAAACACATAGTATTAAAAACAAATGGTCTTGGCAAACAGCAGACACAAAAATAATTATTTCATGGTAAATCTTGTACGGCTGTAACTGAGAAACCCATGGCTTCCTACCATCAGTGTTTGCCAGGTGCGGCATTACCAGTTAAAATAGTGAAACGCTCACAATGAGGCCCTAAACGCTTGAATGCGATTACAAGCCTCTCTCCTATCCTTTCGCTAACAGCCCACATGTTGAAGCTCCACAGCAAGAGAATGGAAGGAAGCGTCATACCCAAAAATGAATAACATAACTTAGACTAATGTCTCTCTAGTAATTGATGCTGCCTCCCTTGATAGTACGTACTGGGAGGAACATCCTGCCATCCTTCCTCTATGGTGGCAGCATTATGCACCCTAGTCAAGTGACACGTCAGAAAACCCCCTCCCCTTAACTTTGAGTTTGGCTTTATAAGGAAGGATTCTTACAATCTCGCAAATGCACATTTTTGTGGAAGCCAAGTAACTCTTGCTGTGGTTATCTACCGTCCTCTTCACTTCTTCTGTCCACCAGATCTCCTCCATACACCCTCACCTCACTTCCTTACCTATTCCTCTTCGGAAATCTCTCTCCACTCTCCAAAATCTATACCGTCTTTAATGCTCCTGTTAAGACTTCCTCTCTTCCTACCACTCATCTATTTATCCTCCACTTAGCGCCCCGTCCTCATCCCAGTGTCAAACGCTTAACACAATCCGCTCACCATCCCCACTAAGGCCACTAGGGCTTTATGCTCAAATCTCCGCTTTCTCGTAACTCAACTTTCTTGCTGACATCCATTTTTTCAGACGCCTGCAGTCGACACTGCTCCACCTGTTACCCCGTCTTTTATAATCTCTTCTTAATTTTCCTCCTCCTTACCCACCTGCTATACTCTTTCAGTGCTTCCTTTAAGGGCCACCCTTGCCTCCCTTCTGGCTCCTTCCCCACGGTACACTTTTCTTCCTCTCCGAGCTACCTTACGTCTTTCCCTACATACCACTGAGCTCATTCCCCTCCAATGCCCATTGTCCAGCTCCCCACCACAACATGTTAACGTGTCCCTTTACGTTCACGCCTCTTACGAGTTTCTCTACTGTCCCTTCTATTCCATGTTTCTACGTCCAAAGCAACACCAACTAAAAGTCATCCAAAGCGAGTTCCAATGAGGCGACCTAGAACTACAGCTCCCAGAAACCACCTGGTGGTGAAATGACATGACCACAGCTGCCCTAGAGACAAATAATCACCCGGATTCTGCCGTCCCTCTGGATCATCTCCCCTCCTCCTTTCCATCGCTCATGCTTGTGCTTGCTGCATTTATTTTCTTAATGGAGCACGCTGCGGGCTGATTGTGGGCCATTGTGAAAATATTTATGTTAATTGCAGCACCGTCATGCGCTGCAATTAACATAAATAGTTTCACAATGGCCCACAATCAGCCCGCAGCCGTGCTCCATTAAAAAGACATGCATCAAGTCCAAAAACGACGTGTAAAGCACATGTCGTGCTTTTGGACTTGCTGCATTTCTTCTCTTAAAGGAGCACGGCTGCGGGCTGATTGTGGGCCATTGTGAAAATATTTGTTAATTGCAGCGCATGACGGTGCTGCAATTAACAAATATTTTCACAAAGGCCCACCAACAGCCCCCAGCCGTGCTTCAGTAAGGAGGAAATACAGCAAGTGCAGGAGCCACAGCAACCAGGAAATTACAATTTTTCGCGCCGCTCGCGTTATAAAAGCGGCGGCGCGAATGCTCTCCCGGGATGTGCTGTGGGTGCGCGCTCCACACGCAGCACTGCGCGCTCGGGGGAACAGATGTGCGCGCGCGCGGGCGCGCACGTTACTGGGAACACTGATTATAACATAATATGGCATTTCTTCTTTCGAGTGTAATGGTGGCCTATTACTTTTTGGCCAGGGGTGTGCACATACATGCATCACCCGACCCCAAACAACGACACGGACATAAGGAGTATGGTTGAGAAGGGTTGCATTGTACCACACATCCGACCAGGCATAATTTGATCGCTTCTGATGTGTCGGATTAAGACAATAGTTTCACTTTGTAAACTATAATATTTGTAGTCCAACAATAGATGCAATACAACATATAGGTTGGACACTTTTCACCGATGATTTTTCTTGTCCATTCTCTGTGCTATTTTACTCTGTGAACAGAAATTCTTTTAACTTTTTAAGGTATGTTTTGTGTCGAGGCAAATACCACATTCTGTTGACACATCACACTTCCTTTTTTCAGAGCGGTGCCTCTCCCTTGAGCTGTGGCCAGGTTGAGGTGGGGTCTCTTATCCATGAATCTCCGGTAAGCATAAATCCACTTTCTTTCTTCTTATTGTTTACACTTAAAGGACCAAGGGTGAGGATGATGTCTCACGTGGTCATATGAACTTGCTCTATTGTATGTTGTAGGAGACATATGCATTTTTGATCTCTGTTTTTGCTTCTGTCATTCACAGGTATGACCAGTAAATCGGACACAACAATTGTGGGATTACTGGTTTTGTATTGATATTCTTTATTCAATTCCTTTGTTTATCACTTTGAATTTTTTCACGCAGTAGCATTATATATCTTATGGTCCTGACGAAAGCCACGACATCTTGTAGGGTCCTGTAGGCTTAAACATGTTGACCTGTTTGTGTCCACCATATGCAGTCATTATTTCAGACTGCATCTTGCTCTGTTTTTAATCCTGGACCAGGAACGAATTAATAAAGTTTCTGTTGCTCCGGGTAGCTAGTTTTAGAATCCTTTCCCTCACATTAATTTTAATACTTATTTTGCGCTGCGCCCGTCACCCAACACGTCTGAGTGCTTTCTCTTCGTAAGGATTTATTGCATCCTAAACAGTGTAGGATAAAAACATCCCTGAGCTCCCTCCTCACAGTGAGGGAGTTGTAGCCCTTGACGAGGCTAGGGGTCCCTGTCAAGAGGAGAATCTCAGATGATGAAGCATGCCACCTCGGTTTGGTGATGGGATTACGTCCTTAAAATAGGACTCCTTCAGGGGCTTCCTGAGATCTACTTCTGTGTATCCTTTTCTATCAATAGTTTCTTCCCTCAGACCTGAGAATATCTTGTATTTATGTGTTACGGTTAGGGATTTTATCCTCGCAGGTCTTAAAAATTCCCTAGGACCCTACTTCACCTTATTGTATCTATTGATCATAGACATATCCTGATGGCCAGTAGGGTGGCGTGGTTAGGAAGTTCAAGGAAGATACTTGAGGGAGATTGTGTTATAATTACATTTCGATTCCCTGACTTAGCACACACCATTTTACGACAGACGTCTCAGACATTCTTACATGAATCAGGTATCAAAGCATTACTGTTGGTGTTCTTTTACAGTCCCCCACACAACTTCACAACTAGTAACCACAGTGTAACTTCGGTAGGAGCCCCCTCCTGTGTTGTGGGAATTTATACAATGCCCAACCCTTATGCCCCCTTGAGGGATCTCAACGATCCAGACTGACTGCCTGTCCCCAAGGAAAACGCTACTGCTTCTAATGCTCCTGGGGAGTCACTGTCACAGAGAGCAGTAATCAGTACACTGATAATGGGCGTTAATATATGCCAGAATGGCTCTATGACTAGCCGTATGGAATTGTGTGGTAGGGGGTCCAACAGGCAAATGGGTGGACCTAGCATGCCCTCTTACACATGTACCTCAACTTATCATCATCGTGAGGAAGGTTTTATGCCCTCCATCATTGACACTATTGATGCCCTGGATAAGTTCTTATCTACAGAGCTACTTCATTCAACCGATGATTTACCTGATAAGGTAAATGGTTTGAACTATATTGATAGAGGTAGGAGGGATCTCTGCCACGTACTATTATGGAACGTGGCAGGGCTTCGATCGAAGCTTACTTATCCCCAATGGTTAGAGTTTGTAGGGGAATTTAACATACTATGCCTTCAGGAAACCTGGGCGGAGGACATCATGCACATTAATGGATACAAAACCTTTCACACGGCAGCTCTACCTTCCACTCACGGGAGAAGTAAGGGTGGTTATGTATTTATATTTCCAATTATGTGAATACAATTAATCTTGAAGAAATCAGAAATCTATTACCAGATTCTGGCATACGATATAGACAAAAGGCATTGTCTAGTTGTGTTGAATTTTTATAACAATATCCCGTCAGATCAGACCATAGGGGTAGTGAGAAAATTGAGAAGAGAACTGAATACCTTACAAAATGAAAATGCTAAAGACATATGTGTCATCTGCTCTGTGCCCACATATTGAGGGGGCTACTTGTGGCATCAGAGCCGATGATGGAACTAATTATATACATTTCCCACATACTATATTTGGGGAACTTTTGAACAAAATCATGTTTTCATTTCACCTTGGTTACGCCAATGATTTATGCTCTCCGTCACTCCTCTTCAGTCACACCTTTAACGGCAGAGGGTTGTCTTCGACCATTGACTATATTCTCATGTCAAATAGACATTCTAATAGGCTCAAAAGCTTCACCACTCACAAAAACCTGATGAGTGATCACTTCCCATTAAGTATTTAATTCTCACTCCCCTTTGACATAATAAACGCTGAGGGTAGATCGGCTCATATAGTTCAAAACATAGCTTTGAACAAGATTAATGGCTATACTCTTCGATGGCCTATGGTGGATTCGGGTGTATTCACCAAGTCATTATTAACGAATTGTAAATCTGACTTTCTAGCTTGTCTTGACGAGACTACTCCCCATGATGAAATCCTAAAATCCTTCGCACAGATTACTGGAGAAGTTAAGAATGCCTTGTCCATGGAGAACAAGAAACACAATAGGGTCAAACATGGCTGGTTCAATACTAAATGCACTAAAGCTCTTAGTATCTTGAAACACGCTTTACACAAGCCCATTAGAAATCTGCAAGAAATCAAAGCGGCTAGGGGGGGAATACAAACGCACCCTCAAAGAACGCAAAAACAAGTTAAGAGAAGAACTATGGGCAGCACTTCACGAAGTCACACTAACCAGAGACAATTCCGCCTTCTGGAAGGCAGTGAATGCCCCTTTTTTAGCCCCTCGAGAGCTATCATCCATAGAGTTAGCCATTACTGAGGATCAATGGTTGGATCACTACTCGAGTATGTATAATAATAACGTTCATGAGATTTTAACGGCAAACCCCTTACATCCTCAGGAGAGTCTGCCATCTATTCACTACCCCATAAATGTACTATTCTCCTTAAAAGAGGTTAATTGTGCCATCAATGCAAGCTTGGGCGGAAAAGCTCCCGGCCCAGATGGAGTCGCGGTAGACCTTTATAAATCAAACTTGCCCCTATGGGGCCCATTGTTAACCCAAGTAATAGCAGCATGTTGCTCTTCTGGCTTTATAACAAAATGATCGAAATCAACACTGGTACCAATTTTCAAAAAAGGAGATCGTCACAACCCCGCATGTTACCAACCCATATCCCTGCTAGATTCTTTGGTCAAGGTGGTGGGACGCATCATACTGAACAGATTACAAGATTGGGCTGAAGACAAGGGCATCATAACAGAATTACAATATGGCTTCAGACAGGGCCTAGGCACATTCGAACAGGGTCTAAACTTAAATATCCTCCTGGGAAAGTACACACGGCCCAAACAGGGTAGGTTATATTTGGCTTTTGTAGACCTAACTGCAGCCTTCGATTGGGTCATACATGAGAAATTATGGAAAATTTTAGAAGACATGGGTGTGGAATCCCAATTATTCTGTTTTTGAGGCAGCTATACAGTGATGCAAAAGCTAGGGTAAGATATGGGATCACTGGGGAGTGTACGGCCAGTTTTAAAATCAGAAAAGGGGTAAGGCAAGGATGTGTTCTGGCTCCCTTTCTTTTTTCACTGTATACAAATGAATTAGGCTGAGTGCTGGCCAACCAGTGCCAGCACCTTACGCAGATAGATAGACGCTCAATACCCGCCTTATTGTATGCGGATAACTCAGTTTTGATGTCACGAACACAACTGGGGCTCCAAAGGGTTGTCTCTTGCTTTTCAACTTTTATGCACAACCTGGCTCTTAGGGTGAACCCCTCCACAACTTACATAATGAAATGTGGGCACGATGGCTCAAAATGCCGGGATATTTTTATCGATAATAATAAGATCGAATTTACCAAAAGATTTTCTTACCTTGGCATTCTTTTTGATCATAAGGGGAGTTGGTTCCAGGCTGTGCAAGCAAGAAAACTATTATTTATGAAAGCTACTGCCACCCTGGCTAATTTCACTAGAAAACTGGGGAGATGACCGGTTGTAGAGCTACTACATATTTACAAAGCAAAATGCGTCTCCATAGCTATGTACAGTGCTAGTGTTTGGGGCTATGAAGACCCTCAGCGCCTGCAGGTAGTCGAGAATGCATTCTTTAGATATTTATTGGCAGTTCCAAGCATCACCTCAAGCTATATATGCCACTCTTAATTGGGGATGCCACACATATCTGATCTTATTCAAATACAACCCATTTTACTGTGGCATAGGATATGGTCTAACTCAAAAACTGGTCTTAACCGGGATATCATAAATGATAGCTTAAAATTATACCAGGCCACTAGCATTCCATGGCTAAAATATATTAAAAAATATATGAAAGATCTTGGCCACCCAGAATACTTTGATGACCCTAGCACCTTATTTAATGTCTCTAGAAACAACCCAAATATAATGTGTTCAACGCTTCTTGAGACTAACAGATTTCCTACTGAAATATTAAAGACTACAGTGCAGGCAAACCAATTGATGCTAACCACTTACAGTATTCAACCATATTTAAAAACTACATTAGGCAAGTATGACAGGATGGTGTTAACCCGCCTCAGACTGGGGACCTTCCACAGGTTAACCAGTTTCCCCAAAATGAGCGATTGGTCGAGCATCATGTGTTTGTGCCCATGTGACGATAAGTCTATGCAAACAATAATGTATGTCTTTTTATTTTGCAAATTTTATACTGAACCAAGAAAGAGATGGATTTTACCAATTTTAAGGTTGCTTGGTTATAGACAATGTCGCCCAGCGTTCCTAGTGTTACAATTCCTAGAGAATGAAAATTTTACAAGGTCCATAGCTTGCTATTTGAATTGCGTAATAAAATACAGGAAAACCATTGGCACATGAACTTTTAATAGTACGTTTCTTATAACCAGGCTTTTTATTAACATATGATACTGTCTGTATACTTTTTAATGATTTTTTAATGTAGACTAGTCTAATAATCATGTGATGTATGTGCGTTTATGATTTTATTGTAAAACCGAATAATGTTTATTTGAATTGAATTGAATTGAGTGAGTAGGTGTGTGAGTAGCTCTATGAGTAACTGACTCAGTGTGTGAGTGGCTGTATGGGTGTATAAGTGGAAATGTCAGTGGCTGTATTAGTGAGCGAGTGGGTGTATGAGTGGCTATATGGGACAGTGAGTGGATATGTGTGTTGATGTATAAATCAGTGAGTGGCTGTGTAAGTACTGGTATGGGTGTGCGAATGGATTTGAGAATGTAGAGTGGAAGTTGGAGTGGGTGTATAAAAGGTTATATGGCATGTGAGTGGGTGCACCAGAGATTCTGTAGATGATGTCATAAGTGATGTCATCAGTGATGTAATTTGAGATGTCATTGGTGATGTCACTGACCATGTCAAGAGTAATGTAATATGTGAGGTCATAAGCAGTGCATTGCAGGGGGCACAAGTTATAGTTAACTCAGCTAACTTTAACTGCCGAATTTTAGTGGTTTTGTACGAGTGAAAGCTAAACCTAACGATAATGTCCCTGTAATGCTTGGTTTCTTCAGTGAATTTCTAAGGTTTCTCAAATGCTTATTCCTAACTATAATGTCCCTGTAACCTTTGTTTTTTTCAGTGAATTTCTAAGGTTTCTTAAATGCTAATTCCTAACTGTAACATCGCTGGAATCTTAGGTTTTTTCAGTGAATTTCTATGGTTCTTTAAGTAGTAGTCAATTTTGCAGAGTGGTGGAGAAAGGGGGTGGGGCCTCATACCAGCTCTTAGGAATCCCACTGTATAGGACTTATAGCAGGTACCAAGAAGGCTTCTTGGCCCACAAGTTCCCTCGGGAGTAAAGTGGACTTTATCCCCCAACCAGTAGTGCACCAGGAGCTGTGATTGCAGGGTGGTGGATGAAGGGGGCTTGGCCACCGAAGAGCTGTGTGGGACATACTGGATGTAACAGGAGGGGTAGTTGGCCTTCAAGGACGTCCCTGGGGTTTAATTAAACCCTAGGAGTGGGGCACCATGCACCCCCTCCTTTATTTTTAGCATGCCCCAAGGATTTGGCCCACCCCGTTTTTTTAATTTTTTTTTGCAGATTTGAGGATCCACCTGCAAGTCCATGGCAAAATTAAAAGAAAAAAACTTTTAAGCTCAGGAAGAGTCACTGTTGGACCCCCCCCACACCATATCTTGGGGGTCAGGGTATTACTATCCTGCCCCCTTTTCTTTCTTTTTTTTCTTTTTTTCTAGGACTCAGCTTCAAGCTGAGCTTCAAGATGGCTGCCAACACTTTCTGGTTGAAGTGTTGGCAGCCAATTAAATTGTAGTAGGATCCGCGAGTCCACTGCAAGGAACCACTTCCCCAGATAAATATCTCAAAAACTACAGAACAGGTTTGTACCAAATTACAAAAAGCATGGTTTCTGGATCAACATCTAGCTTTCTGACAAATCTGGTTTAATTCTGTTCAGCAGTTCGGGCTATAGTCGTGTTCAAAAAATGAAAAATCCCCATAGACATAACGTGGGGAAAATGCATTTTGATACCCCCATTTTTTCCCTGCCCCCACTTAACGGATCACCCCGAAAATTTCAACATGGCAGCTGAACCAAAAAATGAAAGTTTTTTAAATATTTTGTTAAGATTCCTCAAGCGGCACCAAATTTATTGGCAAAACAAAAAGCGCTTTTCCTATGGAAACTTTGGTCCTAACTATAACTACCTACTGGCGGTCGCCAGACCATGTATCTATAGAAAAAATGCTTTGTGACTTGCCTATATCTCTGGCGAATCTTCACAACATTTTCCCAAAAAGGTGCAACAGTGAGTCTTCTTGTGTTTGAAAAGTTTCTGGGTGATCCGTCAATCGGGGGCCGAGAGAGGAGGGGTAAAAAATACTTCCCATGTTAATTCCTGTAGGAGCTTTGAACTCGACTACAGCCTGAACCGCTGGATGGAATTACACCAAAGGTAGATTTTAGCTCGCAGGTCTCGCTTTCAGTTATTCAGTGTAAATCCATTCACTAGTTGTTGAGAAATTTAAGGGAAAAGATATAAGGATATCTGGGCGGAGCCGCAGCATAGATCATATGGTGAAATCTGATTGGCTGTCAACACTTCAACCAGGAAGTGTTGGCAGCTATCTTGGGACCTGGCTTTAGCCAAGTTCCACAAAAAACCTTTACAAAAAGGAAAAAGGGGCATGGTAAGAATACCCTAACCCCCTGGGGTCCCCCTGTAACCCTGACAGGGCCCAAAATCACTTAAATTATTTTTTACCACACTTTAAAAAAAAACAAGCGCAGGCTCCAGTGCTTGTTTTGAATACAGTCCCTGTGTGGGCCTGGTCCCGGAGCCATTTTTTTTTTTAAAGGAGGGGGTGTATGGGGCCCTCTTGCTTAGGCTCATTAAGCCCTGGGGAGCACTATATCCCTGGGGCTTTATTGATAATAAGGAAAGGGGGCACACAGGGGCCCCATACATGAGCTTTATAAGCCCCAGGGACCACCACCTCCCTGGGCTAAAGAAAATATGATGGGGGCTGCTCGGACTCCCTGAGACGGGGGGACCACCACCTCCCCAGGGAAAAATAAACCTAATGGGGGGTCCTGCAGACACCCACCGGGCCATGGGGACCACCACCTCCACAGGGCCAAATATTTTTTTTAAAAGAGACTGGGGCCTGCACGGCCCATCTTCTGGGGCCAACCCGTACAGATGATTAAAGGAGGGGGGCCATGCAGTTCCCGGGATATAACTGTTTGCTCAGACTTGGCGGGAGCTTTGACAGCTCCCGCCAAGCTGGAACAAACACTAACTCCACTGTCAACAAGCAAGAGTTGTGAAACCTCTCCCGCTTGCTGAGAGGTGAGATTTTGTCTTTTTCCCTGCACGCTGTCAAGTGGGCAGGGAAATAGATGAAAGGGTTGCTCTGGCAGACAGTGAGCTGCATGTTTAGCAGCTCCATGTCTGTGAAAGCAATGCCAGCTCCTGCAGGAGGTGGGGAGTCGGATGGGACCACAGAAGCCTTGAGGCTTCCCCCTACGGTCCCGGGGGAAAAGGTGAGAAAGAGGCAATATAAAGGTCAGAAACTTGCAGAAAGAGGCAGAATAAAGGCCAGAAACGAGTGGAAGAGGCACAATAAAGGTCAACAAAGAGCAGAAAGTGGCAGAATATAGGTCAGCAATGAGCGGAAGAAGGCAAAATAAAGGTCAGCAAGGGGGAGAGAGAGGCAAAATACAGGTGAGCATCAAGCAGAAAGAGGCAGAATAAAGGTCAGAAACAAGCAGAAAGAGGCAAAATAAAGGTGTGAAATGAGCAGAAAGACACAGAATAAAGGACAGAAATGAGCAGAAAGAGGCAAAATAAAGGTGTGAAATGAGCAGAAAGACACAGTATAAATGACAAAAACGAGCAGCAATAGGCAAAATAATGATGAGAAACCAGCAGAAAGAGGCAGAATAAAGGTCAGCACTGAGCAGAAAGAAGCAAACTAAAGGTGAGAAACAAGAAGGAAGAGGCCGAATAGAGGTCAGACATGAGAAGAAAGAGGCAGAAAGATGAGAAACCAGCAGAAAGAGGCAGAATAGAGGTCTGACACTAGCAGAAAGAGGCAGAATAGAGCTCAGAAATGTGCAGCAAGAGGCAGAGTAAAGGTCAGAAACAAGAAGAAAGAGGTAAAATGGAGATGAGAAACTAGCAGAAAGATGAAAAATAAAGGTCAGAAACAAGCAGAAAGAGGTAGAATAAAGGTCAGAAACGAGTGGAAGAGGCACAACAAAGGTCAGCAAAGGACAGAAAGAGGCAGAATAAAGGTCAGCAATCAGCAGAAAGAGGCAAAATAAAGGTCAGCAAGGAGGAAAGAGAAGCAAAATAAAGGTGAGAAACGAGCAGCAGAAAGAGGCTAAATAAAGGTGAAAACCGAGCAGAAAGAGACAGAATAATGGTCAGCAACAAGCAGAAAGAGGCAGAATAAAGGTCAGCAATGAGCAGAAAGAGGCAAAATAAAGGTGAGAAATGAGCAGAAAGAGGAAGAATATAGGTCAGCAATGAGCAGAAAGAGGCAAAATAAAGATGCAAAATGACAAGAAAGAGGTAGGATAGAGGTCAGGCACAAGAAGAAAGAGGCATAAAGGTGAGAAATTAGCAGAAAAAGATAGAATAGAGGTCAGACACTGGCAGAAAGAGGCAGAATAGAGGTCAGAAATGAGCAGCAAGAGCTAGAATAAAGGTCAGAAATGGGCAGAAAGAGGCAGAATAGAGGTCAGAAATGAGCAGCAAGAGTCAGAATAAGGGTCAGAAATGAACAGAAAGAGGCAAAATGGAGATGAGAAACTAGCAGAAAGAGGCAAAATAAAGGTCAGAAACGAGCAGAAAGAGGCAAAATAAAGGACAGAAACTAGCCGGAAGAGGCTAAATAAATGTCAGAAACTAGCAGAAAGAGAGAAAATAAAGGTCAGAAACGAGCAGAAAGAGGCAAAATAAAGGACAGAAACTAGCCGGAAGAGGCTAAATAAATGTCAGAAACTAGCAGAAAGATCAATCAATCAATCAATCACGGCATTTATAGAGCGCGCTACTCACCCGGGAGGGTCTCAAGGCGCTGGGGGAGGGGGTAAGTTACTGCTCGAACAGCCAGGTCTTGAGCTGCTTCCTGAAGGAGAGATGGTCCTGGGTTCGCCGAAGGTGAGTGGGGAGGGAGTTCCAGGTCTTGGCTGCCAGGTAGGAGAAGGATCTTCCTCCGGCGGTGGTTCTGCGGATGCGTGGTACGGTGGCGAGGGCGTGGCTGGTTGATCGTAGCTGGCGGGTGGGCGTGTAGAAGGTCATGCGGTCGTTGAGGTACTTTGGGCCCAGGTCGTGGAGGGCCTTGTGTGCGTGGGTGAGGAGTCTGAACGTGATTCTCTTGCTGACGGGGAGCCAGTGCAGGTCTTTCAGGTGTCCGGTGATGTGGCTGTGTCGGGGGATGTCCAGGATGAGTCGTGCGGAGGCGTTCTGGATGCGCTGGAGTCTTTTTTAAGTTTGGCTGTGATTCCGGCGTAGAGGGTGTTCCCATAGTCCAGTCGGCTGGTGACGAGTGCCTGGGTGACGGTCTTCCTGGTTTCAGTGGGGATCCATCTGAAGATCTTGCGGAGCATGCGCAGGGTGTTGAAGCACGAGGATGAGACGGCGTTGACTTGTCTGGTCATCGATAGGGAGGAGTCCAGGATGAAGCCCAGGTTGCGTGCGTGGTCCGTTGGCTTGGGTGCGGTGCCCAGGGCCGGGGGCCACCAGGAGTCGTCCCAGGCGGAGGGTGATGAGCCCAGGATGAGGACTTCCGTCTTGTCTGAGTTTAGTTTAAGGCGGCTGTTCCTCATCCAGTCGGCGACGTCTCTCATCCCGTCGTGTAGGTTGGCTCTGGCGGTGGTGGGGTCGTTGGTGAGGGAGAGGATCAGCTGGGTGTCGTCGGCGTAGGAGATGATGTTGAGGTTGTGTTGGCGTGCGATGGCTGCGAGGGGCTCATGTAGACGTTGAAGAGGGTTGGACTGAGTGAAGATCCTTGTGGAACGCCGCAGATGACTTCGGTGGCCTCGGATCTGAACGGGGAGGCGGACTCTCTGGGTTCTTCCGGCGAGGAACGAGATGATCCATTCCAGTGCTTTCTCTCGGATTCCGATGTTGCTGAGGCGCTTCACTAGGGTGCGGTGGCAGACGGTGTCGAACGCCGCGGAGAGGTCCAAGAGGATGAGGGCTGCTGTTTCCCCGTTGTCGGTTAGGGTTCTGATGTCGTCGGTGGCTGCGATAAGGGCGGTCTCAGTGCTGTGGTTGGCCCAAAACCCGGACTGCGAGGGGTCGAGGGATCCATTCGTCTCGAGGAAGGCGGCAAGCTGTCCGTTGGCGGTCTTCTCGATGACTTTGGCCGGAAACGGAAGGAGCGAGATGGGACGGTAGTTCTTGAGGTCGGTGGGGTCCGCCGTTGGTTTCTTCAGGAGGGCGGTAAGCTCGGCGTGCTTCCAGCTCTCCGGGAAGGTGGCAGTGTGGAAGGAGGAGTTGATGATGTCCCGGAGATGGGGTGCGATGGTGGCGTCAGCTTTGTTGAAGACGTGGTGTGGGCAGGGGTCGGTTGGTGATCCGGAGTGGATGGAGTTCATCGTGCGGGTGGTGTCTTCGGTGCTGATCGGGGTCCAGTTGCAGAGGGTGGTGGTGGCGGGCGTTGGTTCGGCGGTAGGGTGCGTGGTTTGTGCGTCGAAGCTGTTATGTATGTCGGTGATCTTGCGGTGGAAGAACGTGGCGAGTGAGTTGCAGAGGTCTTGCGAGGGGGTGATGTCGTTGTTTCCGGCGCTGGGGTTGGAGAACTCTTTGACGATGCTGAAAAGTTCCTTGCTGTCGTGGGCGTTGTTGTCCAGTCGTTCTTTGAGTGCCGACTTCTTGGTGGCACGGATCAGCTGGTGGTGTTTGCGGGTGGCGTGCTTGAGGGCGGTCCTGTTGTCTGTGGTCTGGTCGAGTCGCCAGGTTCTCTCGAGAGTGCGGCAGTTCTTCTTGGATTCCTTGAGTTCGTTGGTGAACCAAGGGGTTTTCTTGCTTCCGGGTCTGCTGGGAGGGTTTTTAGTGGTGCGAGGTCGTCGGCGCAGGCGGTCAGCCACTTGGCGAGGTTGCTGGCTGCTTCGTTTGGGTCCGTTGTGTTGGTGGGTGTGTTCTGGCTGAGGGAGGCGGTGAGCTGCTCGGCGGTGATCTTGCTCCAGCTCCAGCGGGGAGCCTGTTGCGGGTGGTGGTGGGTCGCAGTCTTTCTGAAGCTGAAGTGGACGCAGCTGTGGTCGGTCCAGTGTAGTCCGGTGGCGTGGCTGAAGGAGATGTGCTTGCTGGAAGAGAAGACGGGGTCAAGCATGTGGCCGGCGTAGTGGGTGGGCGTGTTCACCAGTTGCTTGAGTCCGAGGTTGGCGAGGTTGTCCAGCAGGGCGGTGGTGTTTCTGTCGTTGTTGTTCTCCAGGTGGAAGTTGAGGTCCCCTAGGAGGATGTAGTCGGCTGAGGGCATGGCGTGCGGGCTGATGAAGTCTGCGATGTCTTCGCTGAATAGTGTGCGTGGTCCCGGGGGTCTGTAGATGAGGGTGCCTCGGAGGGTGGTCTTGGGGTCAGTGTGTATCTGGAAGTGTAGGTGTTCGGCGGCGGTGAAGGTCTCGTCGGAGTTAGTCGAGATGCGGATGGTGTTCTTGTGTATGATGGCGATGCCTCCTCCCGTCTGGTTGACGCGGTCCCTCCGGGTGATCTTGTATCCGTCCGGGATGGCTATGGCGATGTCGGGCGCTGAGGAGGCGTTCATCCAGGTTTCGGTGAGGAAGGCGATGTCCGGTGCTGTTGCGTCGAGCAGGTCCCAGAGTTCCACGGCGTGCCTGTGGACGGAGCGGGTGTTCAACAGGATGCATTTCAGGTGGTTGCTGCTGGTGCTCGACTTGGCGGAGGTGGTGCACGTCCGGGGGCAGGTGAATCGGCAGGTTTGGCAGGTGAAGGGTCCGTGGGTGCGTCTCGGTGAGGCTCGGTAGCAGGCAGGGTTCCGGCCGGCATTGAGTGCGGTGAGGGTGGCGGCGTCGTAGGTCCGTCGAGTATTGTTGCATCGGTGGGAGCCAGGGGTTCTGGCGCTGGGCGCGGTCCAGTCGCGGATGGGCGCAGACGGGCTTGCCTTAGGCGCGCCTTCGGCGCGCCCGCGGCGCGGCCGCGCAGCGGCCGCCATTTATGGGGAGGTGGGAGGGAGGAGCAGCTGGGAGGCAGGGGCAGCGAATGGGCAGTCAGGGGGCGGGGCCGCAGGGACGCAGCGGCGGGAAAGGCGAGAGGCAGCGGGGGCACAAAAGTACAAGGAGAGAAAACAGACAAAAATACGGGCACAACGCAAATGGGGCAGCGAGGGGCACAGAAAGGAAATGGGGGAAAGCAGACAAAATCACAGTCACAACGCAAATGGGGCAGCGAGGGGCACAGAAAGGAAATGGGGGAAAACAGACAAAATCACAGTCACAACGCAAATGGGGCAGCGAGGGGCACAGAAAGGAAATGGGGGAAAACAGACAAAATCACAGTCACAACGCAAATGGGGCAGCGAGGGGCACAGAAAGGAAATGGGGGAAAACAGACAAAATCACAGTCACAACGCAAATGGGGCAGCGAGGGGCACAGAAAGGAAATGGGGGAAAACAGACAAAATCACAGTCACAACGCAAATGGGGCAGCGAGGGGCACAGAAAGGAAATGGGGGAAAACAGACAAAATCACAGTCACAACGCAAATGGGGCAGCGAGGGGCACAGAAAGGAAATGGGGGAAAACAGACAAAATCACAGTCACAACGCAAATGGGGCAGCGAGGGCACAGAAAGGAAATGGGGGAAAACAGACAAAATCACAGTCACAACGCAAATGGGGCAGCGAGGGGCACAGAAAGGAAATGGGGGAAAACAGACAAAATCACAGTCACAACGCAAATGGGGCAGCGAGGGGCACAGAAAGGAAATGGGGGAAAACAGACAAAATCACAGTCACAACGCAAATGGGGCAGCGAGGGGCACAGAAAGGAAATGGGGGAAAACAGACCAAATCACAGTCACAACGCAAATGGGGCAGCAAGGGGCACAGAAAGGAAATGGGGGAAAACAGACAAAATCACAGTCACAACGCAAATGGGGCAGCGAGGGGCACAGAAAGGAAATGGGGGAAAACAGACAAAATCACAGTCACAACGCAGATGGGGCAGCGAGGGGCA
Source organism: Calotriton arnoldi (assembly GCA_963921515.1). Taxonomy (NCBI): domain Eukaryota; kingdom Metazoa; phylum Chordata; class Amphibia; order Caudata; family Salamandridae; genus Calotriton; species Calotriton arnoldi. Next base: position 134,963 of record CAWUFW010014449.1, read on the forward strand.
CAGAAAGGAAATGGGGGAAGACAGACAAAATCACAGTCACAACGCAATTGGGGCAGCGAGGGGCACAGAAGGAAAAAAGGGGAGATAGCAAGAAATGCGGGCACCGGGGCCGCAGCTGAGGGGCGATCTTACCTGCAGAAGCAGCGGGCAGACAACACAGGCGGAGCTGTGTGGTGGGGAGCGACCTACCTGGCAAGGTCAAGGGTCGCTCTCCTCACCGCGCAGCGGCCGCCATTTATGGGGAGGTGGGAGGGAGGAGCAGCTGGGAGGCGGGAGGCAGGGGCAGCGAATGGGCAGTCAGGGGGCGGGGCCGCAGGGACGCAGCGGCGGGAAAGGCGAGAGGCAGCGGGGGCACAAAAGTACAAGGGGAGAGAAAACAGACAAAAATACGGGCACAACGCAAATGGGGCAGCGAGGGGCACAGAAAGGAAATGGGGGAAAGCAGACAAAATCACAGTCACAACGCAAATGGGGCAGCGAGGGGCACAGAAAGGAAATGGGGGGAAAACAGACAAAATCACAGTCACAACGCAAATGGGGCAGCGAGGGGCACAGAAAGGAAATGGGGGAAAACAGACAAAATCACAGTCACAACGCAAATGGGGCAGCGAGGGGCACAGAAAGGAAATGGGGGAAAACAGACAAAATCACAGTCACAACGCAAATGGGGCAGCGAGGGGCACAGAAAGGAAATGGGGGAAAACAGACAAAATCACAGTCACAACGCAGATGGGGCAGCGAGGGGCACAGAAAGGAAATGGGGGAAAACAGACAAAATCACAGTCACAACGCAATTGGGGCAGTGAGGGGCACAGAAGGAAAAAGGGGAGATAGCAAGAAATGCGGGCACCGGGGCCGCAGCTGAGGGGCGATCTTACCTGCAGAAGCAGCGGGCAGACAACACAGGCGGAGCTGTGTGGTGGGGGAGCGACCTACCTGGCAAGGTCAAGGGTCGCTCAAGAGAGAAAATAAAGGTCAGCAATGATAAATGATAAATGTTTTTACTTTAATAACTCCAAAACTACTGAACAGATTTACACCAAATTAAAAGAAAACACTCTTTCTGGACCAAGAGCAAGCTTTCTGCCAAATCTGGTGTAATTACGATCAGCGGTTTGCCCTGCAGTCGTGTCTAAAATCCCTATTGGAATTGCATGGAGGAAATTCGTTTTGAGAGCCCCCTTTTTCTCAGCTCTGGCTTAACAAATCACCCTAAAAGTTTTCAGACTGTAGATGAAGTGAGTGACAAACTAGTTTTGAAAATTTTGTGAAGATTCATCAAGCGGCACCAAAGTTATTAGCAAACAAATAAATGATGTTCCTATGGAAACTAGATCCTAACTACCTACTCACAACTGCCACGAGGACCCCACCCCCGGGGCCTGGCTGAAGTTGAGAAAGGAGGAGGAGGGCATGCAGTCCCTCTCCCGGGATGATTTTGGCCCTGGGGCTCCCATCCTCTGGGGCTGGGCCAGATTAGTAATTAGGAGGAGGCCAGGAGGCCTTCCTCCCCAGCCCGATTGTGGCCCCGGGACCCCATTGCTCAGGTTGCAGCCACAATTTTAAAAGGGAGGAGGCTGCACAGCCCCCCTCTTAGGGACATTAATGGCCTGGGGACAACATCCCCCTGAGCCGTTCCTGCTATGTCCTTGGGTGCCCACCCTGGAACATAGTGATCTCCCAAACAAACTCCTGATTGATTAATTGACTGCCCGCAATGGCAGGGAAACCTGTGTTTGCTTTTGGTTAGCTTGAGCAATTTGCAAAGCTTTCACCAAGCGAGAGCAAACGCAAAGTTCAGCCCAGCTGGCAGGAGCTTTAAAAATGCTCATGCTACATGGGAGTGCACTTCAGATCTACTTCCCTGCCCTCAGTAATGCCGGTAGGTAAACAGATCTGAATATTGATCTTGCCTGCATGGAGCAGCATTGTTTGCTGCTCTCTGTGGGCAGGAGCAATGCTGGCTCCTGTTGGATGTGGGGAGTTGGCTGGGACCGCGAGGGACTTGGGACTCCCCATGCAGCACTCAACAAGGATATTGTGGGTGCCCCGGGTGGGCACCAAGGTACCCACACTTTATTGACCGGAACCACCTGCAGCTGACCCCCATGCCACGCATAGCCATTGGCTGTGCACGGCACAGGGTTTGCTAAATGCAGCCACCTCCCACTGTGCTCAGCTGCGGTTGGATTAAAGTATTGTAATTAAATATTACTTTACAATAAAAAAAACAAGATATTCACTGAAAATACTAAAGGTTACAGGGACACTATAGTTAGGAAACAGGAACTGTTAGAAATTGGGCTTCTGGTTGACTACGGCATGCACCCTAGTCAGGCATAAACTACCACTCTAGGTCAGGGTAAGTCAGATACCCAACAAAGATAACCTGTTCTCTCCCTTTGGTAGCTTGGCGCAGGCAGGCATATCTACAGAAGCAATGTGTAAAGCATTTGTGTAACACACACAGTAACGCATTGAATACACCACACAAAAAAGACTCCACACAGGGTTATAAAAATAGATTGCTATATTATAAACACATCAAGGCCAAAAAGATGTAAAACAGATAAGTACTTTGTAAGCAATGCAGGATTGTTTAGAGACAATCACATATATTGCAGCAATCTCGCAAATGATTGTATCAGGAAGAAAACATATGGCACATGTGCACCTGTGCTTCTATTGAACTTAATAGAGTAACTTCTTTACACTCCAGTCCTCAAGTAATTTGGTCTCTAATGGCTGCTCTATGCTGCTCTCGGGGTCCTCCACAGAGGTTTCACAGCCACCATATAGAGCAAGAGCAATGCCCTCATGTTCAGTCCAAAGGACAAGCAACTACAGAAGTCCCACACAGTTGTATTGCTGAGAGGTATTCTTGGCCATGCCCCCTTTCTCCACCAATCTGCAAACGTGCCTTCTGGTGCATTACTGGTTGGGGAAGAAGTCCACTTTAGTCCTGAAGCCCTCATCAGTAAAGTGGAATTCATTCCCCAACCAGCAGCGTGCTAGGAGGTGCGTTTGCAGAGTGGTGGAGAAAGGAGTTTTCACTTTTTAGGATGGCCCCCCCGGGCCGATTTCAGACCCGGGGACCCTATCCCCCAGGGACTGGCCTTTTCTTTATTTTTTATTATTAAAAGGAGGGGGCTGAGTGGCCCTCTCCAAGGCCATTTTTGGCCCCGGGGACCCCATACCCCGGGGCCTGTTCCTTTTTTTTTTAAAGGGAGGGGCTGAGTGGCCCCTCTTCCAGGCTGATTTTGGCCCCAGGAACCCCATCCCCCAGGGCCGGGCCACAGTACTGGGTGCCCTGGTCCCACCCAGGGCACCCAGTCATTTTTGTTGGGGACCACAGGGAGAGCCTGAATGCCCCGTGGTCGATGTTGGCTCCCCGCATCTTGCGGGAGCGGGAATTGGTTTACGACAAAGGGTGCTGCTAACATACAGCTCCCTCTGTCCAAAAGCAGTTCTGCTCCGCTTCGTGCAATTGAGAACATTTAACATGCTCTCGCTTGCATGAAGTGGAGCAGGGTTTGCTATGGCTTGGCGGGAGTGGTGCTCCCACCAAGCCATAGCACAATGCATTGTCCCGGGGGTGGAGGTCCACAGGGCCATCTAGGGCTCCAGGAGTGGGGCTATGCGGTCCTCCTCCTTTGTTTTAGCCCCCTACTTCTAATTTTTACCATTTGCTCCAGGGAGGTGGTGGCCCCGGGGTAGTGAGGGGGCAGTGGGGCCACCCCACATAATTTAAAAAATTGCCCTGGGGATGTGGCGGTCCCCAGGGTATGGGTGTTGCCGTGAGGGCAACCACCACATAAATGATGAAAAATGCCCCAGGGAGGTGGCGGTCCCCGGGACTTTGTGGATAATAGGAGGAGGGCCCCATGCACCCCCCCTACAAATTTGCACATGCCCCCGGGACCGGGCGCACACGGTGGCCAATTAAAAACATAGTGATGGAGACTGCGCTTCATTTTTAAATAAAAGAATTGTTGGGGTTCGCAAATCCAGCGCGACAGCTGCCGAAATCTTTAAAAAAAAATGCTTTTTTGCCCCTGCTGGGTCCCTGTGGTACCCCCACAAGAGGCCTAGGGGGTCAGGGTATTTCTACCCTGCCCCTTTTTCTTTTTTTCTTTTTTTTTTCTGGGAGTTAGTTCAATTGAATCACAAGATGGCTGCCAACACTTGCTGGTTTGAAGTGTTCACAGCCAACCAGATCTCACCACAATATTGGGAGGGGTCCTGGATCCTCTGCGTCCCTATATATACAACTGGAAATTTCTTTACATTTCTCCACAACTACTGATCGGATTTACACCAAATCACAAAAAAGGCACATCCCATAACCAACATCTACCTTCCTTCCAAATTTGGTGTTATTCTGTTCAGCAGTTCGAGCTGTAGCCGTGTCTAAAGGTCCTACGGGAATTAACATGGGGAAAACACACTCTTAAGCACCCCCTGGTACTCAGTCTTCGCTTGACGGATCACCCTGAAACTTTCAAGATAGCAGCTGAAGTGAGCATCGTATTAGTTTAGACAATTTGTCGTGAAGATTCGTCAAACTGCACCAAAGTTATTGGCAAAACAAAAATGTTTTTCCTATGAAAACTAGTTCCTAACTATAACTACCTAATGGCAACTGCCAGTAGGATGTATATATATATATATTCACTGAAAAAACCATAGGTTTTAGGGACAGTTATAGTTAGTTGGACATTGCACTCGTACAGAACCCGTGAAATTCCCCCGTTATAGTTAGTTCAGCTAACTATAACTCGCGCCCCGCAATGCACTGCTGATGACGTCGCATATTACATCACTCATGACATGGTCAGTGACATCACTGATGACATCTCAAATGACATCACTGATGACATCATCTAGTGACTGTGTGTTTCTGTAAAGTTTAAATATTTTTAATATATATAGGGAAAGGCGTATTGAAGAATGAGTGGGTGTATAAGTGTCTGTATGGATGATTTAGTAGGTGCGTGACTAACTGTATAAGTGAGTGATTAAACGTATCTTACTGAATGCATGGGTTAGTGACTAAACTGGGTGAATGTCTGTATCCATCTGTCTGTTGCTGTGTAAGTGGCTGCATGGGTTTGTGAATAGCTACATGAGTGTCTATATGAGTTATTGATTGGTTGTCTGAGTATCTGTATGGGTGCCTGAGTGTTTGTGTGGGTGGGGTGTGTGCGACTCTGTACATAGATGTGTGAGTGGGTGATTCACTGGGTGCATGATTTGAAGAGTGCGTCTGTGATGGACTGCTTGGGTGGGTGAGTGTGTGTATGGGTGTGTTAGTGAGTGAATGTATATCTCAGTGGTACATGTGCGAGTAACTACATATGTAAAAGGCAGTATATATGTGTGTTAGAGTATTTAAAAGGCTATAAGTGAGAGTGTGTGATTGTGAGAGTGGCTGTATGGATGCGTGTGTGCTTGTATCAGTTATTGTATAAGAGCGTAAGAATGTGCTAGTATTTGTATGAGTAAGTGAGCTGGTGTGTGTATAACTCTATAGGTGAGTAAATGGGTGTGTGATTAATTTTTTGCATGACTGACTAGGTATGTGAGTACCTCTATGGATCAGTGGCGGTGTGTGAGTGTTTATATAGGTGTATTAGTGCATATGATAGTCCTGTACTGAGTGACTGTAAGTATGAGTGACTGGACAGGTGAGTGAGTAGATGTGTGTGTGTAGACCTAAGAATCAGTGAGTGGGTATGTAGTTATTGGAGTGTGTATGGTTTTGCGAATGGCAGTCTGTAATTTAGAGTGGGTGTATCAAAAGTTACATTAGGGTGTGAGAAGATGCATGAAATTATCACATGGATGATGTCATCAGTGATGTCATTTGAGATGTCATCAGTGATGTCACTGACCATGTCATGAGTGTTGTAATATGTGACGTCATCAGCAGTGCATTGCGGGGGCGTGAGTTATAGTTAGCTGAACTAACTATAACGGGGGAATTTCACGGGTTTTGTATGAGTGCAATGTCCAACTAACTATAACTGTCCCTAAAACCTATGGTTTTTTCTGTGAATTTCAAAGGTTTTTTAAATGCTAATTTCTAACTATAACGTGCCTGAAACCTATGGTTTTTTCAGTGAATTTCAAAGGTTTTTTAAATGCTAATTTCTAACTATAACGTGCCTGAAACCTATGGTTTTTTTCAGTGAATTTCAAAGGTTTTGTAAATGACAATTTTTTAATTGTATTAATTGTTATATTTATTTTATTGATACTGATTTACTACATTTTTTTTAAACTATTTATTTTTAGATATTTTATTTTTTAAATTACATTCTAATTACATTATACATTACATTACAAAATATACTTTCTCAGAATGAATTACTTTAGTTTAAATACTTTGCAAATAGGCAATAGACTTTTAAGTACAGTAGTTACAGTTGTTGCAATGTGCAACACAATTTCAAACACAATGCAACATTGAGCTCAATGTGAATTTCTAGTTAAATGCAATTAGTTACTTTATGGATTACTTTTCTAACCACAGGACTGGATCCTAGATTCAGTCCTGGGACATCTCGTGTAAACAGTTGAGTAAATTCGTTTTGGTTACAGTAGTGATTTTTAAGGAATATTATTGTATTTTAAAAGTTGACACTTAGAAACTTCTTCACATAGAATCACCAATGTTATCCTATGGGAGGAAATTCACTTAGGAGGTAAGTAGTGTTATCGTTACTTTTTCTTAGTCAGTGGTGGATCCTGGATCCAGCACTGGTGCATCTCCTGTAAACAGTTGAAAGAATGCGTTTAAGTCATACAGGCGATTTTTAAGGAATATTTGTAGTTTGTGAAAATCGACACTTTGAAACTTTTCTGCTGAAAACCAGACAATGGATTCCTATGGAAGGAAATACAAGTTACTGGTAAGTATGGTTAGAATTACTTTTCAGGGTCAGTGCTGGGCTAAAAGATGCAGCACTGGGTTCTCTCCTGATAACAGGTGAGTAAATCGGAATTCGTAGTTCGGCTGATTTTAGAGGAATATTATAAAGTTCCAAAACTCCACACTTAGAAGAATTTCCAAGTGAAACCAGTCAATGATATCCTATGGAAGGAAATTCAAGTTAGTGGTAAGTACGGTTAAAATTACTTTTCAGGATCAGTACTGGGCTCAAAGATGCAGCACTGAGGTCTCTCCTGATAACAGGTGAGTAAATCGGAATTCGTAGTTCGGCTGATTTTAGAGGAATATTATAAAGTTCCAAAACTCCACACTTAGAAGAATTTCCAAGTGAAACCAGTCAATGTTAGCCTATGGAAGGAAATTCAAGTTACTGGTTAAGTATGGTTAAAATTACTTTTCAGGATCTGTACTGGGCTCAAAGATGCAGCACTGAGGTCTCTCCTGATAACAGGTGAGTAAATCGGAATTCGTAGTTCGGCTGATTTTAGAGGAATATTATAAAGTTCCAAAACTCCACACTTAGAAGAATTTCCGAGTGAAACCAGTCAATGTTAGCCTATGGAAGGAAATTCAAGTTACTGGTAAGTACGGTTAGAATTACTTTCCAGGATCAGTACTGGGCTCAAAGATGCAGCACTGCGGTCTCTCCTGATAACAGGTGAGTAAATCGGAATTCGTAGTTCTGCTGATTTTAGAGGAATATTTGTATGTTTCAAAAATCGACACAGAAACTTTTTCAGCAAAAAGCAGGCAATGATATCCTATGGAAGGAAATTCAAGTTACTGGTAAGTACGGTTAAAATTACTTTTCAGGATCAGTACTGGGCTCAAAGATGCAGCACTGAGGTCTCTCCTGATAACAGGTGAGTAAATCGGAATTCGTAGTTCGGCTGATTTTAGAGGAATATTTGCACAATGGTGAAGGAAGGGGGTGGGGCCTGAGGTGACATGTCTGCAAACATGCCCTGTGGCGCGTTTTAAGTTGGAGAATTAATTCCTCCTCCATCCCGAGGGTCCCTAGGGGCCAACTAGCCCACCAGATACCTCCAGTATGCGCCAGAGAGCTGCGTTGCAGAGAGGTGTTCAGAGGCCACGCCCCTTTTTGCACCTCTCTGCAACGTTGCAGAGAGGTGTAAAAAGGGGCGTGGTCTCTGTACACCTCTCTGCAAGGCAGCCCCCTGGCCCATACTGGAGGTTCCTGGTGGGCTAGTTGGCCCCCAGGGACCCCCAGTATTCAAGGGGAATTTGTTCCCCATCTGCAAACGCGCCAGGGGGCGCGTTTGCAGAGTGCTGCAAGCAGGGGGCATGGCCTCCGGCGCATGCCGGTCTTTTTTTTATTTATTTTTTTAAGAAGGGGGCTGTGTGGCCCCCCTTCTTTTTCTAATCTATTGGCCCTGGGGACCCCATCCCCCAGGGCCTGCCCCCTAATTATTATTATTATTTTTTTTTAAATTTAGGAAGGGAGCCGAGTGGCCCCCCTCCCGAGGCCTTAATCGGCCCCGGGGAACCCATCCCCTGGGGCATGGCCTTCTTTTTTTTAAACTTATGGAGGGGGGCTGCGTGGCCCCCCTCCTCAGGCCACTTATGGCCCCATGGACCCCATCCCCCGGGGCAGGCCTTTATTTTTTTTTTTATTATTTTTTTTTTTGGGGAGGGGTGCCATGGCAAAACTTGTGGGGCACTCCGGTCCGCTCCTATCCTGAAAGTCTCGGGGTGATTCGTCTAGTGGGGGCCGAGAAAAAAGGGGGGTCCCAAAACGTGTTTTCCCCATGCAATTTTCCATAGGAACCTTTAGTCGCAGCTACAGCCCAAACTGCTAAACGGAATTACAACAAATTTGGCAAAAAGGTAGCCCAAGGTTCAGAGTCGTGCCTTTTGCTTAAATGGTGTAAATCCGTTCAGTAGTTCCTGAGAAAATCAAAAGTAAAATCACATATATATCTATGGCCGCGTAGGGTCCGCGCACCCTCCCGATCACGAGCTGCATGCTAATTGGCTGTCAAGTGGCTGTCAACACTCAAAATCAGGAAGTGTTGGCAGCCATTTTGTGCCTCGGTAGAACCGAGGCACAGAAACAAGTCGCAAAACGCAAAAAGGGGGCAGGGTAGAAACACCCTGACTCCCCAGGTCTGCTCAGGGGATCCCACAAGGACCCCCTGGGCAGAAAAAAGCATTTAAAAAAAAAAAAAAAATCCACAGGATGTGCTTAGGGTGCGCGGATCCTGCCGTGATTAAAAAAAAATCGAAGCGCGGTCTCCCGCGCTTCGAGGCTATTTTGCCCCTGGGTGGGCCAACTCCCGGGGGTATGCGGGGGTGGGTTTATATTTTAGGGGGCCTCTAAGGCCCTCCAAGCCCTGGGGACCACTACCCCCGGGGTTTCAAATAAATAATGGTGGCGGGGGGCACAAGGCCCCCCCACAGCCCCGGGGACCGCCACCCCCTGGGGCTTATTTTTTTTATAACACAATTACCTGTGTGGGGGGGCTCCAGCCCCCCCACATGCCCCGGGGACTGCCACCTCCCCGGGGCTCTAATTAAAGAAATGTGGGGGTCTGTTTTGGACCCCCGAAGCCCCGGGGACCACCACCTCCCCGGGGCTCAGTAGATGTTGGGAGGGGGGCCGCACGGCCCCCCTCCTGGAGCCTGTGGTGGCCCTGGGGACTGCCACCCCCTAGGGCCGGCTCCTGCAGTGTCTCAGGGTGCCTACCCCTGGGACACTGCTGTTTGCAATGGCAGGACGGGAGCCTCGCGGCTCCCGCCCTGTCATTGCAAACATGCTTTGCTTCATTGAAGCGAGAGCATAAACCTGCTCTCGCTTCAATGAAGCAAAGCAGATTGCTTTTCCATAGGGTATGGAAAAGCAATGCCGGCTCCCGCAGGACGCGGGGAGCCGGCGGGACCGTGCGGGGATTGGGGACCCCCCACGGTCCCCAACGAGTGGCCAGGCCCCGGGGGATGTGGTCCCCGGGGCCATTAGTGGCCCAGGAGGGGGGCCACGCAGCCCCCCTCCCCAAAAATAAAATTTTAGTAAAAAAAAAACAAAAAACGTCAAGGCCTGCCCCGGGGGATGGGGTCCCCGGGGCCTTAAATGGCCTGAGAAGGGGGGCCACGCAGCCCCCCTCCAAATATTTTTTAATTAAAAAAAAGAGGGCATGCCCCTGGGGTCCCCGGGGCCAATAGAGGCCCAGGGAAGGGAGGCCACGTGGCCCCCTTCCCGTTTAAAAAAAATAAAAAAATCCTCAAGCCCCGGGGGATGGGTTCCCCGGGGCCAAAAGTGGCCGAGGGAAGGGGGGCCACGCAGCCCCCCTCCCATACAAAAAAAAGAAACAAAAAAGAAAAGACCGGCATCATGCCGGAGGCCCCGCCCCCTCCCTGCAGCAGTCTGCAAACGCGCCCCCTGGTGCGTTGTAAGAAGGGGAAGTAATTCCCCTTGAATACTGGGGGTCCCTGGGGGCCAACTAGCCCACCAGGAACCTCCAGTATGCACCAGGGAGCTGCGTTGCAGAGAGGTGTACAGAGGTCACGCCCCTTTTTACACCTCTCTGCAACACAGCTCTGTGGCACTTTTTGGAGGTACATGGTGGGCTAGTTGGACTCCAGGGACCCTCAGGATTCAAGGGGACTTAATCCCCCAACTTAAAACGCACCACGGGGCGCGTTTGCACAGTGGTGAAGGGAGGGGCCGGGCTTCAGGTGACATGTGTTCAAACAGGCCCCGTGCCGCGTTTTAAGATGGGGAATTAAATCCCCTTCAATCATGAGGGTCCCTGGGGGACAACTAGCCCACCAGGTACGTCCAGAAAGAGCCACAGAGCTGCGTTGCAGATAGGTGTAAAAAGGGGCGTGGCCTCTGAACACCTCTCTGCAATGCAGCTCCCTGGTGCATACTGGAGGTACAGGGTGGGCTAGTTGGACCCCAGGGACCCTCATGATTCAAGGGGACTTAATCCCCCAACTTAAAACGCGCAACGGGCACGTTTGCACAGTGGTGAAGGGAGGGGGCAGGGCTTGAGGAGACATGTGTGCAAACAGGCCCTGTGGCGTGTTTTAAGTTGGGGGATTAAGTCCCCTTCAATCCTGAGGGTCCCTGGAGTCCAACTAGCCCACCAGGTACCTTCAGTAAGCACAACAGAGTTGCGCTGCAGAGAGGTGAAAAAAGGTGCCTGGCCTCGGAATGCCTCTCTGCAACTCAGCTCTGTGGTCCTAACTGTAGGTACCTGGGGGGCTAGTTGGGCCCCAGGGACACTCAGGATTCAAGGGGACTTAATCCTGCAACTTAAAACGTGCCACGAAGCGTGTTTGCACACATGTCACCTCAGGCCCCCCCTCCCTTCACCACTGTGCAAACGCGCCCTGTAGCGCGTTTTAAGAGGTAGTTTTAATCCCCCTGCCCTATTATGTACTAGGTACTTACAGAGGAGGTCATGCTAATCACAGGGGTACCCCAACGCATAGTGTTCCCTAGTGTATGTAGGTGTTTTCACTGTATTCTAAGTGTGTTTTAGCATAGCACTGGCTCTGGTTAGTCAGAGTCAGTTACCACCAGTACACGTCGGAAAAAGTTGTGGGCACAGGATGATTTTGGAACAAGGCCTCTTTCTGCTCCTCTGTTGGTTCTTTCTGCACATCTTTTGCTTCTTCCTGCACTTTTCTTCGTCTTTGTGGATTTCTGTTGCTTCTTTCTGCATTTCTTTTGCTTCTTTCTGTGCATTTTTTCTTCTTTCTTCACATGTCCTACCTCTGTAGGCATAGTTAGAAACTAGCATTTAAAAAACCTTTGAAATTCACTTAAAAAACCATAGGTTTCAGGCACGTTATAGTTAGAAATTAGCATTTAAAAAACCTTTGAAATTCACTGAAAAAACCATAGGTTGCAGACACTTTATAGTTAGAAATTAGCATTTAAAAAACCTTTTAATTCACTGAAAAAAACATAGGTTTTAGGGACAGTTATAGTTAGATGGACATTTCACTCGTACAAAACCCGTGAAATTCCCCCGTTATAGTTAGTTCAGCTAACTATAACTCGCGCCCCCGCAATGCACTGCTGAAGACGTCACATATTACATCACTCATGACATGGTCAGTGACATCACTGATGACATCTCAAATGACATCACTCATGACATCACTGATGACATCATCCATGTGATAATTTGATGCATCTTGTCACACCCTAATATAACTTTTGATACACCCACTGTAAATTACAGACTGCCATTGTCAAAACTATAGACACTCCAACACCAATAACTACATACACACTCACTGATTCTTAGGTCTACACACACATCCACTAACTCACCTGTACAGTCACTCATACTTACGGTCACTCAGTACAGGACTATCATATGCACTCATACACCTAGATAGACACTCACACACCGCCACTCATCCATAGAGGTACTCACACACCTAGTCAGTCATGCAAATAATTAATCACACTGCCATTTACTCACCTATACAGTTATACACACACCAGCTCACTTACTCATACAAATACTAGCACATTCTTACGCTCTTATACAATAACTGATACAAGCACACACTCATCCATACAGCCACTCTCACAATCACACACTATCACTTATAGCCATTTATATACTCCAACACACATATATACTGCCTTTGACATATGTAGTTACTCACACATGTACCATTGAGATATACATTCACTCACTAACACACCCATACACACACTCACCCACCCATACAGTCCATCACAGATGCACTCTTGAAACCATGCACCCAGTGAATCACCCACTCACACATCTATGCACAGAGTCACACACACCCCACCCACACAAACACTCAGGCACCCATACAGATACTCAGACAACCAATCAATAACTCAAATAGACACTCATGTAGCTATTCACAAACCCATGCAGCCACTTACACAGCAACAGACAGGCGGATACAGACATTCACACAGTTTAGTCACTAACCCATGCATTCAGTAAGATACGTTTAATCACTCACTTATAGAGTCAGCCACGCACCTACTAAATCATCCATCCAGACACTTATACACCCACTCATTCTTCAATACACCTTGGCATATATATTAAACATATTTAAACTTTATAGAAACACACAGTCACTGGATGATGTCATCAGTGATGTCATTTGAGATGTCATCAGTGATGTCATCAGTGATGTCACTGACCATGTCATGAGTGATGTAATATGTGACGTCATCAGCAGTGCATTGCGGGCGCGAGTTATAGTTAGCTGAACTAACTATAACGGGGGAATTTCACGGGTTCTGTACGAGTGAAATGTCCAACTAACTATAACTGTCCCTAAAACCTATGGTTTTTTCAGTGAATATATATATATATATATATATATATATAGCAACAAATTCTGTCTTTTCACCAAACAAAACCAGAGCAGACTTCAAATGCGGTATGGTTCTTTCTTTATTTCTTTGTCAGCCATTCATGATGCGTTTCAGTGGTCTCAGCGACCTTGATCACATGCTGTTACTAAAGGACGTATCCGGGACTGACAATTTATTTTCTCGAGTCTGGCCTGCACTGAAGAAAGACTCGTGACAACATCTCTCCTTTGCTTTTTTGATACTTTATACCATCACGTAATACATTGAATTAGATACTTTGAATCATGTTAAGAGAGAATAGTCTCTCTCCAACGAAACCTTTGTTGTCAGTTAGCGAGTGCAGGGAAATAGTACAAATCTATTAGAATGCATAGATTGCCTTTCCGCTTTAACAAAGTCTCTGTCAAAATATGTTCAGTATATTCAAGGTAACTTATAAACAATGGCAGTGTCGAACAAAATTAAGGGCAAGTGCCCATTGCACCCACTACTACTGATTTCTGGTAATTGCTTTACCAACCTTTCTCGCTTAACTTATATTACAACATGGCTTCATAACTGAATTCAGTTACATAACTGGGCTAGTAATAATGAAAACATGGGGTAAAATTAACTTATTAAATAAAATACAATTATATAAATGATATATTCTTACCTTACATAAAATTCCATGCCAGGTAAAGGCATGCATGGAGGCATCTACCTGGTAATGGCTATGTGCAAAAGGCATGCATGGTAATTGCATGCATTGTAAAGTCATACATTCCCCCATGAAAGCGCTACTTAATGGGGGAAAAAGAGCATCCCATGGACTTCCAAACAGGCCAGACAGTGACTCAGCCAACACATCTGCAGGGTGATTTCTGTCTCTTCACCACACTTCAAAATGTGGACTGTGGTGCTGATTGCACTGTGAAAGCTGGGTTGGCTGCTTCAAAAATCCAGTCTGCCAATCATTTATGGACTGCCACCAGGGCTGTTGAGAGTTTGCAGTTGTACTGGAGAAAGCACTTTTACTGTGATAAGGTGAAAACCCCGAGTCTGCACCGGGCACTCGCAGTTACAGGTGTACCATGGTGCAGTCTATAGACACATGGTGTAATGCAGGCCCACCTTCTTTTCAGGAGTCGTTGAAAGACCTCTAACAAAGCCGGACTCACCAAAGGGGGGGGGGTACAGGGTCACTAAATGTTCAAAGCATCTTGTGTGGTCTATATTCTTTATCTCTATTAGACTCTGTGCTTGCCGGTATCATTTTACCTAATAAAAGTATGCACCAAGACAGCATGGATTTTATGTATTAAACTCAGACATGCCCACCAGCAATGTGGAGGTGGTTTAGTTTCAATCAACTGATTATTGAACAGCATTCACACATTTTGCATTACAGAAGAGCCCACTGACAGATTCTGTGATTTGCAAATGTGGGGGCCATCAATCAAGAAGAAGGCCATTAGAAGTTTGATGAAAGTTTGATGGCGGTGCCTCCTCTGCATCAGGCTCCAGTTTTCCCTGCTTTGTTTGAAGTCAGGAAAGGCGCTGGTTCTCACAAGGCAGATCTTCAGCTGACTCCAACATGGGATAACTTCAGCCTTACAGTCCACCTGCAATAGGGTTATCAGATGTCAGTGCTGATCGCCCTGCCTTATTTAGGGTGGGAAGAGTGTCACTAGATTTCCCTAACTAGGAATATCACGCAAGGGTTGAAAGTCCTGTGTAAGGCAATCATTTCATAGCTTCCCCCTCTCAGGGAGAAAGTTGATTCTGCACCTGGGTCATTATTATTTTGTTCTACAAGAATAAACGGTGCATCAAACATGGCGACTGTAGCATACTCCCCAGCCCGGGAGCATGCAAATGAAATACGCCACACAGAGCTCTGCAATTCACCTCTTTATTCTTTAACCTACAACCACACAACGCACTCATTGCATCATAACTTGTATAACCACATCTTAACACCTCCCAGCAGAATATGTAATTCATGTTTAGAGTCTCCCCAGAACCACAAGGGTCCTAGCGCACATAAACTCAAGACTCTACAGCTCCCCCTTTGTTAAATAGAAATTGCAGACAACATTACCATCATAGTTCCTCAATGAGTCGTTAAGGAACTCACACTGGCTGGTCAGATCGGGTGGTATGAGGTAATTGAGGGGTACCTTGGTCAGGCACTGATGGCATTGACTTAGATGTTTGATCTGGACAGGGAGGTGGGATCGTCTCACTTGTGATATCAGGAGCTGACGAATATCGAGATATGTGTTTAAAGTGTGACAAGTTCATTGTGATGAATTTTCCAGGGCGATGAGCTGTCACCACGTGTCCTTTGCACGCTACAAACCTCAAAGGGTAGACTTATATTTAACGAGTACCCAGTCCCCTTTTACAAAGACCAAGTTTCCAAGTTTAGTTTATTTTGATATGGAACTCCTACGGACGTCCACAAAAATACACACTACAAATTAAACGAGAAATACTTTACATACAATACATAATTCTTCCTTTGTACATGGTTGCCTCCTAAAGAAGACTTTTATCAAACATACTGTGCGGTGTGGGAGAAAGATAAATAAATGAGTCAAAACATTCCTATGGAACAAGAGGAGAAATATTAAAACACATATACAATCAAATATCCAGCCATCAAAGTACTACAACATACAAAATAGAGTTAAAAATGACCTAATAAATAGCCCAAAAAGTTTTTAAAAATGTATATATCCTATAACAGACCATTTCATTTGGTGGGAACAAAACAAATAAACGGGCCTCATGGGCGGAATGAATATTACATTTGATAAATAATGGTCTTAAGAACATGTGCCAGGCCTTTTGTAACTCTGAGCACACAAATGACACATTTCACAAATTCTCTCCTCTTTCGGTATTTTATCCCAAATACTGGTGTCTTATCTTAGGGGCAACAAGTGGATTCTCAATAAGAGTATCAGCCTTCTAGTCCCGTGAGGTAGGTTCCAAGTTAAAAAGGGCTGTGGTTTATTCCCCAGTGCGCTCCCACCGACCACCTCATTACGAGGCTTGGGCTGACTTAAAGCAATATCTCTGGCCAGACTGATAGAGGTTACAGACTTCTTTATAAACAACTTTAATACAGACTTTGGCATGAGGGAGTCAGTGTTCCAGCTAAGCCCAAATTAATCATTTGCTTGTGCAAAGGACCTAAAAAATGTTGATTGTTCTTTCAGCTTATCAAAGATTTCCATTCTCAAGGCAGCCCTAAGAGTACCCTCATCTCCCCAGAAGAGGGAATTACCCCACCTCAGAACCGCTGCCAGGGGTAAGATATATAAGGATAGTAAGCCAAGTTCAAGACATAAAACATGAGGGGCAGTCAGAGACTTTAAATTACATATTTGGAGCAGGATTCGACCTTCTGCCTTATCAAAGGAAAGCCAATGGTTCATATCCAGCACCTCAGCAGCATATGTCAATGAAGGGGGATTTTAAGCTTGAAGACTGACAAAACATGGCCAAAATGGCGTCTCCAACCAGTCTTATAAAATATGTTTAATGCGCTAGCCTGGGAAACAGCCGAGCTTACACAAAGTTTGATATGCTCTATATCTCGCCCGGTTTTTGAAAAAACCTTTCCGAGATATAAATAGGAATCAACCAATTCCAATTTTTCAGACCCCAACATCCACTTCAAACATCTCTTTATTCTGAGCCCTTTCTTGCGAAAAATCAAGATCTTACTTTTGGCAATGTTAATTTTCAAGAAGTGGGCTTCTGCATATTTAGTCAGGGCATCCAAGCGACGTTGCAAACCAATAGGCGTTAAATTAAAGATGGCCATGTCATCTGCATATAATAGAGAACAAACGGACATTGTACCGATTCTGGGGCATCCCACCTCACTGAGTTCAAGACGCCGGGGAGATCGGATATATATAGAGAAAACATAAGAGGGGCCAGCAGGCAGCCCTGCTTAATCCCATTATATGTTCTAATTTTACAAGATAACCCCAGCGAACCTCCCATCAGAACTTGGCACCAGGTATCTGAATGCAATTCTATAATAAGACTCAGAAGGTGATGTGGTATACCAAGATGAAGGAGCTTTCGCCATAGCGTTTGGCGATCCACTGTGTCAAACGTTCTGGAGGACCGCAATGTTGTCCAAAGTACTTTGTTTCTTTCTGAAACCAGCTTGTTCTGGCGGTATGATATTCTGGTCATGGGCCCATTGTTGCAGATGACATAATATGCTTACAGCAATGCAATCTATCTAAAACTGGTTGGCGAAGTTTTCGGACCCTTTTTATTCAAAGGGACTATAACACTCCCCTTCCACGAAAGGGGAATTTTCCTGGTTCGAAAACAATAATTAAACAGTGGAGCTAAGAGAGCTCCCCACGCAGCTGACTCCTTTTTGATTAGCACAATCGGAATTCCGTCCGGACCTTGTGCACCGGATGATCTGGTGTTCTTTATAAAACCTACTACTTCACCCCCTGACGGGGGACCAAATTCAAGAAAAGAAGGCTCATCCACACCAATCATCACAGGAACAACTGGACTGTTGTTTTTATATAATAGGGAGATATAATCCACCCAATCCTTTTCTGGGATCGGAATAGGCAGAGCCTTCTGCCTTGAGTCACAATATACCGCAATCAAGTGCCAATACTTTCTAGAATCTTTAGCCCTCGCAGCTTCCCTCAAAACAATCCATTTGGAGTCATACTCCTTTCTCTTTTCACTGAGTTTACGGCAGCTTCTTACTCGTTTGAGGAGATTGATTTCCTGCTGTCGACCCATAGAGAATTGTATATGCTGTTTTCGGACTAGTCGATTAATTTCTTGATTTAATATTTTCAACGAAAATATACCCTGTTTAGACAAGCGAGGGCCAACAGATTTAGAGCTAGAATTACGTATCTCTTCCATTTGGGCCTCAAAATACTGACCGATATTAGCATGAGCATAATCCTGCTGTTCTACATAAGCCCTCTTAACTATCGAACTAACCTCGGAGATATTTTTTAACGTCCAAAAGGAGCATCTGTTTGCTTTGTTGAAGACAACCATACCCGGGCCAGAGTTCCCCGGATCCAGTACCGGTAGATCGAAAGCCACTGTCATTCCCACTACAGTATGGTCACTCCATACCAACGGGATGACAAATAGATTTTCACAGCCCCCAAACATTTGATGAGACAACCACATAGTCTAAGAGACGTAAATTGTGCTGCTTTGTCGAAAGACACTCTCCCATTTAGAATGATCAAATCTATACTTCTAATGCTTTCAAGCAGGGAGAACCCTCGTATATCCGTTTTTGTTTTTTCCGGTAATAAAATCTCAGGTATACGCCAAATTTCCTCTTTATCAGTGTTGGCATACATCTGCGAGGCAGAGTTAGAGATTTTGGCATTTAAGTCTCCCACGATTATCACTAGAGGGCATTCTTCCCTGGTAGCTAGATCATGAATGAATAAAAAAAGTACACTCAGCAGATGGTCAAAATTTCTCCCAGGAGGGATATACAGATTTGCCACGAGGAAGAAAGAAGACCTGCCGTAGTCTCCCAAACGTGCCAACTTTAAGCATATACAAATATTTGAGGGATAGCAAAAAACCTTCTGATTCTAGTTAATGGAGTTCTTAAGCAGCATAGAGACCCCCCACTAGTGTGTCCCCTTTCAGAGCTCTTAGCATAACAGGAAAACACAAAATAGCCGTCACAATAAAACTCTTTACAAGACCAAGTTTCTTGTAAGCACATAATTAGAGGGTTCAGGGTTTTTAAAAAATTCAATTTCATCTCATTATGACCCAAACCGGATATATTCCAAGACAATGTGATGAACTTTCCAGGACGATGAGCTGTCACATGTGTCCTTTGCATGTTACAAACCTCAAAGGGTAGACTTATGTTTAACGAGTACCCAGTCCCCTTTTACAAAGACTGTTTCCTGGGTGCATGGGCATTGTTCAGCATATGTTTTCATCTTGCATTTCGTTAAGCATCTGTGACACGAACCTCATCGGCATTCATCGATTTGTCCAATGTCCAGTGTGGTACTTTGGTTCTGATGGCTCTCCCAAATAGCAAAGTGGCAGGGCTCTCACTAGTTGTGGAGTTAAGAGTTGATCAATAGGCACACAGGGCTTGACACATGGCTTTGTTGAGATTGATTTCCTCTATCGATCCTTGCTGAATTCCCTTCTTGAGGGTGCCCATGAATCGTTCAACAGCACCATTGGCTTGGGGCAAGAAGTGTACTCTTTTGATGCTTGACATTGAGTTGAAGAAGAAACTCCTTGAATTCCTTGCTAAAAAAAGATGCACCATTGTCAGGTTTGAGAATAGAGGGGATGCCCTAACCTGCAAAGATGTTTTATCAAGTCGCTCGATGACTTGTCATTGGGTTGTCGATGACAAGTGTTCCTCCAAAGGAAAACACGAATATTAATCAAGGACTACTATGAGATGATTTCCATTTCCTAGCGGCCCAAAGAAATCAACTGCATCTCTCTCCCAGGCATGCGGAGGAAGGTCAGAGATGGTCAATGGATGCTGCGTCATCTTGGGGGATAAACAGTTACAAAGACGGCGTGCTATCAGCTCTTTCTCAACCCGTTCATCTAGGCGAGGGAACAACACTCAGTTTCTTAGGCTCTTTTGGTGGCTACAATGCCACAATGGCCTTCATGGGACAGTTTAATTATTTGCTGTCCCAGGCTCACAGGTATGACGATTCTTGAGCCTCTCAGTATGATACCTTCTGGGTTGACGGATAGCTCATCTTGTACATTTTTGAATTTTTGAAATTCAACATCATCAGCAAAGGATGGAACACTTTTCTATCAAAGTTGCTTTGTAATGATGTCTTTAAGGATGAGCATGTTCTTATCTGCATTTTTAGCAGCAATAATTTGTTCAATAGATAGAGCTGCTAACGTGCTGGACCTCACAATGAAGTTGAAATACTCTTCAGCCACTTTGGACAATAGACTGTGGTGATGTAGTGGCACTCGTGAAAAGTAGTCGGTGGGGTTTTGATATTCTCTGATTTGTGCACAATCACACATACTCTTGCAGTTGCAACCCCTACCTCTTGATGCAAGGGGGCATCTTAGCTTTCGGGTTTCTGAAGACATGAGCAACGCCTGGTGGTCTGTGATGATAGTGAAATGTTTTCCAACTAAAAACACATTAAAATGTTTGCAGGTCCACACTACAGCCAGACTCTCCTTCTCGGCTGTGAATAGGAAAGTTCTGTTTCAGACAGACGTCTACTGGCATAGGATACAATGTGTCTCTGGTCATTCGTATGGCCATTGTGTTAAGCAAGGATTGCCCCACCAGGCTTGCATCTACTGTAATCTCAGTATGTAATTTGGAGTCAAAGTAGGCCATTTCAGATGCATTCTCAATCGCATGTTTTATGTGTTCGAAACTTTGGTCACATTCAGGAGACCACTGGAATAGGAAAAGTTGCTTTGTTAAGTCCCTCAACAGGGCATTCACTGTAGCAAAGTCATGAATGTATCTTGAGCAGTAACAAGCCATGTCAAAGAAGGATTGCAGCATTGCTACATCATGTGGGGGGCAAGCAGATGACAATGCTTGCACTTTATCTGCGTACGGAGTAATTCCCCTATCAGAGAATATGTGCCCAAAGAATTTGAGTTTGGTTTTGTGAAAGTCACACTTTGGTGCATTCAAAGTTAGACCTGCATTAGCAAGTAATCGCCACACTTGCCTAAGGACCCTGTCTTGCTCCTTTTGTGTTGTGCCAAATACCAGTATGTCATCACTGTAACTGAAAGCAAGTGCGGAAGTTTGAATTACTTGGCGGATGGCATACCTGAAATATCTCCGCAGCCGAAGATACGCCAAAACTCAATCTTTTATATCTGAACAAACCAACATGTGTCAAAAAAGTAGTAATGGACATACAGTTCCCTTTCAGCTTGTGTTGAAGATATCCTTTGTTCAGGTCAAGACGGGAGAAGACTTTTGCTCCATTCAGCTGTATGTTCATGTCTGTGATGTGGAGACCAGGCTGTATTTCTCTCTCTATCGCTTTGTTGGCATTGGCATATCAACACAAATGCACACTGCATCTTCACTTTCCTTTTTTGGCACCACAACTATGGGCGAAACCCATGACGTAGGACCGGTGAAGCATTTAATGATGCATAATGTTTCTAGTTCTTTGTCAATGGCTTCTTGTAAGTCAAAAGTGACTCTGCTGTGCCGTTGAGCAACTGGGCAAATGTCCTCATTAATATGAAGTTGCACATTCATTGTTCTGAGCCTTCCTAGGCTATGAAACAAGAATGGGAATTGACTCACAATGTCAGACTGAGCACGGATGTTGTAGTTGAGAGATATCAGTCCCATGTCAGCTAAGTAGGCATGCACTCAATGAAGTTTCCTGAAGAATATAAATCGTCTCTTGCACTGACGTCATTTTATGCTGCATGGTTGTTGTAAATAACTCTTCACTCTGTAACGGTTTGGACGCTGTCCATGCGTATACCTTCGGGTTTTACAGGGCAAGGCGTGGCCTAGGAGATATATATCGTCTTTTTCTTCTGGCGTGTCTACGAAGTCATCAAACATTTCGATCCATGCATCCCACTTGGCACTGATATTCTGTTTCTTTGCCATGTCAAAACAAGGTGGTGGCTTCAGGAATATAGCTGTGGTGTATCTCAAGATCCTTTCAGCATCTGCGCTTGAACTTGAGCTGTCACACCCGATGAAAGGTCATATAGCACTTTTTTCGCTCTTGATGGTTAGTACATTTTCTGTTTCTTGTATGTGTTTGTCATTGCCTTCATCTTTTTGCATCATATGAATAATCACTCTATGTTTGGGTGCAGTGTGGTTTCTCTGCCGGCAGCCTTACCAGCAAGTTTCTTGCAGATTTCCTGAGTGGGATCCTCAGCAGTGCCTTCAACATCTTTCTTGATTGTTTATGGGCTGGAGCAGGGCTTTGACTCGACATATGCCAACCGTAGGTTGCTTTGCATCGATTTGGGGTGCACCTGCCACGCACAAGCAATTTGCTGTACCTTTGCAAACTCTCAGGGAGAGCGGTCTTGATTTTTCGGGGCAAATATCCCCTATACCTCACCAGATGTAGCATCCTCCCCAGCCAGGGAGCATACAATGGAATACGCCGCAAATGGACCTCTGCAACACACGTCTTTATTCTTCAACATACAACCACAACCGCATGCATTGCATGATAACTTTTATAAACACATCTTAACACCTCCCAGTAGACTACGTAATTCCTGTTTAGAGTCCAACCAGAACCTACAGTGACCACTCAGCAAAGTTTAGTGTCTCCAGCCAGTCGATTGCGAGCAACTAGTAGCTCCCAAACACCTCCAGAGTAGCTCACAGCTTTGAGTTAGTTTTTAAATAAGCACAAGGTCCTATTTTCCTTTTAAAGTTAAGGGAAGGCTGTGTTTATTTGACAAAACTTTAACATCAGGCTGCATGTAGCAAGGCCTGATAATGAGCAGTGTTCAGTCAGATTTATGACTCAGGCTGGGTCACAGAGCTGAACAACTGAAGCACTGAGCTATTTAACTCTTAAATAAAAGTCCTTGTCAACTCAGGATTGGTGCTGTGAACACAATTATGTTCACAGCACAGTGCTTTTAAATGGGAGAACAATAAAATGAAAAGTTAATTTTCTCTCATTTCAAAGTGCTGTATTTACAAACAGCAGGCCCCTTATTCTCAGTGGTCAGTAGACACTGTGCACAGGTATAACTGAATAAATATATATATTTTTTTAATTATAGAAATTTAAAGTGCAGAAAACTGTTCCATATTGTGAACATTTTTGCACAACATTTTTCTGCACTTAAAATTCCTCCCGTTTGAAAAAATAAAAGATTGTATGTTTGCGTTATACATGTAATGGTGCCACATATGGCGGAAGGTACGTCCTGTGCTTCATGTACACACGACACAGACCGTAATGCCTTCAGTGGAGCTACAACAGCAGCTGCTCAACTTAAGTCACAAAAGGTCAGATAGATGTACAAAGCATTTTAACTGAACAAAATACTCTGATTTAAAGTTTGCAACTGTTAAAAGAATTTTTTGATTGTACTAATCCCATTTTTAGAATTGGTGAAGGTTCACCAACTTCTGAAATGAAATTGCGACCCCATACTGAATCGGTACATGGAAGGAGCGTGTTGTAGGCATCCTTTTCAAATAGTGGTTCAGTATGATATTTATCAGTGTTTTGAGACCGAAATCAGGTAGTAAAACATTGAAAAATAAGTGACTCCCAAGTTGAGATGGTACTGCACAGACAAAAGAAAAGGGATCCCCTCAGGAGTCAGGACCCCTTGCCCTTTGTGAATTTACAAAAACAAGTTTGGTGGGGCTGTATGCTGTGGCCTAATGGACAACTACGCTCAAACAAACTTTGGGAAAAAAGACAACTTTTATTTTAAATATAGCCCTGTCTCACTCAAAGAAAGTGGGCTTTATTTGCAAAAAAAAAGCCCCCCAAAAAGTATACTTTAATAAGAAATGGTCAAAAGCATGATAGCCAGCTGACTCTAGCTGGCTATCATCCCTGTAATGGCCTCCAATTTAAGCGAGACCTAACAACCCTTGGGCCTCATTAATATTCATGAGGTAGGTTGGATTACGGCCTGTTACAATTCAGAATTTCACAATTTGACCTATTAGTACATAGCCCAGTTTATTATATTCTTTACAGGTTGCAAAAATACTTTTGACCTTAGGTGGCATATTCTCAAGGACACATCGACGACTTATCGGCACTTTAGCACCGCAAAAGTGGCAATAGATCTATCGCCCCATTCACAAGCTGGTGCAAACTGCCGACATCACCAGTTTCCCTGCAATAGCTACCGCAAAAACCATCCCCACGGATGAGTGCGACAACTAACGCTAATGATATGCAGAGTAGGCGTTCCCGTGCAAAAACACACGAAAACACCACTTCGCGCAATTCTCAACGACCGGTCAGATCTGCGATGCGAACCAAGAACAGGCGATAAGGCGCGTTAGCTGCAGGGATTTAACACCTGCCTTTTGGTGGTGTTAAGCAGGACGACTACCTGCAGTATGAAAGGGAGCCCAGCCCAGAGCCACATCTGAAGACCCACAGATGCCATGGAGCCAATGAACATGCAGCTCGGAGACCCAAGAGGGCCACAACACCCACCACCACTACTCCCAGCCACCCCCTCCAGCCCCCCCAGACTACCACCGAGGCAGCGTAGGACAAGACAGCGGACCCTCCGAAAATGGCATGGCCCCTCAGCCACACAAGTGCAGAATGTGGGGAGAGGTGGGAACCAAGTATGTGTGAAAGAGACAACTCACCCATGAAGAAGAATGTACACAATGCCAAGTGTGGCGGTGATGTGCTGGACAGCCCTCAGAATGCAGAGCACAGACATGTCCATGTGGGCATATACTGCTGGCGTTTGTAGTGACGTGGACAGTGGACACAAACATGTTACCTCAGGTAGTGGGGAGGACCTTGGACATGTAGCTGTGCTGTCCCCCCCTGTAAGCGTAAGCGGAGTGGGCTGGGCCGGCGTACGCCACTCCAGCATAGGAGTGCGGATAAAAAGGCCGGGGCTCTGGGCGTGGTTCTCTTCCGTGATGGGCAACATGTCTGCCAGGGCGGCGCACCTCACCCTGCCACGAGTCCGCTGCTGTGACCTCAAGACTCCATAACACAGGCCCCCAGCGCAGCCAGCGGCACAGCAACACGGAGTCATGTGTGTGCCGGATACTGCCTAAGTCCTACACTGCGGTCAGCAGGTCCCACAATTCAAATTGTGCCACATTTCTGTCAATGGAGGAAACCACTAGTCAACAGACATTGCCCCCAGTGCGGCCCGCCCGGACGCATCATCGTTGGCTGTGCACCTGCTGAGCGCTCCAGGTGCCACTGACCCTGTGCAACACAAGTCGATGCCACGTGGCAATATTGAGGCAGAATACAGTAGGCCAAAAACATTGCTCCGAGTGTGGCCCGCCCGGGCGATGCATCATCGTTGGCTGTTCACCTGCTGAGCGCTCCAGGTGCCACTGACCCTGTGCAACACAAGTCGATGCCACGTGGCAATATTGAGGCAGAATACAGTAGGCCAAAAACATTGCTCCGAGTGTGGCCCGCCCGGGCGACGCATCATCGTTGGCTGTTCACCTGCTGAGCGCTCCAGGTGCCACTGACCCTGTGCAACACAAGTCGACGCCACATGGCCATGGGCCCTTGCTGACCACTGCCTCCGGCCTACACTGCGGTCAGCAGGGCTCACATGTCACATCCTTACCTGCAAAGACACCCCATCATCTTCGGCTGTGCACACGATGAGCGCATCATGTGACACCAACTCTATGCACCCCAACTCATGGCCCCTTCATGATTGAGTCATGTGCTGTGGATTGAGGACGCAACAATGTCACCTCAGGCCTTTGAGAAGACCTGGGACGATGACGATGAAGATGAGGCAGGTGTACCACACCCCACTGCAGCTGCAGCAGGAATATCCCGAAGGTACACAATCATGATCAATCCTTCACATGAGCACGCTCAGCTATGGTGCCCCTACCTCAGTGAACTGCAAGTCATGGACCCTTTACTATTGAATCTACTGTGTGTGATCCGATGTTCACTGTTCTAATTGTTGCCAGCACCAACCACTCCCTGAGGGCTTGCTCACACTCACCCCACACCCATCCAGCACAGGCGTCACTGGACATGTGACCCTGGTAATAAAAAGGGGCCGGGCACACGTGCCTGTAGCCAGTTCCACTATCTAACCAAGTGTGTCCATGTGGTCATTATGTATGCATGATGGGCCCGGGCCCGACCACATTACATTGTGCTGTGGACAGCGGACGCAACCATGTCACCTCAGGCAGTGGGGAAGACCTTGGACATGTAGTTTCATCGTCCCCACCTGTATGCGCAAGCAGAGAGGGCTGGGCCGGCGTACGCCAGTCCAGCATAGGGGTTCAAAGGTTTTGCCCGGGGGACTGGGCGTGGTTCAGTTCTGGCCTGGACAAGGAAGTACGTAATGCGTGTGTCTCTGTTGTAGTATGGGTGCCTCCCAGCCCACAATCGTCAATGTTGCAATGTTGCAATGTAGCATCCACCCGGAGGGCGGGCTCGCACGTACGGAGTCATGAAGGAGCGCAAGACTGTGCGGGGTCTTGACTCATACATGACAAGTGTTGTGTGTATCTGTATAGCCACATCATGAGCCAAATGCCTAGCCTCAATTGCAGCGCGAGTACAGCCAGCCATGAACTGTACACCTGTGTCCGCCCTGTCCTTACCATAGGCCTACATCACAGTGTCGCTGTCAGGCTTGTGGACATGCTCAGACAGGCATGACAATGGTGTGCCGTAGGAGTGCAAGTGATGCAACCGCGCAGCGCACACAAGTAAAAAGGCTCGGGGGGAGGGAGGAGCAGCTGTGAGGCAACGTAACACACAGTGAGGCCACACATTTGCCACTTGCTAGGCATGTCATACATGATTCCCAAAGTCGCAGACATCCCACCCCACCCCCAACAAGCCTCTGCACATTTCCTGAATGCAAGCAGATGACAAACTTACATTAGGGATGAAAGCTCCATTGTCTGAACTATCAGGCGGAAGCACATCTGCACCTCCGACCTCGGAATTGCATGTGCCTGGCACCCCCTGACAGATACCATAGCAGCTGATGACGACTCCCACACTACACACAGCCCCACGACAGGCCAACGTATACACACCCCACACACAGAAGTCCTTGCTCGAAGTTATCTTGCATGGAATGGCTTTCACACTTACTCCCACACCATCCCAGGCCTACAACCATTGCACACAGACACTGCTCATTGCTCCGAGCTGTGGCATTTCATCCACAGAACTGGTGCTGGTCAGAAGAGTGCTGCTTCAACAAGAGCCACTAATGCAATGACAGAACATCCTGGACACATGCACAACCCCTGTCACGTGGAGCTGTACTGTGCACATATGCTGCATTAACTGGGGTCACTGCCATTGGATCAGTTACCGGCTAAGCTTCCGCCTTGCCTACGTCACCTGCGTTCAGCCTGTGTTGCATTGTCGCTCGTGCATATTCGAGTTGTCCATGGATGTCTGCCTATCCAACAGGACGGTAGCCGAACTGGATTTCAACATGTGTGTGCACCCCCTGTTGGCCCACGACCATGAGTGTCACCGTGATACCCGTCTATGGGATGCCTGGATACTTGGCATACATGCTGGCAGCTGGACCTGAGATATTGCAGAGCTCCTCGTGTGCAGTGACCACATTGAGCCGCTCCCCTATTGGGCTGTAGTGCTAATTGGTGAGAGGGGGTGGACGCAGCACATCTGTCCGGACCTGCTAATGGTTAGCCTCGCTGTCCTGTTCGATGAAGTCAACAATGACCTCATGTTGGAAATGATTGCCTACGAAGCTGCACTCGCTTTCATGGACGTGTAACTACGTACCTGCAGACACAACAGTTTGGAACACATTGCACATGTCCGTTCCTTGTTGGAACTTGGGGTTCTGGTCACATCTCCCACGACGACAGTGGACATGGCTGCATTCGCCTGGACTCCGAATACATGAGCGAACAACAACGCGGGTAAACACACACCTGTGAATGGTGCGGCACTCCCCCGGAATGGACAGCGGCGATTGGCAACGTTCCACATTCTGACATACTGCTGCATTGGTCTGCATGTTGTGGCACTTATCTTGGCCGTACTGACACGCATGTGCTAATATAGTCTACGCACCTTCACTTGTATTCAACTGTGATGAGTGTTGATTTGTATGACAATGTGTGTCTCACTGCCTATCTGGGTCACGGCCATACATGCATTACTGCACCATCAGGGATGTGGGGTTCTACTAGTACGTTATCATCTCACAGTTTCCTGCTGTGCCATATGTGAATGGCCATTTTCCACACACAAGCGGCAGCAGTTGTGTCCTCTGTTCTGTTGTGCTGGTGTTCCTGTTTGTTCAACATTGTTGTAAATGTTGCGGTGCTCTGGATATTATGTGTGTGTGCTGCATTGTAGGTGATTTGCCCCTTCAGCTCTGATTTGGCTGGCCCTTATCCCTTTCAGGCGGTGTGGCTTTCACTTCTGTGCTTATGCAGTGCTGTGATGTTGCAGACTTGGGTAAATTGGGCTCTTTGTTGGAGTTGTGACGCTTGGCCATGGTTTGTCCGCAGTTGTGCTCTACTGAATTGTGCATGTGTGCCATTGGGCCCATCTCCCCCTGTCCCCCCAGTCCCTGGTGGTTACTCACCCTGTTGCTGTTGTGTTTGGTCATGTTGAGCAGTGTACGGTCCCCCAACTCCTGCCACCGTCTCCCCACTGATGACTGTGGACACCATTTCCTCCATCTCATCCAGCTCCTCCTGTGGCGCTGGACTCCCACCTCCAGTCTGCATTGCTGCCTTCTGGTTGTCTGCGAGTTTCTGCTTGGCCTTGCGCTTCACATCATTCCAGCACCTCTTGACCTCGTCCATTGTCCTCCTCAGCACTCCGACTGCATTCACCTTGTCCACGATGGACTGCCATATTGCATTTTTTGTTGCCAATGACACAGTGGAGGTGACGAACAGTTGTTGATGGTGTTCTATCACCTCAGTGATCAGGATCCTGTTTTCCTGCGGTCTGAACTGCGTCTTCCTCTTCTTCTTGTCCTTGCCCTTCCCTGACCCCGAGATCCCAGGCTGCTCCTCCGGGGGGCTTGTGGGGTTCTGGTCTCCTCTGTACCTGCTCCGGCTGCCTCCATTGTGCTTCGCTGTAGTTTGGTTTTTGTTTGTGTTTTTTTTTCTTCTTTTGTGTTGGTTTTTCCTGCCTGACGTGTGTGAATTGCAGGCCTGGCGCTGGTTTTCGCTGTTTGTCTTATCGCAGTTGGGCCCATCGCAACTTTTTTCGCGTTCGGGTTTGGATTTTTATCGCCGTACCGGTACTGTTATCGCGGACATTTGCCGCGTTATCGGGGTACTATCGCATGTTACCGCCATGTTGTGAATGCCATGTTAACACGGAGTTATTTTCCCGCGATAGACGGCGATATAGAAAATTGCGTTAACCTATTTTGGCGATGTTTATCGCACGTTCTTGTGAATATCCCCCTAGGTTTTTGTACATTTGTCCTAGAGTTCCTAGTCTGCCTTGCGAGAGATCTCTAATATTTGGGAGGCATCCTTCTGCCATGGGAGCATATACAATGGTCTCTTATGGTCTGGCAGGCTGGCAGTCACCATCCAGAGTCTACATAAGGCATTGGTGAACATTCTTTTGCTCTACAGCACCCCAAAAATGCAGAGCACCCATACGAAAATTATCTTTGTTACTGTTCCAAAAGGAATAATTCATTCTAAACTTCCATGCTATGTCGATTCTTAACTGAACCCAAGCAAGCCCAGATCGGTTTCAGTTTTGTTGGGCCTCCTGAGTGAGGTGTAGTTTGGATCCTATGGAACACCCAGCACAAATGCTATCATAATTTAACCTGATCAATTTATGCTATTCGGGAGAGGATGTGGCATTATGGCCAAATCTTCCCATTTTAGAACTGGGGAACCAGGTTTGAGCCTCCTGATCAACATCCTGTGATTCTGTGCAAATCACCTAATCTTGCCGTTTCTAAAAAATAAACGTGAGCTTGTGTTATGTAACTGGAGCTCATGACAAGGGCTCCAATACCTTCAGGTCGAGTTTATGCTACGTAAATTTGCAAAACAAAACTTCTATACCCTAATGTGTGCTGCACTTTCTTAATTTAAACTTCTTCAGTGCATATTCAGAATAATATTGTGCTAGTATCCCACATTTACAGCTCTTCTTCACTAATGACTAGGCAAGTTCTAGATTGTGGGACTTTTCTTCAGCAAATTTCATGAGCTGTATTTGAAACTTTGCTATCTTAGTGAACTTTACAAAATTAAAAAGAAAATGATTGAAAATGTAAATAAAGTATCTTCTGCCGGAGAAGAACACTGCAAAAGCACCTTTTGTAATGAATATACTTCTGGAAAACAATTGTTCATAAAACATTCTTCAACAAAATCTTTAATCATGG
Source organism: Calotriton arnoldi (assembly GCA_963921515.1). Classification (NCBI taxonomy): domain Eukaryota; kingdom Metazoa; phylum Chordata; class Amphibia; order Caudata; family Salamandridae; genus Calotriton; species Calotriton arnoldi. Next base: position 165,379 of record CAWUFW010014449.1, read on the forward strand.
AAACAGTCCCACACAAGTGAATTTGTATGAAGTTCACAGACTTTGTAACTTCACAAAGTGATCTTAGTTTTATAGCAGAATTTTATTTTCATTTACCCAAAATGTTTGTATATATTTCAGAACCATTGTGTTTTCCCATCATACTTTGCTTTAAAATCTGTAAGTGCTATTGCCTTTTCTTTGCAAATGAAGCTAACTTCAATGCCTTGATTTCCTTATATATTTACCTGGATTCTAAACTGTGGATATTCATAAACAGCATGTATATTCCTATTTTTCAAACCATGGTTGACAAAGCTGCACCTCACAATAAAACAATTGTATCGATTGCCATAGTATACTGTCAATGGAAATCCATGTGTTCATATTAACATGGGGATGAGTCTAGATGTCAATAAATCACTAATTGCCCTGAATTAGAACCAGTAGTTAATTTGTGTCAGTAATTGTAAATGGTGTGCACCACCATTATTTTTGGGGAACGTGACTTATTTTTCATCGCCATAATCTGACCAGTGCAAGAGGAAGGGAGGAATTGTGAAAAAGAAGGAAGAACAGAAATAAAGGAAAACAGTTACTAAGAGAGAAAGCAGGCATGTAAAACAGCCTGTTAAAGTGAGAAAAAGGAACCGGAAATAGAGGGTAGTTGACGAACGAGCAATGAGCTAGAATCAAGAATAAGCAGCCGTGGGTCCGTATTACAGATAGGGCACACTTCCCATGTTTGCGCCTCGGCGCACCTTAAAGCAGTTGCAACGGGTGCAAACATGGAAAGTGCACCCTATCAGGAAGAATGCACTGCCCTTGGGAAAGCCGCGAACTCGCGCTGCCCCCAGGGCAGCACATTCAAGAGCAATATGGAGCAGCTGTTTTAAACCTGCTCCGTGTTTCTCTGTGCAGGTGGCAACCCATCTGCACTTTTAAAAAGGATTAGAGATCCCCTTGCAGGCAGGTGCAGTGAGTGACCGCACCTGCTTGCAAGGTGATGGCTGGGGGGGGTTTATGGGACCCCCCTTTCATCCTTTTAGAGGGCTTCATTTAGAAGGCGCACTGAAAGTATGCAACCTTTTTGTGGAATGCTTTCTATGCGCCTTTTGAAGGCATACTTGCCTCTGCAGCCACATCAGTAAAATGGCGTGGGCACAAAGGCTAAAAGATTCCCTCTTTGAATGGGGCCAATCCCCCAATCTAAACGAGGGAAGGCCCTCTAATGATAGCATTGGCGCTATATGTGCGCCAGTGCTATCTGTATTACGGAAGGCACCGAATAGTATTTGCTGCCCTTTCTGTAATTCCAAAGTGCCCTGAGGGCATGCAAGGCGGCCACAAATGTCCTTTGCACCCTCAGGGCACTTGTGTAATAGGAAGCCTGGTATTCATCATCCCTGGCAGTTAGCAGCACAGGAAACTGGCCCCAAGTAAAAACGTTGAGCCCTTATACTTTTACATATTAAGCATAAATTAAAACATGGCTAAGTGGATGAACTATTTTTTTAATTTGATGAAGGGGCTTCATTATTAGAAATGTATTCCTCTTTGCATTTGATGTCTTTGTTTTCTTAACTGCTTTAAGTGCGGTTGATAAACCGTTGACAGTCACGTTACCCCTGTAGGGCGGCCGACAAGAATGGCTCACAGCTGCAATGCTAAAGAAAATCCTTCCATTACAAGCACCAGAATATTTTTCTTTTTAGAAAACAAAGTCAGGACGTAAGTGGAAAGCTTTCCTCGAACCCCAAGTTTTTTTTTTAACCTCAGTGTTACATGCAGTACACACAGTGTGCTGACGTCACTCTGATGAAAGTGAAACCAGTTGGCGCCTCATCGCACTGACTGGTTTCACTTTGATGGATGCATGGGGAATATTACTTTGCCCTGAGCACCAATAAAGATAGAGATGTACTGCTGAATAGGGCATGTCCCCTTCCCACTGGTACCTCTCCCAGGGGATCCATGCTATGGAATTACCACAAGACTGTAATCCCTGATCAGGAATCCAAACACTGGACACAAGGGAAATTTTTTAGGGTGCATCAGACCCTCTGGGCAAGGGCAAGTCCTCCCTGACAAAATTGAACAATCTTTCAGCACCCTTTGGGGATGATTTGGGGATTTAATCCCAATTGCACCACATGGGGACATAAAGCCTACTAGAAAACAGGGGATACAATTAAAAAACAGAAGAGGTGGGTCAACCCATCCTGGAATCAGGCGATGCCCCATCCCAAAAGGGGTAAAACACTCTTTCTGACCCCTTAAATGAGCAAAAAGCCCAGGAGACATAAGGGTAGGTTAAAAAATAACAAGCATTGGCTAAGCCAATAGGGCTGGCTTTGTCCACCAACTTTTTGCAATTCTTGTTTTCTTTTCTCATGGATCTTGCAAAACTTTATTGCTTGGAAAGCTGTGGGGCAATCTAAAGAATAAAAATTGACTAAAGGCAAAAATGTTTTTTGGTTTAAAAAAAACACACCTTACTACAGTACTCCCTGGCACTGAAGGGATCAACTTTGGGTGTGGATGTGCTCCTTGTGATAACTCATAATGAAGTGAGCCAATGGCTGACATTGGGTGACACACTGCCCCTTGATGCATGCTTGAGTGATTTGGAGAAAAATGTGAATGAGACAACCACAGACAAAGGAATTTGGGGGCATATTAGCAAGAACGCGTTAAAATTATCGCCGCTTTAGCGGCAGGAAACTGCCGCAAAAGCAGCGATAATGGGCTTGATAATATGCCCTTGAGAATTCCAATAGAAGCCCAGGATCACAGCAGAACATGGGCTTCTATTGGTATTCTCAAGGGCATATTATCAAGCCCATTATCGCCGCTTCAGCGGCAGTTTCCTGCCGCTAAAGCGGCGATAATTTTAACGCCGTTCTTGCTAATATGCCCCTAAGTGTGGCTGAAAACGCCTATAAGCAACTAAGTGATGCACATAATTTTAGTAAAATCAAAAGGTTTTGGCTAGCACAGACCAAAAAAGCCAATTGTTGTGCCTTTGGCTGCCTGCCTTTTACCTTTGAGAAAGAAAGTAGGAAAGAAAAAAGGAAAGAAGAAAGGAAAGAAAAAAAAGGAAAGAAAAAAAGAATGCAAGAAATTAGAAAGGCAAGAAAGGAGGAAAGGAAGGCAAGAAAGAAGAAAAGAAAAATGGTCAAAAAGACAGAATGAAAGAAGGAAGGCAAGAAAAAAGGAAGAAGGAAAGAAAGAAATCAAGAAAGAAAGAACAAAGATAGAAAGTCAGAAATAAGGAAGGAAAGAAAAAATGGATAGATGCACAAAAAGCAAGGAAGAAGGAAATAAGGAATGAATGAAAGAAAGAATCTAAGAAAGAAAGAAAGGAGAAAAAAAGAAGGCGAGAAAGAAAGCGAAAAACAAAGTATTGAAAAAGAAAGAAGAGAGGAGAGAAGGAAGGAAAAAGGAATGAAAGCAGGAAAGAAGGAATGAAAGCAAGAAAGAAGGAAAAATGGAATGAAAGGAAGAAAGAGAAATGAAGGAAATAATGAAGGCAAAAAGTAAAAGTAATAAAGAAGGAATGAAAGAAAAATAAAGCAAGAAAGAAACCAGGAAAGAATGAAAGAGAAAGGGAAAGAAAGAAACAGGGAATGAAAAAGGAAATCAGGAAAGATCGAAATAAGAAAGAAAAAAATGCCAAGAAAAACTGAAAGAGAAGGAATGAAAGAATAATTGAAAACAATAAAAGCAAAAAAGAGGAAAAAGGAATAACAGAATGAAAGAAAAAAGAAAAGAAGGAATAAAAAGAAAGAAGGATGGAAAGAAAGAGACAAAGAAAGAAACAAAGAATGAAACAAAGAAAGAAAAATATTAGAAGTGTTGCAAATTAAACAGGATATATGTTGGTTTTCTTCATGGGCAAAGTTTATTAAAGAACCATTGGTAAAATTGAGCCCAGAATAAATGTGTTCAGGATATTGGCTGCTTATGAATTCACATGTATAATATTGAAGCTATTGACAATTTAATACAGAACAGTTTCAAATGGATGCAACCTGTTGTGCTGTGAAATATTAACAGTCAGATGAAGGATACTCGAAAAGGAATTTACAAATGCATTGTCCGGGGACAGGAACTCATTAAGTGTGGAATGTGGCCTGTGTCATAATTTGCCTCACTGGTATAAAACATCCTGGTGTCACGTCAGACTGTAAACACAAAGGGGACATCAAGGTAATAAATCAGAAGCAAAAACATTGCCACAGATGGGAATTAGCTTATGTGTGGGTGTGCTCCTTCTGAAAGAGCAAAAGGCAGTCACTCAAAGTGAAGCTATACAGTGGCTGAAGTGGGCTGACCCCCTGTCCCATGCTTAATGCTTTAGTGGGCGGAAACAAAATGTGAATGACACACCACCAGACCAATGGATGACGAAAGCTGGCTGAAAGCTCCTTTAAATAAGAATATTGGACATTAGTTCTTGGCTATCATCAGACCTAAAAAAGAAGGGGTGGGGGTAAAGACTTTAATGGACTATCATAATTAACTAATTTTCCATATTATTTCGTATTGGCAGTTAAAGACAATTTGGATCTGGCTTGCTCTTATCTTTACTATGGTTTTTATGGTCTATGGTAAATACACTGGGAAGTAATGGGTGATGGAAGTACATGGATTCCCGACAAGCATATTCACTCAATTACTGTAATGAAGATGGAAGTATTTCAAATCATGCAACACTGAACACACTATTAAAAGAGGAGAAATGCCGTCATGGCATTCTTTTTGTCAAATTATTGCAATGTTTTGACAAAAGAAAATAACATTTGTGCCATTCGTTATAAGTAATGTGCAAGTAATTATGCTTAGTTGGTATCCATTATACTGCAGACTAAACTTCACAACCTCTTTCTAGCCGTTTCACATTCTCAAGGCCTAGTCACTTTATCAGCAATGGAAATATTTTAATGAACAAATTCAGGTGGATGGCGCAGTACTTAGAAACACCTGTCACTCTGAGTTTCAGGAAACTGGTCAATCCATCCTTTTGATAAAGGACTTCCTTCCATAATCTTTTCTTGTACTTTACAAAGAACTCACTCAGATCTCTTCTTTTTGCCACCAGCACTTAGTTTTTTTAAATTCTCATTTGTGTTCATTGTTGTTTTTTGTATATCACAGGTATGTCGCCTTCAGGTTATTTCACAGCACTAGGGGGCATATTTACAAAGAGTTGGCGTAGGGCAGCGGAGTAAGCCATTTTCTGCACTGTTCTACGCCAATTCAAAAGTGCAGGAATGCACCGTATTTACAAGATACGGTGCACTCCTGTCCATTCTGACTGCGCCGGCGCACAATTTGCAGCTGAGCACCAACGCAGGCACCCTTGCACCATGGTGCAAGGGTGTCAGTGTTGTTGGCAGGATTGTTTTGTGCAGTAAGGGACAACATCCTGCACAAAAGCAATCACGAGAGGTGTTTTCCTCGTTCTATGTATACTGCATAATACAGCACATGTGAAAAGAGGAAAAGATGAGGAGAAATGAAAAAATGGAGAAATGTAACCAATTCTCCTCGTTACGTCTGCTTTAGGGAGGTGCACGGTTTTGGAGCTGCTCCAGGTTTACGAGATATTGTAAATCTGGGCAGTGTCAAAATCCATGGGTGTTGCATGGGAACACCCACAGCAACACCCATGGAACGCCTCCCTGCCGCAGAGTAAGGCAATGCAGTGACTTGCACTGCTTTGCCTTACTCCATATCTACAAGGCCACAAAAAGCCATGTAGGGTGGCTTTACGTGGCCTGGTAGATATGGCTACACAGGGCATGTAAATATGCCCCTTGATCTGCCTTTTTTGTACAATGGCTGAAAGGGCCTCTACTGGAATGTGGAGAGTCCCTCAGAAGAATAAGGACCAGTCCCTCCAGAAGGTTTGGTTGATGCAGCTGGCGTGCGAGAGTAGGTCCTGTACTTCAAGGGAGTGAGCCCAATATGGATGCTTTTGGGAGAAAGGTCACAGACCACTGCCTTAAACCTTGTTGGATTTACATGATGGAGTCACTTAAATTCCAGTCACCGGATTGAGTTGGAGTTTTTGATTGTGAAGGTACAGATGGGAATGCAATGCAAGAGTAGCCTCCATTGGCCATCCATGACGGACCCCACACATGCTTTGAAGCTGATAGGGTCTTGAGTTTGCAGCACAGCTCCGTCATGGCCTGTGACATTAATTTCAGAGAAGAGCTTATGTGGTCCGATCTCTTCATGTCCAGGCAGGTACTGACAGTTATATGGTGGATTCTATGCTGGTTTTGGTCTTGTTTTGAAAGTAACAATTTAGTAATTAGACAGTGTGAGAAGTTGGCCTGGTATATGCTGTTCACTAATTAAAGTGGACACCTTGCACCAGGGCAAATCGACTCTTATGGTAGATAGGTTTAAGACAACCTTTTAAAGAAAGCTATCCTAGTGGTAGCTGTGGAGAGCAGCCTTCAGGCTAAGTCTCGGAGGAATGTAAAGCAGCTTGTTTTACCATATAATCTCTTGAATCACCAAATGAAAAGACACCACACAGGTATATATATCAAATATATATGTATTTATTTCTAAATAACTCTCTACTAATCTCTTTATGAGATTAGAAGACAAACATATGCACAAATCAACGTTTCACAATAAGTTAAGCACAAAATATGGCTGGGGCCCTAGGGGCGTACCAGACCATATACTAAGTAAGAGACTTAGGGACAACGACTTGCAGGGAGACAAGGCCTAGGGCCTTCAGAAGTGCTGGGGCCTCACGAAACCACCCAAGGCAGGTAAGTAAAGGACCCACGGGGGACGCGTGCAGTGTAGATACACAGGCGCGGATCGCCGTTGACTTCAATGGGGCAAGTCGCGGTTGGAAATAAAGAGTTTTAGGATACTTCTATAGAACCTACAAGCAAGTCACTTACAGGGTAAGTCGTTCTAGGGCCCACACCCACAGGAGCACCGTAGTGCTGGAGTTACCTCACCCAGGGAAGCCGGGTGCACAGGTGTCCTTTGGTGTCGGGTCGCGGCGTCGTTTTCAATGGCGAACAAAGAAGACTTGCTGCTTGCGGGAGCTGAAGAAGTGTCCGGTGGAATCCAAGCCTGGATTCTGAAGAAGGATGACCTGAAAGCAGAGGGGACAGTGATCAAAGTCACTTGGCAGTGACTCGGGGCAAGGAAGATGGATGCCCACCGTCGTCGAGTGATTCAGGTCGGTTGCGGGTGCCTTGACTCTTCAGCCACGTGGTTCAGGAGGCGTCGACGACGACCAGGAGCTGGATTCCATGTGTCCCTCGACGTCTGCAGCTGACTGCGGTGTCGGTAACTCGATCGGAGCCAACAAGCCTTGGCAGCCGCAAGTCTCGGGGAGATGAAGAAAAGTCGATGGCACAGACCAGCAAGGTCTGTGGAACTCACCCAGCGAGGGTAAGTCAGGGCAGGCCTGGAGCAACCAGGGGAGCCCTTTGGTTTCTTTAAGAAGTCTTCTGGGGACCCACAAGCCAGCGGGCAAGGGATCGCAAAGACACCTCGGGCGGAATCACTCAACAGGGGCCCACGGTCACTCGGGACGGTGTAGGCCTCTGATCTTCGGAGGATTCCTGCTAGAGGTCGGGACCACACGTGGTCCAAAGCATAGATTCGTAGAACGTTGTGAAGGGGTTGCACTCGACAATAGTGCACGGTACCCAGGGGTCGCGGTTCCTCGTTACTCGTGGGGTCCACTTGCCTCAGCTTCGCTGGGGACTCACGATGGCCTGGGAGAGGTCAGGAAATCTACTTTCTGGGCTGCAGGGACTTCGGACTCCGGCGGGAGCGGCGTAGTTTGCGACCGTCGTTGTCGTTTTTGGTGCCTGCCAAGCAGGGGAGTCACTCCTTGACTCCAAGGGAGATTCTTCTGTCTTCCAAAGGTAGTGGAACGTAGAAGGGCCAGGATTCTTCTGTAGAGCGTCGTCCAGGGGTTATCTGCCTTGCAATGGCAAGGTTCCCCTCTTATACTAAAGAGGGGATGGACTAGCTCTATGACCCCACCTATGGGAGGGTCAAGGGAGGGGTGGCTACACCCACTTCCCTTTGTCCAGTTTCGCGCCAGAGCAGGGGCAGGTAGCCCCTGAGCTGGTTTGAACTGGCATATGCACAGAGGAGCCTTCTGCTCCCCCAGTGCAGGACTTCAAAGCACTCTAAGAGTGCACCCACCCAGCCCCAATACACTAAACCCTGTCTGGAAGGTGGTTACACCTCCCTGTGACAGGATGCCTATTGTTGGGCTTCCTCCACTGCGAGTTTCGGTCATCAGCAGGAGGGCAGCCCAGTGTCTGTGACTGGTGGCATCCATTTTGTGATGCCAGGGCTCTTTAGGATTCTACCGCGTTTCCACAGCAGGTACATGTCTGATCCCTCTAGAAGGGTGGAATGCTACCCCCGCCGCCAAGATTGGCGGGGGTAGTATTCCAAGATGTTTGACACCAAACACGACATGTTTTGATGCAGCCATTCCAAAGTTAGCATTTACCGCGAGGATATAATGCACTTAATAGTATATGGTTTAACCGCATCCACAAACAGCACCAGAGAATAGACTCTGAGAGCTGCAGAGGGGCCCTGCTCAGGCAGAGGCACCCCCTCACATAGAAGCCAAGCACCCTGCCCTCAGGATTGATAGGGCCTGCCTTAGGGGTGACTGATAGGTTTATATGTGTGTGCAGGAGAGATATAGGAAACCTATATCTCAGTGAGGGTTGCTAGCACCACCTCACCCAGGCTGCAGTAGCAGGCCTGTGGTGTCAGATTTAGTCTGCGTCCCAGGGGTGGCATAATACATGCTGCAGCCCCTGGTAGGCCTGTGAAGTACCTATGCCCTTGGTACCTAAGGTACCATATACTAGGGACTCATAAGGCACCACAGTATCCAATCACTAGTGCACCTAGAGTGCACTCCATGTCATTTAGAGAGAGCAGATAGACTGGGGCCCTGAATAGCAGGGTCCCAGTCCAACTAAGTCATAAACCAGCAAAACACCAGGAAAAAAGTGGGGGCAACCATATAGTCAGATTCCACCTTCCTACAGACAGTAATATATAGTTCCTTATAAGTAATCTAGACGGGATATAACAAGGGCCTTAATGACCTCCTATGCATTATTATTTCGAAGACATAGGAGAATCAATCCTAATATTCCCAGGATGAAAGAGTGGATTTTTATTTATTTACCTATTTATTTATTTAGTTTATTTATTTATATATGTTCTTGTTTATTTATTTATGCAGCCTAGACAAGGCCCAAAAGGTAGCAGAGCATTTTACTTAGGAACAGATTTGTACAAATAGTATAAATACATGATATAATACAAAAAGCAGTAGTATATTACACGGGCGACTAGAGTACACAGCGTGAATAGCATACAGTAACATCACAATATTGTCAGCAGTGTTTAGTTAGGAATGTAGCAAAACCAAAGGGGATGATGGACGGAGTGTTGAACATTGCAAGCACTCACCCCCAGTCAACTGATCTGGGTTTAATCCATCATCATTCTTTAGCTCACTCCGCCACCCCAGTTCAGACATGGCCATATGCAAATCAGTCTGACCCTGTGCCTCATGGGAACAGTCCAGCCCGAACTGCCAAGCCATGTCTTCCCTGGACCGGAATCAAGCATCCTGGGACCGGTTTCTGGCTTACAGCCGTCATCAGCCAGGCTATCTTGAATCCAGTGGCAAAGTGAGCAAGGGACCCACTTCTGGGCATACCCTGCCAACTTAGGGCGAACATAGCAAAACCAAAGGGGATGATGGACGGAGTGTTGAACATTGCAAGCACTCACCCCCAGTCAACTGATCTGGGTTTAATCCATCATCATTCTTTAGCTCACTCCGTCCATCATCCCCTTTGGTTTTGCTATGTTCGCCCTAAGTTGGCAGGGTATGCCCAGACATGGGTCCCTTGCTCACTTTGCCACTGGATTCAAGATAGCCTGGCTGATGACGGCTGTAAGCCAGAAACCGGTCCCAGGATGCTTGTTTCCGGTCCAGGGAAGACATGGCTTGGCAGTTCGGGCTGGATTGTTCCCATGAGGCACAGGGTCAGACTGATTTGCATATGGCCATGTCTGAACTGGGGTGGCGGAGTGAGCTAAAGAATGATGATGGATTAAACCCAGATCAGTTGACTGGGGGTGAGTGCTTGCAATGTTCAACACTCCGTCCATCATCCCCTTTGGTTTTGCTAGTTAGGAATGTAGAAAAGTAGAGTTAGACCACTAGGTTTGTTAATTATTGTGATGGTTCTCTTCCACTTCTTGGGGTAATCAAAACCTGCTGTATCTCCTGACACATCTTCCAGGATAAGGATTTTTTTCTGCTTGGAACCAATGACTCACAGGTAACTATTGTTCATCTAGGTGTGTGGTGGGTTTTTAGGCATTCTACCTTGTTTCTGGAATTCTCTTGTGACTTCTCCAGTCCAAGATGCCTTTGAATGTCAACTAGATACATGTAAATTGCTCCTAAAACAATGGGACAGATGTATCAAACTTTCACGCAACATAACTCAGGAAGACACCTTGCTGCACTGCACTGTGCTGCGTAAAAGGGAGAGGGCAGGAATGCACCATTTATCATTATATGGGGCATTCCTGTCCTTTCCTTGTGCTGGTGCACAATGTGCTGCCTTGTGCCAACGCAGGAACCCTTTCACCATGGTGAAAGCATGCCTGCGTTACAGGTAGAATTGTTTTTGAACAGGAAGGGGTACCTACCTGCAGAAAAACAATCCTCTGAGACTTTTTCCTCTTTCTATGTATGCTGCAGAATTTAGCAGACATAGAAAGAGAAAAAACGAGAAGAAGATATTTCTCCTCGTTATGCCTCCCCTGGGAAGGCGCAGCATTTTGATGCATATCCAGGTCTACCACTAATTGTAAATCTGGGAATGCTCCAAAATCCATGGGTGGATGAGTGGGAACACCCACGTTCTACCCATGGAACACCCCCATGGGGCAGAGTAAAGCAGGGCAGCAACTTGTGCTGTCTTGCATTACTCCAGATGTACCAAGCACTGCAAGGCCACAAAAGGTTGCCTTGCATTGCTAGATAAATCTGACTTTAGAGTTGAGTTGCCCTTGCGTTGGCTCACGTGACGCAAGGGCAATGCAACACTTTGATAAATCTGGCCTGATGTATATTACTTCTGCCAGAGGTAGCTAATTTGAAATAGAAAAAAATGCCCGGTGACAGGGAAAAGCCTTTGGGATTTTCTTGTAATGAACAAGCTGATCCTGACTTGCTTAGGAATCAGAAATACATGAATGGAGACAAAGGATAACTAGTACAGGTATTCACTACCATAGGGTTTGCCAGGAGTGCTTCAAGGCCTCCATTGTCTTAAGCTACTAATACAATATTTTCAGGGATTCTTGGTAGCCATCACTTGTACAGTGAAACAGGTCCTCCCTAATGATCTCTGCACCTCTATTGGTCTTAAGATTATACTATTGTTCAGGTAGTAGATGGGGGCATTAACCAAACACCTATATTTTTGTGTTGACCTCCCCTTCATTGGTTTGTATGTCTGAATATCATTGACAAAATAATCACCTGACATAAATACTGTGCCCTAAATATCTTTTCAAAAACATACTGTCCTGGTGGTATATCTTTTCTATTATTTGCTCCAATTAACTCCAATACTAACTCCAATGGGACACTATTTGGACAAGATATTTTTGCGATAGGATATTTAGTCCACAATATCCCGCCACCAAAACCTGAGGTGATCTTGCTTGGATACCAGTGGTTTAATATTGGGTGCTGATTGAAGACTACATTACGCCAGAATTATTTTCCTAACTAGTGGGGTTAGGTTCACATGCTGGATGTCTCTATGAAGTGACCTCTCGTTTCTTTAATGCACTTTCCCGCACTATTTCTTTAAAAATTATCCCGGCCATTCTTTAGGCATTAGTAGTAGAAGTAGGTGCATCTATTTATTTGACATTTTTCGATCCTGTTTTTATTTCTGTAAATCAATAAATATATCGAGGTGCAGGCCTTAAAACTCCCAGCCCTTAGCCTCTCCTACAATAACCATTATTCCAATTGTATTAGTGCATGTTTGTTTTTCCAGTGCTCCTCTCACTTTCACCACACTAATGCATATTTATGTATATATATTTGTTCTTAAAGAGCCTTGCTTCGTGTTGCTTGGTGGTGGTGGAGACAGCAGGGATGTCAGTATAGTGACAGCCATGAGGTCAAGTCTCTGAGGTTCTGTAGGTTCCTAGTTCTGGTGGGCAGCTTTTTTGGTGCCACGCAGCTCAGTTAGGTGTTCTACTTTATTTTTGGTATATCACCTAGTATTTGTTCCGGTCGCTGCAGTGGTTGGAGTGCATTCTGCTTTTTGTGTTCGATATCTGCCATGGATGACTAAACTCTTCATCCTTCTTTTGTGAGTTGATTGACTCTTGTGTTCAGTACTCACGAGTATCCTTCCTCACTTTGTAGCAATGGATCACCTCTCCTAAACATGGCACACGGTAAGAGGGTAAGAGTTGCACAAATGTGCCCTAATTTACTGCATGTGCTGTGAGGTGTATGGTCATTTTAGTCTACTAATCCTGGTTTGGGATTGCTTGTTTCTGGACTGGAGTCTAAATGGAGTGCTGTCAGTTTTGGAGGACTTGTTTGAGAAGTATTTTGTGCTGAGCTCATATGAAAAGCATCTAAATATTTATTTATACATTGTCGTGAACCAATTTTAAGAGTTGGAGTATTTCAGTAATATCCTTGCCTCAAATTGAAAAATCAACATTGGATACAACCCTGCAGAAGGATCATATGTTCTAACAACAACATGAATGTGAGAAATATAGGTATTATGTTTACTGAATGGATCAAGGAAGGACTTGACAGCCAATTAGGTCAGGATGGTATTTGCACCACGCTAACTTGGTGCAAGCTCATAACTCTGCTATGTCCAGAAGGATGGATCTTTATCTTGAACTGAGGCTGAAATCATTAATTCAATACCATTGTATTGACACTGAAGCAAATTGTGCCTCACAGTAACAACAGTGAGGAACAGGTTTGCAAACCATAAAGGTTTGTTAGCAAATTTGTAAAGCTCCAATCTCCAATTAAGTCAATTAGAATCAAAATTCACCTGAATCCAGCATTCATGAATATAATCCAGGTAAATCAAATAGTAATGTGAATATTGGGTTATTAAAGGTCAGATGTGCAAATGAAAGCATAAAGGAAACTCCCTAATGCTGAGCTAATGTTGTTGGGCGGGTCAGGGAAATTCAGAAGCAGATGGTGTCAGCAAATATAGGGGCATATTCTCAAGGACTCATCGCCGATTTATCGGCACTTTAGCGCCGCAAAAGTGGCGATAGATTTATCGCCCTATTCTCAAGCTGGTGCAAACTGCCGATATCGCCAGTTTTCCAGCAATAGCTGCCGCAAAAAACATCGCCACGGATCAGTGCGACAACTAACGCTAATGATATGCAGAGTAGGCATTCCCGTGCAAAAACACACGAAAACACCACTTCGCGATATTCACAACGACCAGTCAGATCTGCGATGCGAACCAAGAACAGGAGATAAGGCGCGTTAGCAGCAGGGATTTAACACCTGCCTTTTACTGGTGTTAAGCAGGACGACCAACTGCAGTAGAAAGCGAGCCCAGCCCAGAGCTACATCTGAAGTCCAACAGATGCCATGGAGACACTGATCATGCAGCTCGGAGACCCAAGAGGGCACAACACCCACCGCCACCACCCCCAGGACCCCACCCCCTCTGGATCCCCCCCCTCCGGACTACCACCGAGGCAGCGTAGGACAAGACAGCGGACCGTCCGAAAACGGCATGGCCCCTCAGCCACACAAGTGCAGAATGTGGGGAGAGGCGGGAACCAAGTATGTGTGAAGGAGGCAACTCACCCATGAAGAAGAATGTACACAATGCCAAGTGTGGCGTTGATGTGCTGGACAGACCACAGAATGCAGAGCAAAGACATGTCCATGTGGACATACACTGCTGGTGTGTGTAGTGTTGTGGACAGTGGATGCAACCATGTCACCTCAGGCAGTGGGGAAGACCTTGGACATGTAGCTGTGCTGCCCCCCCCTGTAAGCATAAGCGCAGTGGGCTGGGCCGGCATACGCCACTCCAGCGTAGGAGTGCTGATAAAAAGGCTGGGGCCCTGGGCATGGTTCTCTTCCGTGATGGGCAATGTGTCTGCCAGGGTGGCGCACCTCACCCTGCCATGAGTCCGCCGCCGTGACCTCCAGACTCCGTGACACAGGCCCCCAGCGCATCCAGCGGCACAGCAACACGGAGTCATTTGTGTGCCGGATACTGCCTTAGTCCTACACTGCGGTCAGCAGGCCCCACAATTCAAATTGTGCCACATTTCTGTTAATGGAGGAAACCACTAGTCAACAGACATTGCCCCCAGTGCGGCCCGCCCCGATGACGCATCATCGTTGGCTGCACACCCGCTGAGCGCTTCAGGTGCCACCAACTCAGTGCACCACAAGTCATCATTACGTGGCTGTGGGCCCTTTCTGACTGCTGCCTCCGGCCTACACTGCGGTCAGCAGGTCCCCCAAGTCATACGACGCATCGTCATTGGCTGTGCACCTGCTGAGCGCTCCAGGTGCCACTGACCCTGTGCAACACAAGCCGACAACACGTGGCAATATTGAGGCAGAATTCAGTAGGCGAAAAACATTGCACCCAGTGCGGCCCGCATGGACGGTGCATCGTCGTTGGCTGTGCACCTGCTGAGCGCTCCAGGTGCCACTGACCCTGTGCAACACAAGCTGATGACACGTGGCAATATTGAGGCAGAATTTAGCATGCGAAAAACATTGCACCCAGTGCGGCCCACACGGACGGCGCATCGTCGTTGGCTGTGCACCTGCTGAGCGCTCCAGGTGCCACTGACCCTGTGCAACACAAGCCGACGACACGTGGTTGTGGGCCCTTGCTGACCGCTGCCTCCGGCCTACACTGCAGTCAGCAGGGCTCGCTAATCACATTGAGTCTTGATTCATTTATGGCAGGGTCCAGTAGGCCACAGACATTGCTACCAGGGCGGGCCGACCTGACGACGCATCAGCACAGGCCGCGCACACACCGAGCGCTCCAGGTGCCACTAACTCAGTGCACCACAAGTCATCGTCACGTGGCTGTGTGCCCTTTCTGACCGCTGCCTCCAGCCTACACTGCGGTCAGCAGGGCTCGCAAACCAAATCCAATCCTGACATGCAAGGACATGCCATCATCGCTGGGACCACCTCCAACCAACAACTGCCAGAGTCGGAGGAGTGTCACAGCCAGCCCATCTAAGTTGCTCACACCTGTCTTGGATGCCATCATCAGCTTGATTCCCTGCTCAGCTCTTCAGGTGCCACTAACTCAGTGCACCACACAACACATGGACCCTGCATGATTGAGCTTTGTGCTGTGGACAGCGGACGCAACAATGTCACCTCAGGCAGTGGGGAAGACCTGGGATGATGATGATGAAGATGAGGCAGGTGTACCACACCCCACTGCAGCAGGAATATCCCTAGGGGACCAAATCATTAACAATTCCTTTACATGAGCACGCTCAGCTCTTGTGCCCCTACCTCAGTGCACTGCAAGTCATGGACCCTTTATGATTGAATCTGTGTGTGTGATCCGATGATCACTGTTCTAGTTGTTGCCAGCACCAACCACTCCCTGAGGGCTGGCTTACACCCACCCCACACCCATCCAGCACAGGCGTCAATGGACATGTGACCCTGGTAATAAAAAGGGGCCGGGCGCACGTGCCCGTAGCCAGTTCCACTTTCTATCTAAGTGTGTCCATGTGGTCATTATGTATGCATGATGGGCCAGGGCCCTACCACATTACATTGTGCTGTGGACAGCGGACGCAACCATGCCACCTCAGGCAGTGGGGAAGACCCTGGACATGTAGCTGTGCCGTCCCCCCCTGTAAGCGTAAGTGGAGTGGGCTGGGCCGGCATACGCCAAACCAGCGTAGGGGGTGTGAACGATTTCCCCTTGGCTCTGGGCGTGGTTCAGTTCTGGCCTGGACAAGGAAGTAACTAATGAGTATGTCTCTGTTGTAGTGTTGGCACCACCCAGTCCGCAATCGACAATGTTGCAATGTAGCATGCACCCGGAGGGCAGGCTCGCACGAACGGGGAACTGAAGGAGCGCAAGACCGCTCGGGGTCTTGGCTCATACATGCCAAGTGTTGTGTGTATCTGTATTGCCGCAGCATGAGCCAAATGCCTAGCCTTAACCGCAGTGCGAGTTCAGCCAGGCATGAACTCTACGTCTGTGTCCGCCCTATCCTTCCCACAGGTCTACAATCACGTGGCCGCCCACCTCCAACGGCCAACATCACAGTGTCATTGTCAGGCTTGTGGACATGCGCAGACAGGCATGACAATGGTGTGCCGTAGGAGTGCCAGTGATGCAACCACGCAGCGCACACAAGTAAATAGGCTCGGGGGGATGGAGGAGCAGCTGTGAGGCAACATAACACACAGTGATGCCGCTCATTTGCCACATGCAAGACATGTCAAACATGAATCCCAAAGTCGCACACATTCCACCCCACCCCCAACAAGCCACTTCACAGTACCTGCATGCAAGCAGATGAGAAACTAACATTAGGGATGAATGCTCCTTTGTCTGTGCTATCAGGCGGAAGCACATCTGTACCTCCGACCTCGGAATTACATGTGCCCAGCACCCCCTGACATATACTATAGCAGCTGATGACGACTCCCACACTACGCACAGCCTGACGAGAGACCAATGTATACACACCCCACACACAGAAGTCCTTGCTCGAAGTTATCTTGCATGGAATGGCCTTCACACTTACTCCCACATTAACCCAGGCGTACAACCGTTGCACACTAAAACAACTCATTGCTCCGAACTGTGGCATTTCGTCCACAGAACTGGCGCAGGTCAGAACAGTGCCGCTTCAACCAGAGCCACTAACGCAATGGCAGACTATCACGGACGCTTGCACAACCCCTGTCAGGTGGAACTGTACCGTGCACGTATGCTGCATTTACTGGGGGCACTGCCATTGGTAGTGCTGCGGATCAATTACCGGCTGAGCTTCTGCCTTGCCAACGTCACCTGCGTGCAGCCTGTGTTGCATTGTCGCTCGTGCATATTCGAGTGGCCCATGGATGTCTGCCTATCCAACAGGACGGTAGCCGAACTGGATTTCGACATGTATGTGCGCCCCCTGTTGGCCCACGACCATGAGTGTCACCGTGACACCCGTCTATGGGATGCCTGGATACTTGGCATACATGCTGGCAGCTGGACGTGGGAGATTGCAGGACTCCTCGTGTGCAGTGAGCAAATTGAGCCGCTCCCCTATTGGGCTGTAGTGCTAATTGGTGAAAGGGGGTGGACGCAGCACATCTGTCTGGACCTGCTAATGGTTAGCCTTGCCGTCCTGTTCGATGAAGTCGACGACGACCTCATGTTGGAAATAATTGCCTACGAGTATGCACTAGCTTTCATGGACGTGTAACTACGTACCTGCAGACACGACAGTTTGGAACACATTGCACATGTCCCGACAACTTGTTGGAACTTGGGGTTCTGGTCACATCTCCCACGGCGACAGTGGACATGTCTGCATTCGCCTGGACTCCGAATACATGAGCGGACAACAACGTGGGTTAACACACATCTGTGAAAGGTGAGGCACTGTCCCGGAGTAGACAGCGGCGCTTTGCAACGTTCCACGTTCTGACATACTGCTGCATTGGTCTGCATGTTGTGGCACTAATCTTGCCCGTACTGACACGCATATGCTAGTTGAGTCTATGCACCTTCACTTGTATTCAACTGTGATGAGTGTTGATTTGTATGACAATGTGTGTCTCACTGCCTATCTGGGTCACGGCCATACATGCATTACTACACCATCAGGGATGTGGGGTTGTACTAGTACATCATCATCTCACAGTTTCCAGCTATGCCACATGCGAATGGCCATTTTCCACACACAAGCGAAAGCAGTTGTGTCCTCTGTTCTGTTGTGCTGGTGTTGCTGTTTGTTCAACATTGTTGTAAATGTTGTGGTGCTCTGAATTTTATGTGTGTGTGCTGCATTGTAGGTGAGTTGCCCCTTCAGCTCTGATTTGGCTGGCCCTTATCCCTTTCAGGCGGTGTGGCTTTCACTTCTGTGCTTATGCAGTGCTGTGATGTTGCAGACTTGGGTAACTTGGGCTCTTGGTTGGTGTTGTGACTCTTGGCCATGGTTTGTCCGCAGATGTGCTCTACTTAATTGTGCATGTGTGCCATTGTGCCCATCTCCCCCCGTCCCCCCGGTCCCTGGTGGTTACTCACCCTGTTGCTGTTGTGTCGGGTCATGTTGAGCAGTGTTCGGTCCCCCGACTCCTGCCACCGTCTCCACACTGATGACTGTGGTCACCATTTCCTCCATCTCATCCAGCTCCTCCTGTGGTGCTGGTCTCCCACCTCAAGTCTGCATTGCTGCTTTCTGGTTGTCTGCGAGTTTCTGCTTGGTCTTGCGCTTCACATCATTCCAGCGCCTCTTGAGCTCGTCCATTGTCCTCGTCAGCGCTCCGACTGCATTCGCCTTGTCCAGGATGGACTAACATATTGTATTTTTTGTTGCCAATGACACAGTGGAGGTGAGGTACAGTTGTTGATGGTGTTCTATCACCTCCGAGATCAGGATCCTGTTTTCCTGCGGACTGAGCCGCGTCTTCCTCTTCTTCTTCTTCTTCTCCTTGCCCTTCCCTGACCCCAAGGTCACAGGCTGGTCCTCCGTGGGACTTGTGGGGTTCTGGTTGTCCTCTGTGCTTGCCCCGGCTACCTCCATGGTGCTTCGCAGTTGTGTTTTGTGTTGCCGCTTTTATTGTGCTTTTTGCAGCCTGATTTGTGGGACTTGCAGGCCTGGCGCTGCTTCTCGCTGGATTTTTTATCGCGGTTGGGCCCATTGCAACTTTTTTGCGTTCGGGTTTGGATTGTCATCGCCGTCCCGGTAGTGTTCTCGCTGACATTTGCCGCGTTATCGGGGTACTATCGCATGTTACCGCCGTGTTGTGAATGCCACGTTAACACTGGGTTATTTTCCCGTGATAGACGGCGATATGTAAACTTGCGTTAACCTATTTTGGCGATGTTTATCGCACGTTCTTGAGAATATCCCCCATAGTATCTAAAACAAGAACTAAATAAAGATTCTGATTAGAATGAGAAGGAATGTACTTGCTTTTGCGAATATCTCTAAGAGCAGGAAAATAAGGAGCATTGGTCTCACACCACACCCATGCTCCTCCCACACTCCAGTGCCCTGTTTAATGGGGGCTGCTGAGCCCATCCGTGCCTTGACCACACCCAGTGCTAGGAACCCTGGTCTAAACACCTCCTGCAGCTACACTGCCAATGAACTCCACCTGTTCAACCCTGGACACCACCACAAATGATGCTGCCGAGCTGCACCTCAGTCCACTGTGGCTCCCTTTGCCTTTACAGTATGAGCATGTCTATCCATTGCCCTCTACTGTTCTGCCTCTGCATTAGCATATGCATGTTATTTACACTGACAGTTCGGCTCATCCTGCTATAGGCTCTAAGCAGCAGTACTCATCCGCATGTGCCATCGTTATTGGTGTTAGTTTGGATGGTGTTTTTCACCCCAAAACAACTTGCACGCAGTCTTTAGGAGATTGCACTGCACAGTTGGCTGTACTGAGGGGTTTGCTTCTTGCACCTGAAAATGCAGATACTGAATTCATTCCCCACACTTATAGTATGTGATTCATATTTCTGTGTACAGTCATTTAATGATAATTTACGTCTTTGGTCACATAATGGATTCAGAGATTCGAAGGGTCGCACAATCAAGCACAAACTGCTTTGGGTTAAGGTGTCCGATCTTGAGGATAGGTTGCCACAAACTCATGTAATACAAACATTGAGTCATCAACATGTGGGAACACATGCTGTAGGGAATACTCTGGCTAATGAACCAGCCAAATCTGCAGTAGCAACAGCTAAAATAGCAGCAGTTACACTGTCTAAAAAATGTATTATTAATAATATCTTGGCTGCCATGAATGCATTTAAGACCCAACCCCTTTACCTAAGGGTTTTCCTTCTGAATACTCCTATCACATAAATGACCATAAGGTTCTTTTTGTAACTATTTCTGGGGTTGGTGATCTTGTGATTCCCAACAACGACCAAAGACAGTCTTTAATTGTTGCCACCTATGAAGGTGTAGCTTCTGCTCATGCTGGAGTAGCAGTAACTATTTCGCTCTTACACGAACGCTATTGGTGGCAAGGCTTATATCAACAGACTAAAAATTGTGTCCTTTGTTGTGACATTTGTCAACAAATTAAAAGCTCTACTGTGTCTCTTCCACCTCAGACATATCTCTTAATTTCTAACAAGCCATTTGGCTTTGTTTATCTTGATCATTGTGGTCAACTGATTTCAGATACTGCATTTAAATTTATCTTGGTTGCAGTTGATTCTTGCTCTATGTTCCTCTGGGTTTGGCCACAGCACTTGGCTGACGCTCAAACTGTTATCAAAGACTTGCAAGTCTTTATCGGGACTTATGCACGCCATGCTTTCCATTCAGACCAGGGTCCGGTTTTCGTCTCTAAAGCGTACCGTGATTCATTGATGTCTATGGGTGTACAGGTGCATTATTCTTCTTGATATAGGCCCAAAGGCATTTCTGTTATGGAAAGAATGAACTGTGACTTAAATCTGTCCTTAACGATTCGAGTGTTAGGTACAGGGCGTTGTTGGTTGAACCATCTCTATAGGGTTCAACGAGCACTTAATAATCTCCTTAAAAGATCTCTGAGTGGGCGGACCCCGTATGTAATGCTTTTTGGCATCAAGATGTATGTTCCAGACCTTGACGGTCCAGACACTGTGGCAGCTGCCGCAAACTTTGACATCCATAACTATTGTGCTGTCTTACAGACAGTAGCGGCTCGTGGAAGGAGTGCCACGGGGCGGTGAGGCGGGGGAGGAGCAGGGTGGGGGGTAGTAAACTACGGCATACGGCCGAACAGAGGTAAGTAAACAAATAAATAAATAAAACTAATTTCGTTGTGCGTGCTGCATTGCCAAATGCGATGCAGCGCGCGCAACGAAATTAGTTTTATTTATTTATTTGTTTACTTACCTCTGTTCGGCGGTATGCCGTAGTTTACTACCCCCCACCCTGCTCCTTCCCCGCCCCGACTCACCGCCCCGCGGCACTCCCTCCACGAGCCGCTACTGCTTACAGAACCTACAAAAGTTCTGTGACACTCAGGGGGAGATTTTCAAAAAAGTCGTGCAGCGCAGCTCCCCGCGAGGCTGCGCCGCGTTGCGCGACAGGGAGGGAGCAGGAGAGCTCCATATCATCAGAGATATGGCTCTCTCCTCCCCTTTCCCTTGTGCCGGCGCTGATTTTAGCTGCCATGCGCCATGCACACACCTTAGTGCCGCAGCGCTAGGGTGTGTGCATGAGTGTATCATAAGTTTTGTACAGGAAGGGCCTTCCTGTACAAAATACTATGCAAGGCACGATGCAAAGCCTTTCCCACTTTGCATACGTGCTGCACAGTGCAGCACGCATGGAAAGTCGGAAAAGCATGGAGAAATGAAAGCATTTCTCCTGTTAGCGCCTCCTTTGAAGTGGCGTTAACTTTTGGCGCAAAACCATCTTTACAAATATTTGTAATTATGGTTTTGTGTCAAAAGGCATGGATGGTTGCATGGGAACGCCCATGTACCACCCATGTAACGTCCCCTCAGCGCAAAGTAACGCAAAGCAGTGCTTCGCGCTGCTTTGCGCTACTTAGAGAGTGCTTTCCAGTGCAAACAAGTTTTGCGCTGGAAAGAAAATAGCAACAAAAAAAATTTGCGCTGGTTAGCTAAACCAGTGCAAAAGTTTTGAAACTCTCCACCTCAGTCTTGCAAACATCTGCCTGCCTCTCTCTCTTCGAGTACTGAGGACCAAACACCAGTTTCCGTCTGGCTTCTAAAAGTTGGAGATCTGGTTCGGGAGAAGGTGGCGATCTAAAAGAAATTCGGCCCAACATACTGTGCTCCTGTTCCAATCCTTGGCATAGATGGTACACAAACTGTGATCTTGCCACCACTTCCAGACACAAAAGACAAACGTTTTCCGCAAAACTTTCCTTTACAGCCCATGAACATCACCAATGCTGATTCTCCCCAGCTGGTGGGGGGGCAGAGTCCTCCGCTGATCAGCCGTGGCCAGTGCAGGTAAGAGAAGTGGGGCCAGCTGAGGTGGGATTTCGCCGGTCGATGACGAGGGGGCAAAATTCATTATTTATTTAATTTTCCCTCATCGTCATCTGTCGAAATCCCTCCCCACTGCTCTTAACTGCACGGGCCATGGCTGCCACTGATAATTTTACAGTACCTGTTTTTAATATAACCTCTTCAACGACGAATGTTATTTATTTTAATCCACCATTAGTGAGTCCTTCTGAATTGGACTTTTCGGGTCCTGTGGAGTCACAGCCTCCAGTTTTCCAGTTGAGTTCCTCAGAGTACTATATGGATCAAGATGATTTTTCTTCAGACAGTTCTTCTGTTTTACATCTGCCTCCCGCATAGATTTGTGTTTTTACTTTGTGGTTAAAATGCACTTATCTAGTCCCGCCTTAGGTATATGTCTGGATCATATGCTCCTTGGTTTTCCCGTTCATATCGATTGCATTTGTGACTGTTGTTTTCATGTTCATCAATGGCCATTACCTCCCAGAACGATCTGTTACAGAACTGATCGAAGGAGTGTTGGCCCCCAATTTTCATCACATAAACTGAAAAGAAACCTGTCCCTTGTCAACATTTCAGCTGTTCCAGTGACTGATGGAATTGTTTGGGATGAAGTTCCTTTCGACATATTAGGCCGTACGGAGATCCTGCAGATACCGTATGTTTTCAAAGTTTCTATAGCTGATGTAATAGTACCTGAGTTACATTTGGATCATTGGGATGCTGATACCATAAATTCTATGTTTTCGTAACTAGAGTATTATACTGTTTTCAAATCAGAGGGCCTATTTCTTAATCCTGCTAACTATGCCGATATGTTCTGTTATCATGATTATGGACTTCATTTTCTGCATAGAGCTAGTGGTCAGCATCCACATTTAAACTGCACAAAATGGGATTATTGTCCAACTCCCCCACAAGGGAGTTCCTAAAGACAAAAAGACACATTTACATATTTTACATGATATGAAACTTTCGATCCTGCTTCATATTATTTCAAATTACTTCCTACCCCGTCAAAAAAAAATATGCTCACTCAGACTAAGCTCAGATATACAGCTTTATTTGTCAACAACTTAGCCTTAACCCTTTCTATGCTCATGCGCAGTGCTCGTGTGTGCATGACGAGCTGAGCTCGTCATGAACCCGCCCACTCAATGAAATGCCCCGCACAGGGCGAAAATCGGCCGCGCACGGAAGAGGTTAAAGGCTATGATTACTGGAAGGACACCATAGATTTAAAGATGATTTGGGAAACTAAATCTTTGCAGGTTCAAGGAATGGAAACATTGTTCCGAGCCTGTTTAATCCCCACCCAAATGATTTTCTTAAATGAAACAATCCAGCAGACTACATGTTTGGGATTAGCAAAAATTTTAAAAATGAACACCCTGACAATTCCCTCCATTGCCCGCTTTGATAACTGGCAGAGTTTCAAAAATTACACAGAAAAACTATTAAATAGCCTGCTGCAGAATGGAACATTTAATTCCTCTTGTTCGAGCCCTGACGGGTGGTTGTTGTGGCCTGTAGATACTAATGGTTGCCACACTTGTTTTCTTAATTCCACACTTGGATTTAAATCAAACAGACCTGATCCCCAATATGCTCTGTCAACATATTCTGGTATTATTACCACCTATTCGGTGGGAAGGCTATGTCAACAATGGTTGGAACATTAAACACTGTCTGCAGTGAAGCAACACCTTTCTCTCTTGTCTGAAGACATTAATTTATCAGATTTTCTTTTAGGTCCCAAATCCCCAAGTTCTAAAAGATTAATATATTCTACATATAATGACATATGGAAATGATCCCAGATGGAAGCTGTTGCACGTTTGAGACAAATTCAACAAGATAATTTGGATAAAGTGCTTGTTGTTGTAGATAATGGTATTAATACATTGTTATCTCGTATTTACAATTTAAACAATACTGTATCCTCTGTTATTGATGTTGTACAGAGTGACATGTCAACACTGTATTGCGGGCAAAGTCAGCTTTGATCTATTATGCAGTTTAGCTGGATGCTTCAAAAACTTAAAAATGGGTGCGGTCCATGGCATTACATGAATTGCAGCGATTTGTTTCTGCATTTTAAATTAACATGGAAACAACAATTGATGGCCATGAAGGAAGCAACCTACACAATGCTGCATTTAGAAAAATTAGAACAACTTCCATCCACTATAGCTGAAACTCCTTCGACTGTGTGGTTAATACACTCAGTTATTTCTGTGCCTATCTTGACATTTCAATTCACAGTTTGCATGAAACATTACCCTGTAAGTAGCTATGAACCCCTTGGAACCAGCTTCATTCATGAATTATGGTCACTTCCTTTTACATATCATTGTGAACGTGCCAACAAGGAAGTTTTTATTACTGGAGAAGAATGCGACTCTACTGTTGGACATCCACTTCTTTGTAAACATGTTAAAATTCAAGGCGCATGGAATATTTCAGCGCACAATTTGGCCTGTTAGTGAAAAGGTAACCTGGTTCCTGCAATTCTCCCCTTTATTATGACACTCTCTAATGGGAGTTATTTAATGCTTAGTGATAAAGATTGTTGCGGAATGCGAGCCTGGTTTCGGTATATTTTATCTGTTTCCCAGTTAGTCACTTGTTGCAACAATGTCTTGTTTCCCCCGCCACATGGGATCATAGATAGCTCATTGTGGACCTTCATTCCAACTTTGAAGGCAGACTTCAACAAACTAAGCAAACTCAAAGCATTATTCTTCCAACAAGAAGTAGCTCGCAAATCTGCTTGCGAAACCTTCGAATTGCAGGTCGCTAGAACCAGTGAAATACAGTAATTGTTGAATACAAACCTTCCCCTGCATTTCGGAGAATTGGTACATCAACTTTTTAATGCCTCTAGTACGGCGGCCTAGCCCATTTATTTTAAGGTTGTAGGCTCCTTCCTTGTTAGTTCATTAAAAACTATCTTTGGAGTATCTTTGCGGGCCTTCTGGAACTAGAACCACTCCAACACTACAGTGAGCGTATGCTTCAAATCTTTGGAATATTTCTACTGCAAGAACTGGATCTTGATTGGTCCTTAACATTTCGACCTGCCTGGTTTACCTGCGTGCAACCCGTGTTCTACTGTCCTTTAAATGGGCACTGGATATTTGCCTGGCCTCGCAGATGCCGGCTGACTTAGACATTGGACTGCTGATGAGTCTCTTTGCTGCCCATTTTCAGGGCTGTCTTTTAAGTTTGCGACTTCTACACAGTGCGAAGTTGAGTCACTCACCTTTGAGGAAACATGTGCGTCAGCACATGAGTCACGGGGAACAGGCTCTACTAACTCGGTTGCAGATTGCCCAGTGACTATCCCAGCATCGGATGAGACCGAGGATGATGTTTTTTTCTTTGGAGCTCGTGACTTGGTCTGTTTACCAATCATCAAATGCGGAGTCTGACTCCTTTATGGAGTCCTTAGCCTGTGAGTTGGCGAGTGACACAATGGATTCCTCTGAAACACCATGATTTGGCTATTTTTTGAAATTGTAATTACTGTTATCCTTTTCAGTGTATCTTATTTTCAAACTGTGCTTTGAGTTTGGTTCCCTCCTAATTACTTTCATTATATTTAGTCGTTTATTTCTTGCTATTATACTGACCAAAGGGAGGGTGTTGTGTGTTTCCTGCATGGCCCATTGTCGTTTTCACTATGTTAGCCTATTTGCACATATTGTG
Organism: Calotriton arnoldi; assembly: GCA_963921515.1. Lineage (NCBI taxonomy): Eukaryota > Metazoa > Chordata > Amphibia > Caudata > Salamandridae > Calotriton > Calotriton arnoldi. The sequence goes on from CAWUFW010014449.1 coordinate 191,415, forward strand.
GGCCGCATTTCTGTTGCACACGTTACTACATAAGCACTTTTGCTTTGGTGCCACATTGTATTTTCACACAGAACCCGCACATGTTTTCGTGTTCTGATATTTTCCTGTAATTTAGTCTGAACGCCATAGACAAAGTCAAACAACAATACCCCTAGTTATTCTCTCTTGTCGGACACTAGCACCAAGACATAACATAAGAATGCAGCTGCAGTTTGTGAGCATACTTGTCTTGTCATATAACTAAGGATGTGAGTTGTAAAAAACAGACACTGAGTGAAGGTCATGAGGCAAGATAACCAAGTCAGCTCAGATGTAGAACGTCCACCTATGTATGCTAAGGTACAGGGTCCGCCACTCATTAATCAAATACCATCAAGGTGAAAGCAGCACTCTACAGATCTTCCTTACATTACATTGCGGTTCACTGACAAAATATGGAAACCACAAATATCGTGGGACATAAATATTGTGTCAAAAATATCGAGCACAAAAATATGGTTATCTTATACTTATAATGTAAATAACAAAAATATTTAAAAAATATTATTATAGACTAATATCAAACACAAAAATATAGTTTTTTCCCCCACTTTTTTATTGGAGGAGTTCATACAATCATCAAGTGAGTTATACATTAAAACCATGCTCCATGATATAAAACAATTTTTTAATTTTCCGCAAAGACATACATAAGCCACAATAAAATAACGGCAAAGGAAACGTCTTATATTTGATTACATTCCCACTTTCATATTAATGCATTGTTCTTATAAATTTTGCTTGAAAAGAAAAACAACTAACAAGATCCTCCCTCTATCCTCCCTCTATCCTCCCAGTTATCCCAACGCCCCCTATAATTTTTTTAATTTCTTATATGATCCAGACCTTAATGCATATTGGTATTCTAACGCCTTGATTATACGCAATTTTGATCACCAATGTTGGAACGTTGGGATTACTTCGGCACCAATTCTGAAGAGGTATAGATCTTGCGATCAATACAATAATAAACAATTGTTTTTTGGCAAGGGTTCTATTTTGACATCAGGAGAATACCCGAAAATCACCAGTTGCGCATATATTTATTGGTCCATCTCTAGTGTCTGAAAGCAATACTCCTGAATCCCTGCCCAGAATTGATTTAACTTAGAGCATCCCCAGATAACATGCGTCCAACTACCCTCCCCCTCCATTGCACACCTAAAGCAATTTTCTTGTATCTGGGGGTTGATTTCATGCAAGAAAGCCTTTGTTCTAAAGAATAGCCACTCTGTATAAAATTGTGTTCTACGAAAATTCTCTCCCTTCATGAGAAAACAATTTAACTCATTTATCTTATTCCATTCTAAAGAGATATGGAGACCTTCCTTAGATTTACCCACACCCAGATGATCAGTTCGTGCATGGGTCAAGTACCCCATTGACAACAGGTCTCCTTAGGTGCCTTTGGGTCCTTACACAGGAAATATGAAGTATGACATCTGTCATTATTTTTGAATTATAGTCACCTCCCTTGGGCTGTGCCCTAGGACTTCACCCATGCATCTGCCCAATTTTTGACTAATCCTCACACCCGGACGCCCAGTGTGTGCACGGGCTCAACACCATGTGCAAATCAGGTTCATGTGATCCCTATGAGCCTCAACCCTGGGTCCTTACACGGGGTAGATGAAATATGACACAATCATCTTTTGGATATAAGTTGTCTCCCCTCACAACTTACCACACAAACTTGATGCGTGTTAACATGATCCGGTCACCTTAGGAACCCCCCCCCCCCTTTTAGGTGACATCGTTGTAAGCACATTGTTGTAACCAACAGTGGCTGGCCGCGCTAGTGCCCTGAGTTATAATATGTGTGCTTTTCATGGATACCAGTACTGGCTATATATTTCTGTTACTTAGAGTATTCCTTGCCTCTCCTTCTTTAAAAGTAAAAAATAAACTTCTAAAATTGCACCCAGTCTTGACCACCTCTGTTCCCAGAGGCAGTGATGCAGTGTTAGTCTTATTGGAGCCGTCAACACCGACGTGCCTCGCGCCTTTTCGTCTCTGTATTTACAGAGCTCTGCCTCAGCTCTCTTCACTCCCAAGACGGTGAAGGACAGGGTAGGTGCTGTCCGCTTCAGCAAATGCTGAGAACTGTAAGTACTCTTTGCATTTAATTAGGTGACTCTTTACGAGTAGAGGGGGCCATCGGGTCTCCCATTATGGATCAATTAATAGTGAGAGTAGCCCTGGCTTTAATCCCACTTTGCCTATTGTGCCGCATCTACTGACTTTCATTATTTTTACAGGATGCATTCATTTAGCGTCATCCCTCCACCATTGAATCGAGGGAGCAAGTAATACGCCCGCAACAGGTGAGTGTCATTGAGTCATACTGTTTTCTCGGTGACCTATACTTACTCCCCACATCTTCCTTGTTGGTTCGATTCCATGAGTGCCACCGCGCCACATCACATCACTTTTTAGGCACAAATATATGTGCTTGCACATCACTGCGTAATCAAGAGGAGGCTTTCACAAGAATGCTTTGTTAATGCCAATTTAATATTTTATTGCATTGATTGTATTTTCATTCTTCTTTTAGGTTGGTCTACTCCCTATTAAGGTACCTCACTGTTAAGTTACTAGATGTCTGTTGGACCAACAAGGTGAATGTACTAGTGGTCTGACTTCAGTGTAGATAGAACATTTACTTTCGGTCCTGAAGAATTGCTGCGTGATCAGTCTGACACATACAGGCAAGAAACTTGTCGACCTCATAGCCACTATTGGACATTATTCCCTAAGTGGCCCCCATTTCCAGTTTTTAAAAGGGACCAGTGGGCTCATCTGATTAAAATTGGTACTCCGGAGCACCACTGGCTACCATTTTTAATCCTTTTTCCACACCCACACTACTTTCTCTTATCTACACCACCTGGCCCCTCACCCACACTGCACCAAACGGCTTGGGACAAAAGATCTCCGACAAAGAGCCCCTCATAGGGTGCCCGTCAGGCATTGCAGCGCCAGCCTGACGAGGAGCATGCCCTATGATGAAGCATGACACCCGGCTTGGGTGTGTGAGGGCCCCACTACCCAAATTGGGATTCTCCATGTCTCCACTTTTGGACTAGGACACGACCTTCTTAAACCTCCTCTTTATACCTTTTCCCTTGTCCAGGAACAGCATACTCCTTTTTGATACTACTGTCTAACCGAGGGCATGTGTGCTGGACCTCTAACAAACGCCCTCAGTCCCTTCCTTGTTCATATGACCTTCCTTAGATTGCCACTTGTCTCGAACCTTCTTAAACACCTTGTGTGCCTTCTTTTGTATGAGAATGGAAATCCAGCTGCTAATAGATCTACAGGTTCTTGTTTCTATCAAATTGTCGGCCAGATTTAAACTTGCAAAAATCCTACTAAGGTCCAGATCCCTCAGAAAATATCTCATCTTAACGAAGGACCAGTGCAGTGTTGTTTTAAAAGGCCTAATAGACGGTTCGACTTCGGGCAACTCCTTCCAGACATCTGCATTAGGAAGTCAGTAATCTTACAATACCCATTATTTTCCCATCTAGAGACTATGTGGCTGATTACAATGGCAGGGAGACCATCACCGACAGGCTGTCAGTGGTGGTCTCCCCACCATCGTAACCAACTTTCCTGCCTGCCATATTATGATGGCGGGTGGACGTGTGGCGGTCGTAAAGACCCACCACCATGCATCCGACGGGTTCTGTGAGCCCGTCAGTGCGGTGGAGGGGCTCATAGTCCCTACAATGCTGGCAGTGCCTACCAGGCACCGCCGTAAAGATTACGATGTCCCTTTCCGCCAGCCGTTTCATGGCGGGATACTCGCCATGAAAAGGCTGGCGAAAAGGGACATTGGAGGCCTGTAGCGGGCCACCCTTCCCACCTGGCCCTTGGTTGTGGGTATTGGGGGCACCTCTGGTGCCCCCCTACATGTCCCTGTACCATGTGGCAGGCACCGCATGGTGGCTGCCACGTAGTGCAGGGATATGTAACATGTCCCGTTTTTACATTGCGGCGGGTGTTGCAGCTAGCAGCACCCACCACTATGTAAAATATAGGCATTGCGACCGCCGCGGTGGCGGTCGCATTGTAATGCCTACTATGGGACCGATGACAGCATGTCGGGCACTCTCAATTCCAGATACGATGGCGGATGGACTGAAGTCCGTCCGCCATCGTAATCAGCCCCTACGTTCTTATCTAGTAGGTGTCAATCCCCACTACAAATGCCTGCCAAATAGATAACTCCACTGATAATGGAGATATCGTAATGTTTATGCAGGTGGGTTTTGCATTTAAGGGACACTGTAATGTCACATATCTAACTATTTTAGGTGATCTTGTGTCATGTAAAAAATCAACAATCTCATATTCGTGAAATATTAGATTAAAAAAAATATGATCATAACTATTTATTCCTGGAGAGTTAAAATATCTATAAGACCCATGTGCAAAATTTGCAAAATAATAATCTCTTAAATTAGGCAGGCCGAGGCCCCCTTTTTTCACTGTCTTATATATTGTATCTAATGCCAAGCGAGGCGTTTTATTGGCTCATAGAAAGTCTGAAAATATTCCAACCATTTCCTTGAAAAACCTCATTTGAGGGAACAAGGAACCGCAGAGAGCAGACTATTGAACAAAGGTAAAATTGACATCCAAATCAGTGCTACCCTGCCCATTATCGAAAGAGGTAAACTAGTCCATCTTGCAAAGAGTGTCTTAGTCTTATTCATCAAAGGAGAGTAATTCATTACATAAAGATCCTTAATATTATCTGTGACGTATGTGCTTAGATATCGCTAATGTCTCTAATTCACTAAAGCATGGAATTCTGAAAGTAACGTGTCAAGTGCACAATTACATAACTAACTCTCTGTTTTTAGCTTATTAATTGTATATTCACCCATTGGTTGATACTCTTTAAAAAAAAATTGAAACCTGATTCTGGATCTCTATACCACGTTTTAAAAATATAGCTGTGTGATCGGCTTAAGGCTTGATATTAGTCAGCCCACTTATTGGGGGCTGTATTCTCTTATTGGTCTGGATCGCTATAGCTAAGGGTTCTATAAAAAGAGTGAAAAGTATGGGTGACAGAGGGCACCCCGTCTTTTTCCCCTCCTGACCTTACATGCACCAATATTACGGGAATTGATAATTATTTGGGCTTTTGCACCTTCATATAGCCGCAATATAATCGGGATAAAATTAGCTGGAAATCTAAACTCCCTAGTATAGCAGAAAGACTCTTCCAACATATCAAATCAAATGCCTTTTCCGCATTTAAAAATCAGACCTGGGCAGGGACCTGTTTTTGTGCAAAATAATCTGAGGCTTCGATCACAAAATTAGTATTGGAAAACAGCTATCTACTTGAAACAAAGCCACACTGATCCAGACGTACAATTACACCGAGAATTTCATTCAACCGATTGGCCAACAGTTTTGTGATAATCTTGTAGTTGGTATTTAGCAGGCTAATGGGCATATAAGAATTCATATTTTCTTTGTTCTTATCCTTTTTTTAAAAACAGACCGCCATTGCAGTGCAAAATGTTGCAGGTGCTTCGCCCCCTCCCATGATATTATTGGCGAGTTTCAGTATTCCTGAATTTAAAACAGGTGCAAATTTCTTAAATCCCTCAGCAGGTAAGCTGTCTCCACCGCAGGCCTTCCCATTGGCTAATGGTTTTGCAACCTCCTCAATTTCTTTGGGGCAAAATATGGCTACCAAAGATTGTACATGTCTTAATTGTAATTTTGGAATGCTGACCTAAAAAACAACAGAGTCGAGGCATATCCACTGTCTCATCTATGCTATGTATGGTTTCATAATGTTTGAAGAATTTCACCTGAATTAAAGCAGGATCTGCAATGTGTGTTTTGGTTTCCCCATCATAAAGTGAAGTTGCCCAATTCTGAGCTTGACGCTCACAGACCTGCCAGGCTAAAAATGTCCCTGCATAGTCGCTTTCTTCATATATCTTCTGAAGATATGAATAATTGGTGATATATCATTGCTCATGGTCTGGCCTGCATGAATACCATCTTATTAGTGGTGGTGCTTATTCCTGAGTATTCCATATTCGCACGGTAAAGCTCTGCTTCTTACACTTTCCTGCGTTCAGATACGCACTTCCTCTCAGCAATTCCTTTGGACATCATGCAGCCTCGAATAGTTGAATTAAATGCATCCCACGCGCTAGCCACCCTGGCTGCATTTGTATTCGCCTCAAAATATTGTACTATCTCACTTGATATCGCTTTGTACCATTTTTCATCTTCCAATTTCATTTTACTAAGGGACCATACCTCCCAGGACTTTCCACCTCAATCCCAGATACTTCCATTTCTACCAAAGAGTGATCAGAAAAGCGATCAAGAACATGTGTATAGCTACTTAACTTCAGTTCACGAAAAGAAAGAAAGTAATCTAGTCATGCGGCAAATTTATACCTTTCAGAAAAACATGAACATTCCCGCTTATCCAGATGTTTTTCTCGCCACACATCTACTACGTTTAAGCTCTTGATATAATTCGCCATAACTCTAGCCATTTTCGGCTCATTTTGTTTACGATTATCCCAAGTAGAATCTATTTCAGGATTTGGGAGAAAATTAAAATCCTTTCCTATTTTTACAGACCCGGTATAATCATCAGTGATTGGTATAACTCTGTTAAAGGAGCTGGGACATTATATACAGGAGAATACACATTGGCAATGGTCACTCTGGAGTTGTTAACTAAAGCACTATCCAAAGCCCACCTTCCTCCTTTGTTAGTTGGGGAAAAAGTGATTTGGTAAGAGAAATGTCGATTTATATATCTTGCCACCCCCCCTTCTCAAATGAGCGGCACGCGCACTTGACGTGACTGATACACAGCCCAGTGCTTGAACATCTGGAATGTTGCTTCTTTTTATCCTTATAGTGTGTCTTCTGAATCAGCATAATATCTGGTGAATGTCCTTTCACCCAATCTCCAATTGCCTGGGCTTTACTCTTATTATTAAGGCCATTAGCATTAAACATGACTAAACGCAGATGGTCTTTATGTATCTTCATCAGAATTACACATGATCCTAATGGACCAACTTTTCAGTGGAGAAGGCAGTGCATACTAAATATTGCGTGTGTTTTTAAGCTATAAAAAAGGTGCGGTGCAAAAATATAAAAATTTATATTACACAAACTTTACATACATTTTTCCATCCTTTGACTCTACTCTGCTTTCCTATTGCATTGTTGCCTAACTAAAGTGCAGGAGTGCATATCAACGCAGCACCATAATACCCATAAAAATAAATGTTCTTTTTCTCCCCCGTCTTTTGACTGTACTCAGCCTTCCTATTGCACTGTTCCTTAAATAAAGTGCAAATGTGCATATCAAAGCAGCACCACAATGCCCATAGATAAGAGAAGGCAAGGAGCTAAAAGATGTCCTTATTAACAAAAGTGCAGCATGCTTTAGTAAAACATGCTCGGCGTGCTGGAGTTCAGATTCTGCACCAAGCGATATATCAAAGTGCATTTTAACCGTCGTCAGAGATACAAAGAACTAATTTTGCCTACCAAAGTGCGCTGTGCTTAAATAAAAATTTAGCAAATGGAATTTTCCCACCCATGGGAGAAGTGTTTTAAAAAAACAGCAGATCTTAAAGTGCAAATGGCCTACAATGTGTGCTGCTCTATTACCCGTATGCATTGCAACTCCAAGTTTTAAAGTGCTTGAATTCATTTTGCTTCATTAGTCATAATAACTAGCCTTTCTAGGTCTACCTCTTTCTGTGCTTTTCTCATAATTTTTAGGTCGAGCGTGAGCCAGCGCGCATGCGCTGCTCTGCGAAGAGCTGTGGTAGTTCAGTAGGAGAGAAGCTTCGCCCAGTCCCCCCGCCCTTATTTTTCATTGGCTCGTGTGTTTGTCCTTTGTAAATGCTGCCTTCGGATTCGTTAATAGGCTTGTTAGTCCCTCCTTAGTACAGCCATGTCGTCATTTGTATCCTCCCATGGCTACTGGCCACTTTACTTTGTTGTTACACGGTAAGCACTATATTTTGAGTTTGTCCTACTTGAGGCACGACGACGTGCTTTGTTTACAGGCAGCGCGCTGTGCGCGCTTTCACTTTCTAAACTGCAGAGACACTCGCGACCGCTTGTTTTGTATTTGCTCTCTGCAACCTCAATGATAATTGGGATGAATCAGCTGGGATGTCTTCAAGCAGAGAAGTTTTAGTGAAAGCGCTGCGCTGCCCTGGTTCTTGAGTTCACAAGGATACCTCAGAAGGGCACACTGCAGCTCCTTGATTGAGCAGACGGGGAGTGGATGTGGAGATGCAGAAGAAACAAATGTAAGTTTCTTTTTCTTTTTTCGACTCTTGCAGCAGTGTGTGTGTTCTTGCGGAAGGGCTGACCGTGTGCAGAAAGGAAAGTAAACTTCTGAAGACCCTTTTTAAGTTGCACGCTCTGACGCATTGTCGCGTGTTTTGCAGCTCTTCGTGCAGTGTTTGGTGGTGAGTCCACTCTGAGCAACTTCTCATCTCTGTTGTATGCCTGTGTTTAGCGACCGTTCGCTCAGCCACTTGCCCGTGTTGACACGTTTACATTTTGTTTAATCACAGAGTGCAACTTTTCCCTGTTTTCACTAGGACTGTGAGAAGAAGTTTGTTGTTTTTTGTTGTTACGCATTCATGTGCCTGTCATCAACGGGTATTTTACCATAACCAAAAATATAGTGAGCGGACAACAGACTGATATAGATTGCGGAATGCTTATTTTATTATGTGCTCCAGACTCACTTCACTGTGTCTCCCACCCCATGCCAGGGAGAGCAGTAGTGTATCTAGCGGTTCAGAGGTCAGCTGTGGGATGTGATATATCGAGTTCTGCAGGGCATACAAACATCGAGAGAGGGAAACCATAGTAGCCAGCACCACTCGACCCATTATTGAGACAGGTAATTTATTCCAAAATGTAACCAATGCCTCCAACCCTTCGAGCACCCTACCTATATTGTAGGTGTGTTGTCACTGGGGTGCATGTGTTTTCTGAATACTTAGATAGTGGACCTTATCTGTTTACCACCGAAGCCCAACATTCGGCAATCGTTCTGAGGCAGGCAGGCATATGCCGCCAGTGGGGATAAAACTGTTGTACGCTCATTACAATTCTAACCGGACGGTTCCCAAAGTGGTGCAGTTCGGTCATAAGTAAGGGGAGCGCCTCTGTAGGGCAAGACCAGTCCATTGGGGTATAATCTGAGTATATTAATAGCATGTGTGGTGGTCCCTACCATGATCCCCCATTCTCTCATGCAGTCCCGGAGCCTAATAGCTATTAGTTCCACTGTGAGGGTAAACAACAAAGGTGAAAGGAGTCAGCCCTGTTCGCGTACCTCTCCCCATGTTCCCCGGCTCTGAAATACAGCTGTCCAATCATTCTCTACCCACCGGGTCTGTATAGAGTAGCTTGATCCACCCTCTAACCCGAGGACCAAATCCCGTACGCTGTGTCACTGTATGCATACAGTCCAGATCCAAGGTGCTGAAAGATTTTTCCATATCTAGTGCAACCAGTGCTCCCTCTAGGTTCATATCAACCACCACATCCATGACGTGGTGAAATCAGCGGAGGTTCTTTTGTGTATTGTGGCCTGGGAGGAATCTGCACTGGTCCGGGTGGACCTGGGAGGTCGTCACCCAGGTTAGTCTATTCGCCAAGGTCTTGGCGAGCACCTTAATGTCGGCGTTTAACATAGAGAGCGGCCTGTAAGAGCCTAAGTCACCTGGGTATCTGTCTAGTTTAAGTATCATCAGGACCAGGACTTTCCTCATTGAGTCTGGGAGCCTGTGTGTGCTATTTGCATCTTCAAAGACTTGTAAAAAATTGTCTAGCATGTGCTTTATGCTCCTCTGCTCTATGCTTCTACTGGTGCCGAAGATTCAGAGAAGCCGAATCGGTGGCTGCTTGTTTTTTAGGTCGAGCCTAGCGGCAGCGCGCATGCACTGCTAGCTCTGCGAGACTGCTGTAGTAGAGTATAAGAGAGAAGCTGCGCCCACTCTCCTCCCACATTTTTAATTGCCTTGTGTCATTGTCTTTGGTAAATGCTGTCTTCGGAATCGTTAACCCTTTCTATGCTCATGACGAGCTCAGCTCGTCATGCTGCGCAGTGCTCGTGTGCGCATGACGAGCTGAGCTCGTCATGAACCCGCCCACTCAATGAAACGCCCCGCACAGGGCGAAAATCGGCCGCGCACACAAGGGGTTAACAGGCTTGTTAGTCCCTCCTTAGTATGGCCTTGTCTTCATTTGTACCCTCCCATGGCGACTGGCCCTTTTACTTCAGTTGTTAAATCGACGTGTTATTTAGTCTGTAAGCACTATTTACTTTACTGAGTTTCTCTTACTGCAGGCCGGACATGCGCTGTTTCAGCTGAAACCGCTTGTGTTTTTTTAAGCAGCACGGCCGCCCCGTAACACGGGCGCCTGCTTTCAATCACTTTAACCCAGCATTATCTCGTGTCTGTTTCAACACCCCAAGAAAAATGGATTTAGAAATGATTACCGAATTGTCATGTGAATTCCAGGTAGCACATAATCATGTGCTAATGGGCTGAAACTGACAACAGCACATCTGTGTTACACATCATCTGTGCTAAAGCCACCTGATGGGTTGTTTTCAAAAGCCTGTTTTATTAACAACAACACCACCACCACCACCAATACAACCACCACTACCAATACCACCACCACCAATACCACCACCACCGCCAATACCACCACCACTAATACCACCACTACTACCACCACCAACACCACCACCACCAATACCACCACCAATACCACTACCACCAATACCACCACCAATACCACCACCATCAATACCACCACCACCTCCAGTACCACCACCACCATCAATACCACCACCTCCACCACCAATACCACCACCACCAATACCACCACCAATACAACCACCACCAATACCACCACCACCACCAATCCCACCATCACCACCAATACCAATACCACCACCAATACCACATCCAATACAACCAATACCACCACCACCAATACCACCACCAGTAATACCATCACCACCACTAATACCACCACCAATACCACCAATACCACCAATACCACAAACACCACCAATACCACCACCAATACCGCCACCACCAATAGTACCACCACTAACAATACCACAACTACCACCACCAATACCACCATCAATACCACCATCACCAATACCACCACCACCACCAATACCACCACCAATGCCACCACCACCACCAATACCACTACCAACACCACCAATACCACCACCACGAGTACCACCATCACCATCACCAATACCACCAAGAATACCACCAATACCACCACCACCAATACCGCCACCTCTACCACCACCGATACCACCATCAATACCACCACCTCTAGCACCATCAATACCACCACCACCACCAATTCCGCCACCACCAATACCACCACCACCACCAATACCACCACCACCAATACCACCACCAATACCACCACCAATACCACCACCACCACCACCAATACCACCACCAATACCAGCATCACCAGTCCAATACCACTATCACCAACACCAATACCGCCAATACCAATACCACCAACAACAATACCACCACCGGCAATACCACCACCAGTACCACCACCAATACCACCAATACCACCACTAATACCACAACCACCAATACCACCACCAATACCACCACCACCACCAATACCACCATCATAAATACCACCACCAATACCAACACCACCACCAATTCCACCACCAATACCACCAATACCACCAAGACCACCACCAATATCACCACCCCAATACCACCACCATCAATACCACCACCACCACCAATACCACCACCACCACCAAAACCACCACCAATACCACCACCACCAATACCACCACCAATACCACCACCACCAATACCACCACCACCAATACCAATACCACCACCACCAAGACCACCACCAATACCACCACCAATACCAATACCATCACCAATAACACCACCATCAGTACCACCACCACCACTAATACCACCACCAATACCAACACCACCAATACCACCAGCACCAACAATACCACCACCAATACCAATACCAATACCAATACCAACACCACCACCAATACCACCAAAACCACCACCACCAATACAACCCCCACCAATACCACCACCACCACTAATACCACCACCAATACCACAAATACCACAAAAACCACCAATACCACCACTAGCACCACCAATAACACCATCAAAATATCACCACCACCACCAATATCACCAATACCAATACCACCACCCCAAAGACCACCACCAATACCAATACCACCACCAATACCACCACCACCAATACCACCACCAATACCACCACCAATACCAACACCACCAATACCACCACCACCACCAGAACCACCAACACCACCAATACCACCACCACCACCAATACCACCACCACCACCAATACCACCACTACCACCACCAATACCACCACTACCACCACCAATACCACCATCACCAATACCACCACCCCCACCAATACCACCACCACCACCAATACCACCACCACCACCAATACTACCACCACCAATACCAATACCACCACCAATACCACTACCACACCACCAATACCACCACCACCAATACCACCACCAATACCACCACCACCAATACCACCACCTCTACCACCACCAATACCACCATCAATTCCACCACCTCTACCACCACCAATACCACCACCAATACCACCACCACCAATACCACCAATACCACCACCACCAGTACTGCCACCACCACCAGTACCACCACCACCAATACCACCACCACCAATACCATCACCACCACCAATACCACCACCACCAGTCCAATACCACCAAAACCAATACTACCACCAATACCAATACCAATACCACCACCACCAATACCAATACCACCACCACCAATACCACCACCAATACCAACACCAATACCACCACCACCACTAATACCACCACCACCAATACCACCACCACCACCAGTACTACCACCACCAATACCACCAATACCACCACCACCAATACCACCATCAATACCACCACCACCACTAAAACCACCATCAATACCACAAATACCACAAACGAAACCAATACCACCACTAGCACCACCAATATCACCACCACCACCAATACCACCATCAACAATACCACCACCACCACCAATACCACCACCTCCAATACCCCCATCAATACCACCAATACCACCACCACCAATACCAAAACCACCGCCACCAAGACCACCACCAATACCAATACCATCACCAATACCAATACCACCACCAATACCACCACCACCACCAATACCACCACAAATACCAACCCCACCAATACCACCAACACCAACACCACCACCACCAAAACCACTACCACCACTAATACCACCAGCAATAACACCAATACCACAAACACCACCAATACCACCACCACCAACACCACCACTACCACCACCAATACCACCACCACCAATACCACCACCAGCATCACGAGTCCAATACCACTACCACCAACACCAATACCGCCAATACCAATACCACCAACAACAATACCACCACCGGCAATACCACCACCAGTATCACCACCAATACCACCAATACCACCACTAATACCACAACCACCAATACCACCACCAACACCAATACCACCATCATAAATACCACCACCACCACCACCAATACCAACACCACCACCAATTCCACCACCAATACCACCACCAATAATACCAACACCACCACCAATACCACCAAAACCACCACCACAAATACCACCCCCACCAATACCACCACCACCACTAATACCACAAAAACCACCAATACCACCACTAGCACCACCAATACCACCACCACCACCAATAACACCATCAAAAATATCACCACCACCACCAATATCACCAATACCAATACCACCACCCCAAAGACCACCACCAATACCATCACCACCAATACCAATACCACCACCAATACCACATCCAATACAACCAATACCACCACCACCAATACCACCACCAGTAATACCATCACCACCACTAATACCACCACCAATACCACAAACACCACCAATACCACCCCCAATACCACCACCAATACCACCACCAATACCAATACCACCAATACAACCACCACTACCAGAACCACCAACACCACCAATACCACCACCACCACTAATACCACCCCGATACCACCAATAACACAAACACCACCAATACCACCACCACCACCAATACCACCACTACCACCACCAATACCACCACTACCACCACCAATACCACCACCAATACCACCATCACCAATACCACCACCACCACCAATACCACCACCACCACCAATACCACCACCACCACCAATACTACCACCACCAATACCACTACCACCACCAATAACACTACCACACCACCAATACCACCACCACCAATACCACCACCAATACCACCACCACCAATACCACCACCTCTACCACCACCAATACCACCATCAATTCCACCACCTCTACCACCACCAATACCACCACCACCACCAACACCACGAATACCATCCACCAGTACTGCCACCACCACCAATACCACCACCACCAATACCACCACCACCAATACCATCACCACCACAAATACCACCACCACCAGTCCAATACCACCAAAACCAATACCACCACCAATACCACCACCACCAATACCAATACCACCACCACCAATACCACCACCACCACCAATACCACCACCACCACCAACACCAATACCACCACCACCACTAATACCACCACCAATACCACCACCACCACCAATACTACCACCACCAATACCACCACCACCAATACCAATACCAATACCACCATCAATACCTCCACCACCAATAAAACCACCATCAATACCACAAATGCCACAAACACAACCAATACCACCACTAGCACCACCAATACCACCACTACCACCACCACTACCACCACCACCACCAATACCACCACCTCCAATACCCCCATTAATACCACCACCACCAATAACAAAACCCCCGCCACCAAGACCACCACCAATACCAATACCATCACCAATACCAATACCACCACCAATACCACCACCTATACCACCACCAATACCAACCCCACCAATACCACCACCAATACCACCAACACCAACACCACCACCACCACCAAAACCACTACCACCACTAATACCACCAGCAATACCACCAATACCACAAACACCACCAATACCACCACCACCAACACCACCACTACCACCACCAATATCACCACTACCACCACCAATACCACCACCACCAATACCACCACCACCACCAATACCACTATCACCAATACCACTACCAATACCACCACCAATACCACCACCACCACCAATACCACCACCACTAAGACCACCACCAATACCACCACCACCAATACCACCACCAATACCAGCATCACCAGTCCAATACCACTACCATCAACACCAATACCGCCAATACCAATACCAACAACAACAATACCACCACCGGCAATACCACCACCAGTACCACCACCAATTCCACCAATACCACCACTAATACCACAACCACCAATACCACCACCAATACCACCACCACCACCAATACCACCATCATGAATACCACCACCACCAATAACAACACCACCACCAATTCCACCACCAATACCACCACCACCAATACCACCACCAATACCACCAATACCACCAAAACCACCACCAATATCACCACCCCAATACCACCACCATCAATACCACCACCAATACCACCAAAACTACCACCAATACCACCACCACCAATACCACCACCAATACCACCACCACCAAGACCACCACCAATACCACCACCAATACCATCACCAATAACACCACCATCAGTACCACCACCACCACTAATACCACCACCAATACCAACACCACCAATACCACCAGCACCACCAATACCACCACCACCAATACCAATACCAACACCACTACCAATACCACCAAAACCACCATCACCAATACCACCAAAACCACCACCACCACTAATACCACCGCCAATACCACAAATACCACAAAAACCACCAATACCACCACTAGCACCACCAATACCACCACCAATAACACCATCAAAAATATCACCACCACCACCAATATCACCAATACCAATACCACCACCAATACCACCACCAATACCACCACCACCAATACCACCACCACCACCAATACCACCACCAATACCAACACCACCAATACAACCACCACCACCAGAACCACCAATACCACCACCACCACTAATACCACCACCAATACCACCAATAACACAAACACCACCAATAGCACCACCACCACCAATACCACCACTACCACCACCAATACCACCACTACCACCACCAATACCACCACCAATACCACCATCACCAATACTACCACCACCACCAATACCACCACCACCAATACCACCACCACCACCAATACTACCACCACCAATACCACTACCACCACCAATACCACTACCACACCACCAATACCACCACCACCAATACCACCACCAATACCACCACCACCAATACCACCACCTCTCCCACCACCAATACCACCATCAATTCCACCACCTCTACCACCACCAATACCACCACCACCAGTACTGCCACCACACTAATACCACCACCACCAATACCACCACCACCAATATCATCACCACCACCAATACCACCACCACCAGTCCAATACCACCAAAACCAATACCACCACCACTACCAATACCACCACCACCAATACCAATACCACCACCACCAATACCAATACCACCACCACCAATACCACCACCAATATCAACACCAATACCACCACCACCACCACTAATACCACCACCACCAATACCAATACCACCATCAATACCACCACCACCACTAAAACCACCATCAATACCACAAATACCACAAACACAACCAATACCACCACTAGCACCACCAATACCACCACTACCACCACCACTACCACCACCACCACCAATACCACCATCAACAATACCACCACCACCACCAATACCACCACCTCGAATACCCCCACCAATACCACTAATACCACGACCACCAATACCAAAACCACTGCCACCAAGACCACCACCAATACCAATACCATCACCAATACCACCACCAATACCACCACCACCACCAATACCACCACCAATACCAACCCCACCAATACCACCACCAATACCACCAACACCACCACCTCCAAAACCACTACCACCACTAATACCACCAGCAATACCACCAATACCACAAACACCACCAATACCACCACCACCAACACCACCACTACCACCACCAATATCACCACTACCACCACCAATACCACCACCACTAATACCACCACCACCACCAATACCACTATCACCAATACCACTACCAATACCACCACCACCACCAATACCACCACCACTAAGACCACCACTAATACCACTACCACCACCACCAATACCACCACAACCAATACCACCATCACCAATGCCACCACCACCAATACCACCAACAATACCACCAATACCACAACTAATACCACACCTCCACTACCGCCACCACCACCAATACCACCACCACCACCAGTCCACTACCAGCATCACCAACACCACCACCAATACCAATACCACTACCCCCACTAATACCACCACCACCAATACCACCACCACCACCAATACCACCACCACCACCAATACCACCACCAATACCATCACCACTACCACCACCAATACCACCACCACCACCAATACCAATACCACCACCACCAATACCACCACCACCACCAATACCACCAATACGAATACCACCACCAATACCACCACCAATACTACCACCACCAATACCACTACCACCACCAATACCACTACCACACCACCAATACCACCACCATCAATACCACCACCACCAATACCACCACCACCAATACCACCACCTCTACCACCACCAATTCCACCATCAATACCACCACCTCTACCACCACCAATACCACCACCACCAATACCACCACCACCACCAATACCACCAATATCACCACCACCAGTACTGCCACCACCACCAATACCACCACCACCAATACCACCACCACCAATACCATCACCACCACCAATACCACCACCACCAGTCAAATACCACCAAAACCAATACCACCACCAATACCAATACCACCACCACCAATACCACCACCACCACCAATACCACCACCAATACCAATACCACCAATGCCACCACCACCACTAATACCACCACCACCAATACCACCACCACCACCAATACTACCACCACCAATACCACCAATACCACCACCACCAATACCAATACCACCATCAATACCACCACCACCACTAAAACCACCACCAATACCACAAATACCACAAACACAGCCAATACCACCACTAGCACCACCAATACCACCACTACCACCACCACTACCACCACCACCACCACCACCAATACCACCATCAACAATACCACTACCACCACCAATACCACCACCACCAATACCCCCACCAATACCACCAATACCACCACCACCAATACCAAAACCACTGCCACCAAGACCACCACCAATACCAATACCATCACCAATACCAATACCACCACCAATACCACCACCAATACCACCACCAATACCAACCCCACCAATACCACCACCAACACCACCACCACCAATACCTCCACCAATACCACCACCACTAATACCACCAGCAATACCACCAATACCACAAACACCACCAATACCACCACCACCAACACCACCACTACCACCACCAATATCACCACTACCACCACCAATACCACCACCACCACCAATACCACCACCACCACCAAAACCACCATCACCATTACCACTACCAATACCACCACCAATACCACCACCACCAATACCACTACCATCACCACAAATACCACCACCACCAATACCATCATCACCAATGCCACCACCACCAATACCACCAACAATACCACCAATACCACCACCACTACAACCAATACCACCACCTCCACTACCGCCACCACCACCAATACCACCACCAGTCCACTACCAGCAACACCAATACCACCACCAATACCACCACCAATACCAATACCACCACCACCAATACCACCACCAATACCACCACCACCACTAATACCACCACCACCAATACCTCCACCAATACCACCACCAATACCACCACCAATAGCACCACTACTACCACCACCAATACCACCACCACCACCAATACCACCACCAATACCACCACCAATACCACCACCACCACCAATACCACCAATACGAATACCACCACCACCACCAATACCACCACCAATACCCCACCACCAATACCACCACCACCACCAATACCACCACCACCACCAATACCACCACCACCATCAATACTATCAATACCACCACCATAAATACCAATACCACCACAAATACTACCACCAATACATCCACCAATACCGCCACCACCAATACCGCCACCACCAATACCACTACCACCAATACCAGTACCACCACCATCAATACCAATACCACCACCAATACCAATACCACCACCACCAATACCACCACCAGTACTGCTACCTCCACCAATACCGCCACCACGAATACCACCACCAATACCACTACCACCAATACCACCGCCACCGATACCACTACCACCACCAGTACCACCACCACAAATACCACCACTACCAATACCACCAATACCACCACCACTACCAATACCACCACCACCAATACCAATACCAGCACCAATACCACCACCGCCAATACCAGTACCACCACAACCAATACCACCACCAATACCAATACCACCACCACCAATACCACCACCAATACCAGTACCACCACCACCAATACCAATACCACCACCAATACCACCACAAATACCAATACCATCACCAATACCAATACTGCCACCACCAATACAACCACCAATACCAGTACCACCACCACCAATACCAACAATACCACCACCACCAATACGACCACCAATACCATCACCACCAATACTACCACCACCAATACCACCAATACCAATACCACCACCACCAATACCACCACAACTAATACCACTACCAATACCACCACCAATACCACCAGTACCACCACCAATACCACCACCACCACCAATACCCCAGTGCTAATACCACCACCAATACCACCAATACCACCACCACCAATACCACCAATACCACCACCACCACCAATACTACCACCAATACCCCACCACCAATACCACCACCACCACCAATACCACCACCAATACCACCACCAGTACCACCACTAATACCACCACCACCAATACCAATACCACCACCAATACCCCCACCACCAATTCCAGGACCACCACCACCATTAATACCAATACACCACTAATACCAATCCCACCAACAGCAATACAACCACTACCAATACCAGTACCACCACCACCACCAATACCACCACCAATACCACCACCACCAATACCACCAATGCCACCACCACCACCACCAATACCGCCACCACCACCACAAATACCGCCACCACCACCAATACCACCAGTACCAATACCACCAGTACCAGCACCACCAATACCACCACCACCAAAACCACAAACACCAATACCAATACCACCAATACCACCACCACCAATACCAATACCACCACCTCAGCACCTCTTGCTCACTAGTAATAGCAGGGGCACTGTACAAGGCCGGAGCTGCAGCCGAGACCTTCCCTCCCTACCTCCATGCCTGTTATAAAGCACAGTCTGCCCTGCACCAGGAGGTGAAGCCAGGGCCCTACTACAGCTGCAGTGTTTTTTATTAGGCCAAAGATAGCAATGACATTACGCAATGCCACACTGCACACTCAAATCACGGAGAGGGCAGGAAATAGCCCCCCCCCACTCTTGCTCCTGAGCCGCGACAGTGTAATCACAGAGCGAAAGGTGTTGGAGCGCTTTGTTAGAGTTTATAGCTCGGATCATATGTAACTCTCACTTCACACTGTGTGTCTGTGTAATTTACAACACTTACACATCTTCTTCACTGCACTATTTATCACTTCTTTGAAAATGTCGCAGGCCCGTCTCTTCCTCTGATATTTACAATCTAACAAGCGGTCGAGAAGGCCCTTTATTATAATGCAATAGGTCTCGCATTTGCGAGAGTTTAAGCTATTAGTATTGTAAATGACAATGCCTTTTATTTGTTTTAAAATCCAAAACATAAATAAAAGGCATTGTCATTTACAATGCCATTAGCTCAAACTCGCGTGAATGCGAAACCTATTGCATTGCAAATGCTTGTTTCTATTATCATTGGATAATGCGAACCCCCAAATAATCATCTGTGAACTCTTCCATTTTTTATCTCCTTAAACCACATGACCTGCCTCCACCACTTGACACCCCCCCTGTGAACCTGTTAAGGGGAGAGTGACCCGCTGGACCACCCTCTCACCCCCCAACCACCTGGGTGCCAAGACACTGCACCACACCACACTCAAAACCCAGACCTGTCCCGCCTCACCCCACCTCAAATTCTGGAAATTGATCTTCCACACAGGCTCCGGTGACTCCACCCTTTCCTACCAATGCCTGTGCATAGTGAACATATCATACTGTAATAGTTGTCACACTTATTAGAATAAGGTGCAATTAAGACATTTCATATACAATTACACAGATCCCCTGAGGAGAAATAGCTCTCATATATATATTAAGGCCTAACTCGATAGCAGCCGAAGAATTTCCTGCGCCTCCCCAGTGCCTGAGAAAACATGAAATTGTCCATTCACCAGGACTGTCAGCTTGGCTTGCTATACAATAGATGCTTGTGCGCCACTGGCTTTGAAGGTGTCAATCATCCTCACAAACTCCCTCCGTCTTCGTGTCATCACTGTGGACATGTCTGAAAAAGTTCAAAACTGGGGCACCTCAGGAGTCAAGAAAGTTCTTTTTTTCTATTGCCTTAGACAGAATATATTCTTCTTTAATTCTGTAGTCCATAAATTTGACCAGTATTGTATGGGGAAATTTGACATTTGAAGATCTTTGGGCTGGCACCCTATGTACCCTAGTAATAGTCAGGTCACCCGTGAGCTCCGGTATGGCCTTCCCCAGCTGGGTATTGACCCATTCCAGAGTCTGATGGCCTTCACTTCCCTCAGGAATACATATGATTCAAATGTTTGAACACGTGATATAGTTCTCGAAATCTTGCAGTTTGTTCTCAAAAAGACCTTTATTCTTTTCAAGCTGTTCCACTTCCTGTTGCATAGTTAGTATCTGATCTTCCAAATCGGAAATCATTGTATCACCTTCTCTTAGCCTGTCAGGGACCAATGCCATACCCTCCTCAATCTTTAACTGTCGCTCATGGAGAGTGGTGATTTCTTTTGCCTGAGATGTTTCAGCTCTCTGATTTCAGATAAGATGACTGCAAACATACTTTTAATGAACTGCTCAGTTGCTCAATTGTCTCCGGATTTCTGCTACAAACTATTCTCCCTGTGGTTTGCTTCATATACCACTGGCTTCAAAACTGTTTCATTATTAGGCTTTGAGGACTGGGAGACCATAACCGAAGGAGGTATGCATTGGGGGAGAGAACCTGTTGCCCACTAGTCTCCAGTGCTTGGGATACTGCTGGAGCGTCCATTTGCATACTGGCTTTTGAATGATTTAAAAACAAGGGATATTGCTTGGGCACAGATGGACATAAAACAGCTGCCATTGTGTTTGCTGTGATAACAATCCCTGGTTCAATGTTGTTGTCCGTGCATTCTGGACCTGAAGGGGAATCCAGCAACTGAAGATCTGAGAACTCCCCCCGCTTTCAATTTCTGATCCTTTTTCACTCTCAATTCGACTATTAAGGCCACCACTCTTCTCAAGAAGCTCTTTTACTTTGGATTCCATCCTTTGTTGCGCATTGTGATTCACCCTAACCACAACTGCCCCCCTCTTTGTTTCAGTTTCTGAGCCAGGGTAGATTGGCTAATTGTGGCAGGTGTGATGTGCGATGATTTAATTTGCAGTTTTCGCTTGCTGCAGTTGGTATTTTCTTTTGCTCCCCACTTACCGAAAGATGCAATGTCAGACCAGAGTGTACTGCTTGGTAAATGTTAAAAGAGAAATCCCCTTGAACACTTAAAAGGACAGCTGCAAGGTAGAGGATGGCAGCACCTTTTTCACGTCTTTCCCAATCAGGGTTAATTAAGGCCTTTAAACTGCTCACTCTAAAATAAGCTCCCCTGGGATTTCACACGCAGCTGCAGTCCCCCTTAAGAGAGATAATTCCGTCACCTTCTACGGCCCCTCTATGTGACACTACAGGCCTTCAGAAATCCCACCCAGCAGTGAGGCATGGCCCCCCCAACTCCTCGCAATGGCCTGCACCCACCTCTTGAAACAGGGTTTTTTTTAATTTTTCGCCATGCTGTGTTGAGCCATGTTGAGCCACGAGACTAATGTGCCAGAAGCTCATTATGTGAGCTTCACTCCACTGTTGTTCATCATTGCTCATTGTTCATCAATAACTTCAGTTATTATCATTTTATTTGTTATTTTACACTGCTCTGAGAACAGCGGGGCAACACTCCTCTGCCTTAGCAGAGAAGCCGCCACTGGTGAGTGCATTACCGGCAGAGTGTATGGGCTGCATCTGCAGCCATCCTAAAAAAAACCTATACCTCTACAAAGTAAACAATACACACCTAAATTATTATATAAAATTATAATAATTCATTTTTTTACATAATTAATTATCAACTTAACAATTAATAACAATTAACTAATAATAAATTAATTATATTTAATTATCTTCCCACCCTTTACCCCTACAAACTCAACAACCCACACCTCATATAAAACCTAAAGAAATTCTTAATTACACAATGTACAAAATTAATTATCAATTCAATAATTATTAATAATTAACATTAATCACTATAATTATTTTCCTTCATGCTCTTTACCCCTACAAAAACCACAACGTACACCAAAAATATTAATACACAATTTCATTAATTAAACAATTTACACAATGAATTCTCAATTAAATAATTAATAAAAATGGAAAATAAATATTAAATAAATATAATTAAATTACTTCCCACTATAAACCCCTACAAGCCTCACAACCCACACCAAAAACTTAACATAATTAAAATAATTAATTACACAATTAACATAATTAATTATCCATGAATTAAGTAATAATACTTCATGATTAATGTTAGTTATAATTAATTTACTTCCCGCCCTGTACTCCTATAAACCCCACAACCCGCTAAGGAACTAAAAATGAAAATAAACTATTACATTTAAAAAACAACTACAAATTTACAAACTATATTAAAAAAACATTAACAATTATTATACAAAAAAGTTATAAAATATACAATAAACATTTGTACTAAAATACATAAATATATTATAAAACAATATTATTTACAACCATATTTTTGTAAACAATATTAACAACATAGATATTTTAAACATTGATATCAACAACATAGATTTTTTAACATCATTATTACTTACCTTAAAAACGATATACTTGTCAACTATATTTTTGCACACGATAATTATGCATCACGATATGTAAATCTCGATATTTCTGCTCCTCTACATTTGTGGGGGGATATTTTGTCTGAATACCTTACATTACATTACAAATAACAAACTTCACACAGTTAACACATAAATTCCATCCAAATGATACATTCTTCAGGCAGTGGCATAGCATGGGAGCAGGGGGGGCCAGAGGGGAGGTTGCCACGGGCGCAAAATTCTTAGTGGAATTCTTAGGGTCACAAAATATTAAAAGAAAAGCAGAAGGATACTTGCCTGCCTTGGGCGCTGGCAACTCATGCTTCGTCGCTGTCTTCAGGTTCCCACCGGACAAGAGCCAATCAAAATCCAATGTTCCTTCCATATTTGGTGTCGCCCTCTTTCTCACTCATAATACAATGCCAACTTCTTTTCTCATTGTGACCTTTATGATATCTCACAAAGGAGTATTCTGCTCCTCAGTTTCCCATCCTGTGCAGGTGCTAACACCACTGTCCAAACTAACGAATTGATAATCTACGACCCTCAGACCATAAGGTAACAAAGAATAACATTTCTAAATGAGCACACAATGGCTATGGTACCTGAAACTGAAAACATGTTTTATGCACAACAAGCAGAAATGCAACTTTTATTTCAAACGTAAAGTAAGACACCTAGGCTTACTCATGACACTGGCAAACGGCCCATATGCTAATTAAAATCTATGATTTATTCAGTTTACTAAACCTAAATACAAAACATCATGAAAAATAATGTGTTAAATAATATGTGTAAATAATGACTACATTATGTGAAAATCATGTAAGCTGTGGTTATGAGGGTTACAGGTTAACATAGTATTAAGCCCAAAGAAATGATGGTGACTGCGTTCTCAGACACAGATCGAGTCCACCTATAACCAGGCCATGTCTTCTGCTTAGTGGGATGTTCATGGCTCTGGCACACTTATCTCAATACTAGAATTTTAATTCTGACCAAGCGTGTTGCTTTGCCTTCATGTTAATCAGCTACTCATTAGTAAAATAAAAGAATAATTTGCATTTGTATACTAATTAACATCGCAATCATTGCTAATCTGTCTCCGAGCATGAATCTCCAGCGGTGTGATAACAGCAGGCAGTGAGATTTCTTTCCTGCAAACTGTCCATAGATAATGATAGTCTCTCAAATGCTTTGACATTTCCTAAAATAAAACGGAGTGACACAAACGCATACATATTCCTGCATCTCCACAGGACATAAATGCATGTTTTCATTAATTATCTTAAACAAAGAAAGCATATTCAGTAGATTTTAGAAGTGAGCCACAGTTGGCTCCCTAATGAAATACCAAAAGCTAAACGAAGCCCAGATTAAATATAGCAGGCAATCACCAGTGAGAACATTCTATGTAAACACTGAAATATCAACAGCCCACTACTGGTATGAAAAGAAATGCCCGTAGATTATGATCAGCACCTCTTTCGCCGCTATTCACCTGTTAAGGGAAATATAGGTGCTGACACATGCTGTACTGGTTTAAAGATGTATGTAGACCTTCTTGCTGAGATACCACTGCCAAGACAAACTGTGAAGAACACAGACTTTGGCCATGCTCGAAATTCTTACAAGCATGCGAGTTATAAATAAATTGGACAAAAGTTTGAGACATCCAAGGTCATGATCAGTGATGATATACAAAACAGTATCACTTTTATTATTTGTTTATGTTAAAGGTTTTCTAAAGTGCGAACGGTCACCCATGGTATTTTGGCGTAAAAATGGTCCCTGCTCCTACTATCATGCAGAGTTCAGGGGTCCCGGATTCCGCATTGACAAAAGAGCCATGTCTTAAACAGCTTCCTAAAGTTTGACAAAGATTTTAGTAGCTGTAAGTGACCGTGCAAACTATTCCACAATCTCTCTGCGTCTGCTGAAAATATTCTCCCTCCCAAGG
The DNA here is from genome assembly GCA_963921515.1 of Calotriton arnoldi. Classification (NCBI taxonomy): domain Eukaryota; kingdom Metazoa; phylum Chordata; class Amphibia; order Caudata; family Salamandridae; genus Calotriton; species Calotriton arnoldi. Next base: position 217,966 of record CAWUFW010014449.1, read on the forward strand.
TACTGTAACGGAACCTGGGCACGTTTTCAAAGCCACTTTTTCTGAATTCAAGCCACATCTTGGGAGGTTCGGTATGATCCGCTTGGCCAGTGGGCTGGGCTGATAGTCGAATAGTGCTTTAGGATCTAAGCATAATGACTTGAATTGAACGTGATCCTCTGGGTCACAGGGAGCCAATGCACCATTGGAACTGAATAAAATATTTTTGATGTTAAGAACCATTCTACTAGCCTCATTCTGGATCAATTGCTGTCTATTTAACAATTTAGCTGGTAATCTCAAGTAGAGTTGCGGTAGTCCAGCCCGGCATATATATAGACATTCCTTATCCGAGTCAGTTTCTGAGTATTAAAAAGGTGCACAGTCCTCTCAGCAAATGAACTTGGAACATGCACGATGATGTCACTGCTTTTACCTGCTCCTCCACAGGTAGACCTGAGTCTTTCTGCATCTGTATCTTGCATCCCTTTTCCTCATTCCCGACGTCACAGCATGAGATGGACTCCCCCCTCAATGGCTGACAAAATGCTTATCAGAGCCACATATATAATACATGGGTACCACACTGATAGGCCCGAGAAGATAGATCCTCTACTTCCCTTGTAAAGTGCCTCCATGTTTTGTGCTTCCTAAATGTGCTTCCTCTGTAGATGTGGGGGAGAAGTGAGGGACCAGATGGATGGGTCGAGGTTGGTAAATGGTTGAACAGGATGTCCAGTTGATTGCTTTAAGCCGCCAGCTAAATTTTGGGAGTGCATAATATGGACACATCCTTAGACAGGGGCCTGAAGTGATCAGCAGTATCATTAGCATGCATGAACATTATGCAAAGGGAGCTGAAAGATGTACAGGAACAAACTGTGCCTTGAAAGCCAGAGAGCTATGAGTGACCCATTGACAGAGAGGAACTGATGCAAGGAAAGGTGCCTAGAGATGTGCTTGTGCCTCTCTCTATCATATGAGCAATGCAATAACTGGTGATAGCAGTGCTAAAAATGTATTCCTTTCCCTCTTTCGGTGACCACTGTAAAAGGTACGTAGAGAGTAAAGATGGGCAGTCCACATATAAATAATACCTCTGTGATGAGTTACAATCGTAATATCAATTAGAAGATGAGGAAAAGCAACTGCTTGGGACACACTCCATCCAAACCAACTCCAATGCAATCAAAGACCAATCAGCAAGATGCTGTACAGAATTAATGAGTACACCTGGAATAATTGAAATGGCACCTTAATCTAAATTCACTGATTATTTTTCTGAATTATGGTCAGATTACCTAGTGATAATCTTCATTACTCTTTGTCCTACTCGTCCTCGTCCTAGCCATCACTTCTGGGGTTTGATCGATCTCAGGACAGGAAAGAAAACAGGAATGCTATCCCTAACCACACCTACACTCAGCTGGATGCTATAACAGGCAGCACTTCCTGTAATACCAAGCCAACTCAAAGGCCTGATTCAGGGAGGGTGGGAGGGATGTGAAGATGGGTATGAATATGAGTCGGACTAGGAGTAATGAAGATTATCGGCAAGTAATCTGGCAATTTGCTATAAGTCCCCATCATCGTCCTAGTCATTACTTTTGCGGTATACCTAAGTCAACAATGCCTTTGACCTCAATACTTATGAAGCACCATATAATCATTCATATCTAGTTAAGCATTTGCATTTTGATTGCAAAACTCTTCCAAAGCTCCTACATCAAAACGCGTGCTCTCAGTAAGAACATCCTGCAATGAATAATGCTTAACAAAGGTCTGATCAGAAGCCAAAATCAAAGCTCTGCAAATCTCTTCAAGTGGCACACCCTATAACTCTGCCCATGGGTTTGCCATTACTCTAGTAGAAGGATCTTGTACCTCTCAAGGACGTTGTGAATCTTGATTTGAGTAAGCAAACAGAATTGTCTATTTAATTCATCAGTTCAACATCACTTTGGATGCCTTCTTATCTCAGGTAGTTAAACCAAAAGAGACAAACATACTGTCGGAATTGCCGTACTTACTGGATTTGTCAATGAAAACAGAAAGCTCATTTAATGTTCAGTAAATTCTCTTTACTCCCTTACTTCACAGGTGGTGAAGGAAAGAAAAAAGGAAGGGTAATTTTTTTAGAAGAATGAAACTTAGAATTTGCTTTAGGTAGAAAAGCTGGATCTAGTTTAAGACCTACATGTTGGACTTGGTCCTCTTTGCAGAATTACACCAAAACATTTTCCCTTCACCTCTCCTGTTTTTGTTGAATTCGTTTTGGTTGACTTTGGGACTTGGCACACTTTAACCCTGCTAACCAGTGCTAACATGCTTGTGCCTTCTCCTTTAAACGTAGTAAAATTGGCTGACACCCAATTGGCACATTTAATTTACTTATAGTGATAAAGTGTTACTACAGGTAAAGGACCTGTAAAGTAAATACTACTAGTGGGCCTGAAGCAATTATTCTGCTGCCCACTTAAGCAGCCTGTTGTATCTGGTTTATGTTATAATGCATCTTTCCTGCTTCTTTGACCTTGCTGCTCAGCCAGTGTGAATGTGCTGTGGAATGTTGGTGTGCATGGTGATGTAATGGAATGTGAGGATGCCTGGATGTGGAGTGTCAGCCCTTTAAACCCTGTCTCAGGCCTACCATTGCAGATGGTGTGTGCTGTTTCAAACCCTAGTAAGTGCCTAGTATATGGTACTAAGGTACCTAGGGCCTAGGTACACCAGGGGTCCCCCATGGGCTACAGCATGTATTATGCCACCCATAAGGGACCCTCCAAACTCTGACTACAGGCCTGCCATTGCAGCCTTTGTGAGTTAGTGCTTGCACCTCTCACAAAAGATATGTTTACTTATATCTAACCTCACTGCACTTAAAACCTCTAACTCACCCCTCTAGTAGGCCTTTCAGTCCCAAAGGCAGAGTGCCCAGTTCTAAGTGTGAGGGTGTCCTGCATGAGCAGGACACCCCTGCAACCTTTTGAGTCCATTCTCCTGGGTTGTCAGTGAAACAGCCATTATGATATAAGAGGGGCCATGCGTCATTACGCGATGACCATCTCTAAACTGGCTGTAACAAACCCTGTCATGTCCGGTATCAAACATGTTGGAATCATACCCCCACACCGTTATGATTCCATGCACTGTAAATCTACTTCGAGAGGCCCTCAGTGATCCCGGTACCAGTCTTCCTGAACCGAACAGCAAGCTAGGGCTGCTGCCGACCAGAGACACGATTCTGCCCTCCTGCTGCTGAGCCAAGCTCGGGCAGGGGAAGGCTGAACAATAGGTATCCTGTCACAGGGAGGTGTGACCACCTCCCAGACAGGGTTTAGTGTATTGGGACAGGGTGGAGGCGCTTGCCAGCACCACTCAGACTGCTTGAGGGGCACCTTTGGTGCCCTCCTTGCATACTCCAGATCAACCCAGTTCAGGGAGGCGTTGGCTCCCGCCCTGCGCAAAGCTGGACAAAGGACAGAGGAGTACCCTCCCCACTGTCCAGCCCCTCCTCTGGGAGGGACCCCTGAATCATACCAATCCTTTCCTTAGGGTACTTAAGGGCTTACCTGCGGGTGGGTCCCTAGATTCATTGTGAGATTCAGTTCAGGTCTAACTCCACGTCCTCTTCAACCGTCTGGACATTCTGACCGTGTTGTACTGACTGCGTCGGACTGACCGCATCGGACTTCACTTTGGGAACTGAAACTGCAACCAGGAAGACTCCATCTGCTCCTGATCTCTTCGTTCTGCAAGTCCGCTACACTGTCAGTGTGCGTGCTCCATACAGGTTCCATCCAGGGCCTATAGACAACCAAAGACACCAGAAGGAATCTCCCTCGGAGTGAATGAGTCACTGCCCTGCATCCGCAGGCACCGCAAAGTAGCTGACCGATTTGCTGATCCTGGGCTCCTTCGGACTCCAACAGGTTTAGTGACACAGGAGGTGGATCTGCAATTTCTTCGAGGCCTGCACTGTCTTCAGACCGAGTCTGAGGACAGGATCCCTCATCGACACAGCCGGAATCGAGTCCCTGTGCACCGTGTCGGCTAGCCGTTGCTAAGGCTGGGCGACTCGCATCTCCAGAGATCTTCAGACCCTGTTGAGGGTCTTCCTTGATTCCAGTAGGCGCCCCTGCTTGCTCAGGGCCTACTTTGACTTTCTTGAATGTGGTGGGTCTCTTGGACCTTGCTAGTCCCGACACTGTACCTTTTGGTCTTCTTTCATGTTTTGCCGTTGCCAAGGCCTGTTGGTGCTCCCGCTGGACACTGACCCCCTGGATATCGACATCTGACATGGCACAGCTCGTACATCATTCCTGGTTGTACTCAATGTCACCTGGTCCAAGTAGCTGCAGAGACAAGTGCCCCATAAACTCTCCTGCAACAACCGACATTGGTGGGCACTTGACTCCCATGCCTCCGGGTCACTCCCGAGTAACATAGACTCTGTCCCATCTGCTTGCAGGTACTCCTCTTCTTGAATCCAGCCTTGGATTCCAACGGACTCTCCCAGCTTCTTTGCCAGCAGAATCTTGCTTGAAGATCTCCATTGGGGTCGACGGTGTTTCCCAACGTCACTTCGTACCTATGCACCCGCCTTCCCTGGGGCAGGTAACCTGGTCTCCTGGGTATCCACGGGTGGGGTGACTCTCGAACCGTCCATCTTCCACAAGGTGTCTTCCAAGTCCTCTGGGAAGGGTCCTTTTTTAGAGTGTCTGTAATAAATAACTATTTTTATAACTACACCGTGTGGTTCTTTTTCGCTTAATCTGCACCATAAGATTAGATACTGTTGAAACAAGCTGCTTTACACTCCTCCTAGACTAAGCCTGAAGATTGCTCTCCACAGCTGCCACTTAGAGAGCTTTCTAAGGTTGTCTAAACCACTAAAAACACCATAAGGGTTGTCTGAATTGGTGCAGGGTGCTACACTTGAATAAGTGTGCACCATATACAAAGCCAGCCTCCTACACTCTCAATTTCTTTTTTCACTATTGCAAGGCCTACCTCTTCCATAGGGTAACATTAGGCTACCTTAGTACAGTAAATAAGTGATATATTTTGTGTGGGAGCAGGTAGGATTTCCTGTTTGGTTTATGAGGAATTGTAATTAATTTAAAGCCCTCTTTAATTTTAAAGTCGAATATTAAGTCACAATTCTGAAAATGCCACTTTTAGAAAGTTGGCCTTTTCTTGTACTAACTATTCCCTGCCTGCAGCATGTTCGTGCATCACATGACTAGGTGTAATTGACAGTTGGCCTTTGTGTCGTCCTCCCAGACAGCACCACAATAGAGAGTCTGGGTGTTGGCGGAATGTGCCATCCTGGCTTAATGGAGGAGTAAAGCTGTCACCTACCACACTTGCACTTCAAAGGCATTGGTCCAGCTCACACAGAAAGGACTTTACACTAGCCTATTGTACCCCCAGACAAACTGCGACCAGGGCAGGGAGGCAGAAAATCCAGATACCTCTGTAGGGGGAAACTCCAGGAGCTTCTCCCACTTCAAAGTGAGCACCAGGAATAAATAGAGGGCCCTCAGACCCACTCTTCAGAACGCTCCTGTACCTCTGGATACTACAGAAGAAGGACGCCCTGCTGCCCTGCTGTTTGAAGCTTGCTCTGCATGTTGAGAAGGAAAACTGGACCTTTGCCCTTTTATCCCAGACTGAAGTGACTCCAAAGGACAGCTGACTGATCTTCTGTTTCTTAGCAGCAGGGACAAAACAAGGTCCAGATGTTCCCTCTGCAACTTCCCAGCTGAACCTGCTGCTGAAGTGAGTTCCTGATCCCCAAGAGGTGCCTCACAGGTCCTGAACCCTTGGTGTGACATCAGTTGAGCTCTTCCTCAAAGAAAAGAAGAAATCCTGATGTTTTTGGCTCTTTGTGATCGCAAATGAGTCAGTTCATGCCTAGATCTTTCCGCACGCGCCGACTGCCAATGCGGAGCTCCAGTGAACCCAGCCCTTCACACTATAGTGACCGCCACTTACAACCAGCAATGTGAGATCTGCACTTTTCGCTACAGGACTGATAGCCTGAGGTGACTGCCAATGTGAATCTCCAACAATGACAGTCTGTGATGCCCAGCCTGCTCTTTGCTCTACAGCCATAGTATGATAAAGAAGTCCAGCAATAGAGAAGCTCTTGCATAGTCTTGATAAAAGGGTCTCAGATTCCCTGCAAAGAAGGATCATTACCCCAAAAAAACCTTTATTGCATATCATTGCAACTTAAGGGATGCCAGAGATAGATTCTTCTGAAATCGGTATCAGTTCCTTCTCCAATAATTCAGTGGGAGCGAGAGCAAGCCATACCATAAGCAGGATATGCTTCAAAATGTCTTTATTGTAAGCAGGGAAAGTAACACCATTTCGACTTCAACACAGTCTTATTCACACAGACTTTCTTTCTCAATGCAAAGTATATATCTACAAACATCGTGGAAGACGGACTTCAAAATGTTCTGTCAAACCACCCAAGTGTGCAAAACACCATAGATTAGCTCCAAAATGAAAGTGTAATTTACACAAGATGGATCCCATAAGTTGGTTTGATGTGTACACTCATGTAACACAATTTAAAGCTTAACCAAAGAATAGGTTTGTGAAATGACAGGAATGAATTTACTTGTCAACAATACTTCAACATTTTTACATTCAGGTCCGCATACATATTATAATTGGCTGTAGTAGCCACCTCCCAATTAATCAATATTTTCTCAACCATAAATATAGAAAAAAAACTAAGCATAATTTCACCCACTTATTTTCATCTAGTTATTCTGAAATCTTTCCAGGAAAAAAAATAGAAGACACCAAGCAAGAAGTGGAAAAGACCTTGTGAAATAAACATTGAGAGCCAAAATTCCCTCAATGTCTACTATATGACTTTAGAGTTGAAGGCCGGCCTTCTTGAGCCTTCAACAGCCTCAATAACATTAGTTGTTAGTCCTTTTAGTAGTAATTCAACCGCTTAATCTCCAAACTAAATGGGTGATTTGAAGGTGACACAACAAGCTAACAGATTTTAACAGGATGGAAAAAAAAGTCAGAACTCAAGGAGGATGCAATGCCATCCTCTTTAAGGCGAAGAAACTAAATTCTGTGGGACCAAAATTGTGCAACTAGGATTATATCTGCTTTCTCACTAAGATTTTCAGCAGTAGCCTCTGACTCAACGAGGAGGGAGGAAATACATGTAGGAGCTTCTTTGGCCATTGAAGTAAGAGATCATCCACTCTCCATGCTCCTTTTTCTGTCAATTTGGAGCAGAAACTCTGGAGTAAGCAGTTTGACTTGGATGCAAATAGGCCCAAAAGTGAGGTGCCAAATCTCTTGCAAATCCTGTGAAACACTGGCTTCGACAGAGTGAGATACTGTGAGGAGGAAAACAATCTGCTTAGGTGATCTTTTTCCAGAATGTCCTTTCCTTTTTTAGAATCAGGTAGATTTTCTTCCGTTTTCTCCAAAGGTTACAGTCTATACATGTGTACTCTGCACTGTGGACTTTAAGCGCACACAAAATTAGTTCATATTGTTTAAATAGGTAGATAAAACCGGTATTTGGACAAAATATCAATTTAAAAATATTGGGAGACAGAAATATCAGAAATAAAATATTGTAACACACAAATATTGTAATGTACAAATATCTTTGACAGAAATATCAATTTTTGAGGTAGGTAATATCGTTGTAAATGATATCAAACCTAATATAGTTTTTACTAATATAGTGGTTAAAAATATAATTTTGTATTATTTATATGTGTTTAGATGATATATTTATTTTATGTGTTACTATTGTTTATATAAATGTTATTAATTGTTCTTAAAATATAGCTTGTAATTTCAAAAGAATTAGAAATCTTCATATATTTATTTTATATGTTACTATTGTTTATATAAATGTTATTAATTGTTCTTAAAATATAGCTTGTAATTTCAAAAGAATTAGAAATCTTTATACATTTTTAATAGTAATGTATAAGTAATTTCTTTATCGATTTTCAAATATGTAAAATATATATATTATGTAATACTGATTTATTTTGCTTAGTAGCAGTAATTATGTAAATTAATTCATTGTTTTTAGTTTTTGTAATATATGTGTGTGTGTATGTGTGTGTATATATATCTATATCTATATGTACCCCCCATGAATTCCAACACTTTCCCTACTGTTGCTCTGTTTAGAGAGGAAGTTTTAAATTTTACCCCTCCAAAATCCAACACTTTCCCTACTGTTACGTTGTTTGGAGTGGGAATAGTAAATGTAACCCCTCCAAAATGTAACACGTCCCCTACTGTTATGTAAACTGGAGTGAGAATAGTAGCATTTCACCTCTCATAGTCCAACACTTTCTTTACTGTCGCTTAGACTGGAGTGGGAATAGTAAAATTCACCCTTCTGAAATCCATCGCTTTCCCTACAGTTGCAGGGACTGGAAGGGGAATAGTACGTTTTATCCTTTCAAATTCCAACACTTTCACTACTGTTATGCTATTTGGAGTAGGAATAGTATATTTGCTACTCTGAAATCCAATGCTTTCTCTACTTCTGCCCTGTTTGGAGTAAGAATAATAAATTCACTCAACCAAAATGTAACGCTTCTCCTACTGTTGCACAGACAGGAGTGGGAATAGGAAATGTTACCCCTCCGAAATCCAATGCTTTCCCTACTGTTGCCCTGCTTGCAGTACAAATAGTAAATCGAACCACTCCAAAATTAAACCCTTTCCCTACTGTTGTGTTGTTTGGAGTGGGAACAGTAAATTTCTCCCCTCTGAAGTTCAATTGTTTCCCTCCTGTTCCACTGTTTGGAGAGGGAATAGTACATTTTACCCCTTCTAAATCCATTGGTTTCCCTACTGTTGCATTGTTTGGAGTGGGAATCGTAAATTTAATCCCTCCAAAATTTAACACCTTCCCTACTGTTGTCTAAACTAGAGTGGTAAGAGTAAATTTCACCCCTCTGAAGTCCAACGCTATCCCTATTGTGGCTTAGACCGGACTGAGAATAGTACATTTCACCCCTAAAATTCCAACACTTCCTTACTGTTGTGTAAACTGAAGTGGGAATAGTAAAATTCACGCCTCGTAGTCCAACGCAATCCCTTCTGTCGCTTAGACTGAAGTGGAAATAGTAAGTTTCATTCCTCCGAAGTCCAATGCTTTCCCTATTCCTGCACGGACTGGAATAGGAATAGTAAATCCAACTCCTCGGAAATACAACACTTTCCCTAATATTGCGGTGTCCAGAGATGGATAGTAAATCTAAGCATTCCGAAGTCCAATACTTTCCCTAATGTTGCATAAACTAGAGTGAGGATAGTATATTTAATGTTGTTATACTCCAAGAGTTTTCATAATATTGGTTAAATGGATTTTATAGCATTGTTTTATTGTTTAATTTTTGTATATATTATATTATTTGTTTTTATTTTTACATTTTTTTAATGTTTATAGTATTTCCTGTAAATGTGTTTTTGGGATTTTTCAAGTTGTAACTAGGCCTGGGCGGAAAACTACGCTACGCTCGCGTAGTTTGCGAAGTTTGCCCTACTTCGCACTATGCGAATTGCACGTAGCACAGTGCGAACACGCGTAGCGTAGCGTAGCGTAAGCGTAGTGCAGCGGTCATTTTTGCTTGCTCGCGGTCCTCAACGTCAAGTTGGCGACCGCGAGCAAGCAAAATGACATCCCGGCGAGACTTTTCCTCGTTCGCGATCAGCAACATCAAGTTGCCGATCGCGAGCGTGGAAAATAAACCTCCCGGCGAGATTCTCAACGCGGGGAGGTCAGGTTTCTCATTGCGAGTGGTCGCGTATGCTCGCGACCGCTCGCGATGAGAAACTACCAGTCCGCGTTGAGAAAGCTGCCGCTCGAGTAAAAATCTACTCGAGCGGCAGTAAAAGACAGCTCGCACTGTGCAAGATGCCGTTTTCAATGATTGCACAGTGCGGACAAGCATCCGGCACTGTGCAATCATTGCGAACACGCACTACGCAGTTCGCGTAGTGCTACGCGTAGCTCGCGTAGCGCGAACTGCACTTTGCGTAGCTTCGCGAAGCGTTACTTCGCGAACTACGCCCAGGGTTAGTTGTAACTTCATATGTACGGTCTACATTAATTAATCTATTTTTTCATATTCAATTGTTTATATTTTTATATTTTATTGTGTATGTATGAAATATATATATATTTAAATATATGTATGTACATATATATATATAATAGATATTGACAGTGAAGTACTGGTTAAGCATTTAAGCAGGTATAAAATGAGCCGCAGGGCAAAAATAGATAAGATACAAACATATCATCAGTTCATACTATCTAAGAAGAGGTCAGACGTGTCTCTATATGGGAATGACAAGGTGATAAAGCACTATGCAGTCAGAAAAAGTCTTCCCTATTGGAAGCAGAAAGAAAATGTTAAAGAGCAAATGAACAATTTTTCTTTCTTTCGCTCAATATGACTATTGTATTTATTTATATATTTATTGAATTGATTGATGGTTGAACTTTGAATGTATCTATTTATGTATTTATTTATGTAATTATGTGCCCAATAATACATGATTTAGATTAAAATAATGCCTTAAATTTGAAAATTTGAAAATTTCTATTTTTAAAATTTATAGATTTAAATATAAAAGGTGGCAAATTTGACCACTTTAATGCACAATATGTGGCATACAACGTTTGTAAATAGCACGAGTGAAAAAAACGCTTTATATATGCACAGTCTGTTTTCCATTGTGATTGTTAAAACCCAAATCACGTGATATGATGACACAGTGAATTTAAAGATCAGGATTGGCAGTGCTCCCTCATGTGATCAAGGTCACGTGAAATGACCGAAACGCGTAATGGCGAGCTGGAGCGAGTAACAACAAAATAAAGAAGATTGATGCACTAGAACCGGAGTCCGTACCCTTTTGTCCGTCTTGAGAGGATTGGTTTGGGAAACGTCGTGATATTACAATTACGGAAGCAGCCTGCTTCCGGGTATTACGGACCCCCTCCCTGTTTGAGGTCGAGCGGCGCACAGCCTATCGGAAACAGTACACTTCAACAAAGAGACGGCCGCAGCAGCCCCCTGACATATGCTAAAGAACTACAAACCATGTGAGCGGCGGTGGAAGGCGAGTCGGAGGACTCGTTCAACACAGCAAAGCCAGCAGTGAGTACAGTCAGCGACATACAGGTGGGGAGGTGTGCATAGAAAATATAACCACACAGGGTTTAAAGATTACTCCAGAGTGGGCTCGCACAATATCCAGCATGTCAGAAGAAGCGCTGCGAGAAAGAGAGGCAGCAGCAGAGGAACTCTTTGGCAATATGCCAACAATAAGGGAAGATAACATGAGAGGTGGACCATCGGGTGCAAACAAAGATAATGACAGTAAAACTTTACTAAGGATCGTAGAGAAAAAAATGCGCACAGAAATAACAAAGTGGTGGGAGCAAAAGTCCCTGCAGAAATACGAGGAAGCAGGGAGAGTGCCCCGTGGACTCAGGATAATGCTTGCGCCAAGTTTTGACAACCCAAACCCCAAAATGTTAAAAGAATGGGGAGAAAGCAATTTAGACGCCTCTATGAGACTGGTAAAAATCTTAATAAAATATGCACAAATTGACCGGTAGGAATTGCCCAAGGAAATAGACAGGCTAAACAGCGATTTAGATAAGTGTGACAATCAAGAAAATATCACTAAAATGAGAAATGAAATCAAGGCACGGCTAAAGAAACATGAAGATACCATAAAAATAAGGAAGGCTTTTAAATGTAATCGGGATAAAATTGACTATGAAACAGGTCAGATATTCACATTTGCATGCAAATTTGATAATGTGAAGCACCAACGATTTGTGAAAACAAATCCAGCAGGTCCCAATATCCACAAGACAGTCATGAGAGAAACAAATGAATTAGCTTCCAGCTCAGACCTGAGCTCCCTGACTAGCGAGACGGAATCTGAAGATGGAGGAAGTATGACAGCAAATGCAAATATGGACAAGGGGAGACTTACACTAGCGGAAAAGCTGGATTTTTTAAGTCTGGACAGAAGACAAACCCTAAGGCCGCAGAATCCTCCGAGGACACAAGACAAAGGAGAAACAAAAGGAGAAGAGAAAGGAGGAAATGCAGGAAAACAAAAAAACAAAAGGCAACAATGGAGGCAAAAATAACTGAGAATGACAACACAGTTATCAATTTGTCAGAAGTCACATTAACTAAAGCAGAAATCCAAATTCTTTCGCTAGGATTATCATTTTGTCCCGAAGGAATTTTAATTATGGACAGACAAGAGTGGACATCTTCACATTTATCAGAAAATTAAAACTCAGGAAACATTTCACAATCAAAGAAGGTCTCCAACACAAAAATGAGGGACAATTAAATAAGAACATTCAGAGAGAAAACTTACAGGGATCTGATGCAAATCTTTTACTTACTATGTACGATTTGGCAGGTGCAACCAATGAACCCGGAACAAATGATGAAAACTACTCCACGCAAGCAAGACTACAAGATCTAGGAGTAGATACAGCAATATTTGCATATAGTCCATTCAAACCAAAATCGACTTTCTTACCAATGATGCCAAGAGACGCCAGATATATTTCATGACTGTGTTATCGAAGAATTGAAAAGATTATATACTAAAAGTAGAAGATTGGGCACAAAGTGAAATTTAAACAACAACAATATGACAAGTTAATGAAAAAGCTGAGAGAAAATAAAGACATAGTAATAAATAATTCTGATAAAGGAGGTAATATTGTCATATGGCCAAAGGATCAATATACAGCGGAAGCTTATAGACAATTGAACGATAACTCATGTTATGAACGCACATGCAGTAAGAAATATATGACCACCAAGGAACAACTGAAAAAGGACTTATTACAATGGAAAAGAGAAGGTCTAATTACTAAAGAAGAATTCAGTTTCCTACACAAAGAGTACCCAATACTCCCTATTATGTATTTGATACCAAAAATCCACAAAGAGACACTCCCAGTACCAGGAAGACCAATAATTTCTGCAAAGAACAGTGTGTCTGAAAACATATCACAATATGTAGATTTTTATCTGCAGGAATTTATGCAAAAACTGCCATCATATATTAAAGACATGGGAGACTTTATTAGGAAATTACAAGACATAACATGGAGCGACGAATACATCTTGATGACACTGGACATTACTTCGCTTTATACGAGCATAGACCATTCAGTGGGTCTCAATGCAGTGCAGCATTTTTAAACACTAGACCAATAGGATTGTTAAACCATAATCAATTGGTGTTAGATTTAATAACATGGTGTTTCCATAACAACTTTTTTCTATTTGGAAAAGAAATGTTCAGACAAGTGAGAGGAGTGGTGATGGGGGCCTGCTTCTCCCCCAGTTATGCATGTTTACATGTAGGCTGGTGGGATGAGCAGGTCCTCAGAAAGAAACACTCAGATTTGATGGAGAAACATGTGATACAATGGATGAGGTTCATTGATGATATTTTTGTAATCTGGCATGGAAATGTGGACAGTGCAAAAAAGTTTGTAGAAACTATCAATGACAATGTATTTAACTTAGAGTTCACAGCCCACATAGATGACCATTCTGTGGATTTTTTAGATGTAACAGTATACAAAGCAGAACATAAATTGGAAACCACATTACATCATAAAACCACTGCAGGGAACTCAACGCTTCATGCGAAAAGTTTCCACCCAAAGCATCTCATTAATAGTATACCTTATGGCGTATTATTGAGATTGCAAAGAATTTGCAGCACAGAAGTGAAATTAGTGAAATGCCGAAAAGAAATGATTGCTAGATTTGCACAAAGAGGGTATAGTCAAACCATACTCAATCAGGCAATTAAAAAAGCAGAGTCGAACGTACTGGGTAATGAGCAGACGAAGAGGACTGATAAGCAGAAGTCAACGCTAGCTCAATCTAGTGCCTCACAGAGTAAGAGGGATGACGAAGATACAACTGTCAGGCTAATAACCAACTATAGCCTGCAGGAAAATAAAATCAGAAGTATTATCAATAGAAATTGGCCAATAGTTTTAACTGATATAATCATGGCACAGAAAATCTTGAAAAAGCCCACATTAACACTCAGGCGGGCTTTAATCATGAGGTCAACTTTGATCAAAAACAGTCCAGAGATAAAATCTAGTATGTCATGGCTCAAACCAAAAATTGGCTTTTTTAAGTGTACATCATGCAGGGCATGTAAATTTGGAATAAACACTACAGAATACATGACCCCATTTAGTTTGGAACCTATACTGTTGAAAGACAACTACAACTGCCGTACTGATTATGCAGTTTATGTGCTGACATGCACCTGTGGCTTACGCTATGTTGGTAGTACGAAGCTACAGGTCCATGTGAGAATACTCCAGCACTTAAGAGCGATAGTAAATTCCGACCAAACATACCCAGTGGCGAGGCATTTCAAAAGTGTACATCAAAATGACCTCAATTGTTTAACGTATTAGGTAATCGGGTCCATACCCCCTCTTAGGCGAGGGGGCAACAGAGAAAAACTACTAAGAAAACTAGAGTCAAAAATGATTTTAGAACTAGATTCTAAGACACCCTGTGGTTTAAACAATAGTGAAGAATTACACAACCTTTTATGATTTCTATGAAGTAGAGTGTAAATATATGAGTGCGATAACCTGAGAATGAAATATGTGGCTTGTTATACAATTTTAGGAGATATTTATGAATATTTTATGAAATATTTTATGAAATTTTGATGAGCTTTTATGGAATTTGCATGATGGTTTAATGAAACATTAGGAATATATCAAGTGAAGATATTCTAGTAATGTACTATGACACAAATGGATTTAACACATTTTACATATTATTTGGTATAGGCTTATACCATTTTCCTCCCGAATGGTCAAAAAAGAACAATCTAGATGGTCTAGCGCGAAACAATCAGGATTAATATAACTTGCATCAATACAAAGGATGCACTTCTGCATTCAACATAGGGCTGCAACATATAGTTTTTTTTTTATTCGTCTGTCAAACAGCGGATTAAGAGTTTTAACACACATATAGGAGAAAATAAGCACTTTAAAAAAATAGAAGCACTAAGCACTTTAGGGTATTTGCACTTTAGAAGTTGATGGCAAATGTTGTCAATAAATGAAAGCACTATGTGGAACAAAGAATTAAAAGATGTTGACAGTGAAGTACCGGTTAAGCATTTAAGCAGGTATAAAATGAGCCGCAGGGCAAAAATAGATAAAATACCAACATATCATGAGTTCATACTATCTAAGAAGAGGTCAGACGTGTCTCTATATGGGAATGACAAGGTGATAAAGCACTATGCAGTCAGAAAAAGTCTTCCCTATTGGAAGCAGAAAGAAAATGTTAAAGAGCAAATGAACAATTTGTCTTTCTTTCTCTCAATATGACTATTGTATTTATTTATATATTTATTGAATTGATTGATGGTTGAACTTTGAATGTATCTATTTATGTATTTATTTATGTAGTTGTGTGCCCAATGATACATGATTTAGATTAAAATAATGCCTTAAAATTAAAAATTAAAAAATGTATAGATTTAAATTTATAAGGCGGCAAATTTGACCACTTTAATGCACAATATGTGGCATACAACGTTTGTAAATAGCACGAGTGAAAAAAACGCTTTATATATTCACAGTCTGTTTTCCATTGTGATTGTTAAAACCCAAATCACGTGATATGATGATACAATGAATTTAAAGATCAGGATTGGCAGTGCTCCCTCATGTGATCAAGGTCACGTATAGTGACCGAAACACGTAATGGCGAGCTGGAGCAAGTAACAACAAAATAAAGAAGATTGATGCACTAGAACCGGAGTCCGTACCCTTTTGTCCATCTTGAGAGGATTGGTTTGGGAAACATTGTGATATATATATATATATATGTATATATATATATATATATATATATATTATCTACTGGCGGTCGCCAGTAGATAGTTATAGTTAGGACCTATTATCCATAGGAAATCCGCGACATTCTATTTGAAATAACGTTGGCGCCGGTTGACGAATCGTCGCGAAAGTTTCCAACTTGTTGGGGTGCTCCGCTCCTACCCTGAAAGTCTCGGGTTGATTCGTCAAGCGGGGGCCGAAAAAAAGGGGGTCCCAAAACGCGTTTTCCCCATTCATTTTTCCATAGGAACCTTTAGTCGCAGCTACAGCCCGAACTGCTGAATGGAATTACACCAAATTTGGCAAAGAGGTAGCCCTTGGTTCAGTGTCGTGCCTTTTGCTTAAATGGTGTAAATCCGTTCAGTAGTTCCTGAGAAAATCAAAAGTAAAGTCACATATATATCTATGGGCGCGTAGGGTCCGCGTACCCTCCCGATCACGAGCTGTATGCTAATTGGCTGTCAAGTGGCTGTCAACACTCCAAATCAGGAAGTGTTGGCAGCCATTTTGTCCCTCGGTAGAACCAAGGGACAGAAACAAGTGCGCAAAGCGCAAAAAGGGGGCAGGGTAGAAACACCCTGACCCCCTAGGTCTGCTCAGGGGGACCCACAAGGACCCCCTGGGCAGAAAAAAGCATTTTTTTGTTTTTTAAATCGGCGGGATGCGCTTAGGGTGCGCGGATCCCGCCGAGAAAAAAAAAAAGAAACAAGTGCGCAAAACGCACAAAGGGGGCAGGGTAGAAACACCCTGACCCCCTAGGCCTGCTCAGGGGTCCCACAAGGACCCCCTGGGCAGAAAAAAGCATTATTAAAAAAAAAAAATCGGCGAGATGCGCTTAGGGTGCGCGAATCCCGCCGAAAAAACAAAAACAAAGCGCGGTCGCCCGCACTTCGTTGTTAATTGGCCCCCGGGTGGGCCAAGTCCCGGGGGCAGGGGGGGTATTTATAATATGTGGGGGATCCTCTAAGGCCCCCCAAGCCCCGGGGACCACCACCCCCCGGGGCTTTAAAAATAAATGGTGCGGGAGGGCTCTCGGCCCTCCCGCAGCCCCGGGGACCGCCACCTCCCCGGGGCTTCTTTATTAATTTTTTATAAATTTACCTGTGTGGGGGGGCTCGAGCCCCCCCACACGCCCCGGGGACCGCCACCTCCCCGGGGCACTAAAAATGTCAATATGGGGGTCCAGTACGGACCCCCAGAGCCCGGGGACCACCACCTCCCCGGGGCTTTGTCAATGGAGGGAGGGGGCCGCGCGGACCCCTCCTGGAGCCTGTAATGGCCCTGGGGACCACCACCCCCCAGGGCCGGCTCCTGCAGTGTCCCGGGGTGCCTACCCCGGGACACTGTAGTTTGCTATGACAGGACGGGAGCCTCGCGGCTCCGTCCTGTCATAGCAAACTGCTTTGGATATTGGAGCGAGAGCAGGAAACCTGCTCTTGCTTCCAATATCCAAAGCAAATTGCTTTCCACACGGGGAGCTGCATGTTAGCAGCTCCCCATGTGGAAAAGCAATGCCGGCTCCCAAGGGACGCGGGGAGACGGCGGGACTGTGGGGGATTGGGGACCACCCCACAGTCCCCAACGAAGAGGGCCAGCCCGGGGGATGGGGTCCCCGGGGCAAGTAGTGGCCCGGGAGGGGGGCCACGCAGCCCCCCTCCTTAAAAATGTATTTAAAAGTGTGGCCATGCCCCGGGGGATGGGGTCCCCGGGGCCGGATTCGGCCATGGGAGGGGGCCACGCGGCCCCCTTCCCGTTTAATTTTTTAAAAAAAGGGATAAGGCCCTGGGGGATGGGGTCCCCAGGGCCCAAAAATAGGAAAAAGTAAGGGGGGGCCACACAGCCCCCCTTGGGGAAAAAAAAAACAACGATCGGGCCGCACGCCCCGCCCCCTTCCTTTACCACTCTGCAAACGCGCCCCCTGGCGCGTTTGCAGATGGGGAACGAATTCCCCTTCAATACTGGGGGTCCCTGGGGGCAGAGAGGTGTTCAGAGGCCACGCCCCTTTTTACACCTCTCTGCAACGCAGTTCTGTGGCGCTTTTTGGAGGTATATGGTGGGCTAGTTGCACCCCAGGGACCCTCAGGATTCAAGGGGAGTTAATCCCCCGACTTAAAACGCGCCACGGGGCGCGTTTGCACAGTGGTGAAGGGAGGGGGCGGGGCTTCAGGTGACATGTGTGCAAACAGGCCCCGTGGCGCGTTTTAAGATGGGGAATTAAATCCCCTTCAATCCTGAGGGTCCCAACAGGTACGTCCAGAAAGCGCCACAGAGCTGCGTTGCAGAGAGGTGTAAAAGGGGTGTGGCCTCTGTACATGTCTCTGCAACGCAGCCCCTGGCGCATACTGGAGGTTCCTGGTGGGCTAGTTGGCCCGTAGGGACCCTCATGATTCAAGGGGACTTAATCCCCCAACTTAAAACGCGCCACGGGGCGCGTTTGCACAGATGTCACCTCAGGCCCCGCCCACTCCCTTCACCATTGTGCAAATATTCCTCTAAAATCAGCCGAAATACGAATTCTGATTTACTCACCTGTTATCAGGAGAGACCTCAGTGCTGCATCTTTCAGCCCAGTACTAATCCTGAAAAGTAATTTTAACCGTACTTACCAGTAACTTGAATTTCCTTCCATAGGCTAACATTGACTGGTTTCACTTGGAAATTCTTCTAAGTGTGGAGTTTTGGAACTTTAAAATATTCCTCTAAAATCAGCCGAAATACGAATTCCGATTTACTCACCTGTTATCAGGAGAGACCTCAGTGCTGTATCTTTCAGCCCAGTACTGATCCTGAAAAGTAATTTTAACCGTACTTACCAGCAACTTGAATTTCCTTCCATAGGCTAACATTGACTGGTTTCACTTGGAAATTCTTCTAAGTGTGGAGTTTTGGAACTTTATAATATTCCTCTAAAATCAACCGAACTACGAATTCCGATTTACTCACCTGTTATCAGGAGAGACCTCAGTGCTGCATCTTTCAGCCGAGTACTGGTCCTGAAAAGTAATTTTAACCGTACTTACCAGTAACTTACATTTTCTTCCATAGGAATCCATTGTCTGGTTTTCAGCAGAAAAGTTTCAAAGTGTCGATTTTCACAAACTACAAATATTCCTTAAAAATCGCCTGTATGACTTAAACGCATTCTTTCAACTGTTTACAGGCGATGCACCAGTGCTGGATCCAGGATCCAACACTGAGTAAGAAAAAGTAACGATAACAGTTTTTACCTGCTAAGTGAATTTCCTTCCATAGGATAACATCGGTTATTCTATGAGAAAAAGTTTCTAAGTGTCAACTTTTAAAATACAATAATATTCCTTAAAAATCACGACTGTAACCAAAACGCTTTTACTCAACTGTTTACAGGAGATGTACCAGGACTGAATCTAGGATCCAGTCCTGTGGTTAAAAAAGTAATCCATAAAGTAACTAATTGCATTTAACTAGAAATTCACATTGAGCTGAATGTTGCATTGTGTTTGAAAATGTGGTGCCCATTGCAACAACTGATGCAAATCCATGCATCCACTTACACACCAACAAACAGACGGATACAGACATTCACACAGTTTAGTCACTAACCCATGCATTCAGTAAGATACGTTTAATCACTCACTTGTAGAGTCAGTCACTCATGTACTAAATCGTCCATTCAGACACTTATACACCCACTCATTCTTCAATACGCCTTTCCCTATATATATTAAACATATTTAAACTTTACAGAAACACACAGTCACTGGATGATGTCATCAGTGATGTCATTTGAGATGTCATCAGTGATGTCATCAGTGATGTCACTGACCATGTCATGAGTGATGTAATATGTGACGTCATCAGCAGTGCATTGCGGGGTGCGAGTTATAGTTACCTGAACTAACTATAACAGGGGAATTTCACGGGTTTTGTACGAGTGCAATGTCCAACTAACTATAACTGTCCCTAAAACCTATGTTTTTTTCAGTGAATTTGTAAGGTTTTTTAAATGCTAATTTCTAACTATAACGTGCCTGAAACCTATGGTTTTTTCAGTGAATTTCAAAGGTTTTTTAAATGCTAATTCCTAACTATAACATGTATGAAACCTATGGTTTTTCGGTGAATTTCAAAGGTTTTGTAAATGACAATTTTTAAATGTATTAATTGTTATATTTATTTTTTGATACTGATTTACTACATTTTTTTAAACTATTTATTATTAGATATTTTATTTTTTAAATACATTGTAATTACATTATACATTACATTACAAAATATACTTTCTCAGAATGAATTACTTTAGTTTAAATACTTTGCAAATAGGCAATAGACTTTTAAGTCAGTAGTTACAGTTGTTGCAATGGGCAACACAATTTCAAACACAATGCAACATTGAGCTCAATGTGAATTTCAAGTTAAATGCAATTAGTTACTTTATGGATTACTTTTCTAACCACAGGACTGGATCCTAGATTCAGTCCTGGGACATCTCCTGTAAACAGTTGAGTAAAAGCGTTTTGGTTACAGTAGTGATTTTTAAGGAATATTATTGTATTTTAAAAGTTGACACTTAGAAACTTTTTCACATAGAATCACCAATGCTATCCTATGGGAGAAAATTCACTTAGCAGGTAAGTAGTGTTATCGTTACTTTTTCTTACTCAGTGGTGGATCTTGGATCCAGCACTGGTGCATCTCCTGTAAACAGTTGAAAGAATGCGTTTAAGTCATACAGGCGATTTTAAGGAATATTTGTAGTTTGTGAAAATCGACACTTTGAAACTTTTCTGCTGAAAACCAGTCAATGTTAGCCTATGGAAGGAAATTCAAGTTACTGGTAAGTACGGTTAAAATTACTTTTCAGGATCAGTACTGGGCTCAAAGATGCAGCACTGAGGTCTCTCCTGATAACAGGTGAGTAAATCGGAATTCGTAGTTCTGCTGATTTTAGAGGAATATTTGTATGTTTCAAAAATCGACACTTAGAAACTTTTTCAGCAAAAAGCAGGCAATGATATCCTATGGAAGGAAATTCAATTTACTGGTAAGTACGGTTAGAATTACTTTTCAAGGTCAGTGCTTGGCTAAAAGATGCAGCACTGGGTTCTCTCCTGATAACAGGTGAGTAAATCGGAATTCGTAGTTCGGCTGATTTTAGAGGAATATATAAAGTTCCAAAACTCCACACTTAGAAGAATTTCCAAGTGAAACCAGTCAATGTTAGCCTATGGAAGGAAATTCAAATTACTGGTAAGTGCGGTTAAAATTACTTTTCAGGATCAGTATTGGGCTCAAAGATGCAGCACTGAGGTCTCTCCTGATAACAGGTGAGTAAATCGGAATTCGTAGTTCGGCTGATTTTAGAGGAATATTTGCACAACGGTGAAGGGAGGGGGCGGGGCCTGAGGTGACATCTGTGCAAACGCGCCCCGTGGCGCGTTTTAAGTTGGGGGATTAAGTCCCCTTGAATCATGAGGGTCCCTGGGGTCCAACTAGCCCACCCTGTACCTCCAGTATGCGCCAGGGAGCTGCGTTGCAGAGAGGTGTTCAGAGACCATGCCCCTTTTTGCACCTCTCTGCAACGCAGCTCTGTGGCACTTTCTGGACGTACCTGGTGGGCTAGTTGGCCCCCAGGGACCCTCAGGATTGAAGGGGATTTCATTCCTCATCTTAAAATGCGCCATGGGGCCTGTTTGCACACATGTCACCTGAAGCCCCGCCCCCTCCCTTCACCACTGTGCAAACGCGCCCCGTGGCGCGTTTTAAGTTGGGGGATTAAGTCCCCTTGAATCCTGAGGGTCCCTGGAGTCGAACTAGCCCACCATGTACCTCCAAAAAGCGCCACAGAGCTGCGTTGCAGAGAGGTGTATAAAGGGGCGTGGCCTCTGTACACCTCTCTGCAACACAGCCCCCTGGTGCATACTGGAGGTTCCTGTTGGGCTAGTTGGCCCCCAGGGACCCCCAGTATTCAATGGGAATTACTCCCCCTTCTTAAAACGCGCCAGGGGGCGCGTTTGCACACTGCTGCAGGGAGGGGGGCGGGGCCTCCGGCACGATGCCGTTTTTTTTTTTCCTTTTTTTGGGGGGGAGGGGGGCTGCGTGGCCCCCCTTCCCTCGGCCACTTTTGGCCCCGGGTACCCCATCCCCCAAGGCCTGAGCATTTTTTTTTTTAAACGGGAAGGGGGCCGCGTGGCCCCCCTTCCCTGGGCCTCTATTGGCCCCGGGGACCCCATCCCCCGGGGCATGCCCTCTTTTTTAATTAAAAAAATATATATATTTGGAGGGGGGCTGCGTGGCCCCCCTCCTCAGGCCATTTAAGGCCCCGGGGACCCCATCCCCCGGGGCCGGCCTTCCTCCTTTATTATTATTTTTTTTTTTATTGGGGAGGGGGGCTGCATGGCCCCCCTCCCATGCCACTTATGGCCCCCGGGACCCCATCCCCCGGGGCCTGGCCTCTCGTTGGAGACTGTGGGGGGGTCCCCAATCCCCCACAGTCCCAGCCGGCTCCCCGCCTCCTGCGGGAGCCGGCATTGCTTTTCCACATGGGGAGCAGCTAACATGCTGCTCCCCGTGTGGAAAAGCAATTGGGTTTGCATTTTGAAAGAGAGAGCAGGTTTCCTGCTCTCTCTTTCAAAATGCAAACCAAGTTTGCTATGACAGGACGGGAGCCGCGATGCTCCCGTCCTGTCATAGCAAACTACAGTGTCCCGGGGGTAGGCACCCCGGGACACTGCAGGAGCCGGCCCTGGGGGGTGGTGGTCCCCAGGGCCATCACTGGCTCCAGGAGGGGGGCCGCGTGGCCCCCCTCCCAACTTGTTCAAAGCCCCGGGGAGGTGGTGGTCCCCGGGGCTCTGGGGGTCCGTAACGGACCCCCATATTTAAATCTTTAGTGCCCCGGGGAGGTGGCAGTCCCCGGGGTGTGTGGGGGGCTGCAGCCCCCCCACACAGGTTTTTAAAATTAAAAAAAAAAACAGCCCCGGGGGGTGGCGGTCCCCGGGGCAGCGGGAGGGCGCACAGCCCTCCCGCCATCATTTTTTTTATAAAGCCCCGGGGGGTGGCGGTCCCCGGGGCTTGGGGGGCCTTAGAGGCCCCCCATAAACAATAAACCCACCCCCCGCATGCCCCCGGGACTTTTGCCACCCAGCGGCAAATTTGCATCGAAGCGCGGAAGACCGCGCTTCGATTTTTTTTTTCGGTAGGATCCGCGCACCCTGAGCGCATCCTGCCGATTTTTTTATTTTAAAAAATGCTTTTTTCTGCCCAGGGGGTCATTGTGGGACCCCCTGAGCAGACCTAGGGGGTCAGGGTGTTTCTACCCTGCCCCCTTTTTGCGCTTTGCGCACTTGTTTCTGTCCCTCGGTTCTACCGAGGGACAAAATGGCTGTCAACACTTCCTGATTTGGAGTGTTGACAGCCAATTAGCATGCAGCTCGTGATCGGGAGGGTGCGCGAATCCGACGCGGCCATAGATATATATGTGATTTTCCTTTTGTTTTTCACAGGAACTACTGAACGGATTTACACCATTTAACAAAAAGGGTTCTTTCTGAACCAAGAACTACCTCTTTGCCAAATTTGGTGTAATTCCGTTCAGCAGTTCGGGCTGTAGCCATGGCTAAAGTTTCCTATGGGAAAATGAATGAGGAAAACACGTTTTGGGACCCCCCTTTTTTCTCAGCCCCCGCTTGACGAATCACCCCGCAACTTTCAGGGTAGGAGCGGACCGGAGCGGGCCATAAAGTTTGAACATTTCGCGAAGATTCGTCAACCGACGCAAGAGTTATTTCAAATAGAATGTCGCGGATTTCCTTTTTTTTTTTTTTTAATTCTTTTTATTTATTTTAAAAATAACAAAAAAAATCAGCACAAAAGCATAAGCAGAGTAAACAATGAGGCATAAACCAATATCACGACAATCTGTCAAAAAATTATAATAAATACAAAAAGAAACAAGAAACAGATCCAAATCGGTCCACAGCACATCAAATCATATTAAAATATCATCGCCAATTAAAAGCAAAACAAAACAACAACAAAAAAAAAACAAAAAAAAAAAAACATATTTCACCAAATAAATCATTTTATCATAAATCTAATTAGGATTCCTTCCACCGTACCAGGGGTGACCATATGCTAAGCCCCAACCCTCTAGCCCTTTTCCCCTTTCTCTCGTAGATAGCTCTTTCAATGATAAATAATGAGAGTAACCGTGATAACCATTGTTGAAATGTGGGGGGTTGAGTGTCAAGCCATGCCGAGGCAATACTTAACCGCAAAACCGCCATTGCCACAAAAAGGAATTGATATGCCGGGTTTTGCTGCTCACCACAGCTAACTCCCAATAAGATCAAAGCGGGGGTAAGCTTAACTTTCAGCCCTAATGATAAATCTAAGAATTTCATAATGGACTCTAACAGGTTTTCCAGACGTGGACAGGCCGCGAACATATGTACCAGGTCAGCTGCTAATAAGCCACACCGTGAACATGTAATACCAACTGATCCACCCCATTGTGAAATCCTTGCTGGGGTATAATACAGAGCAAAAATAGTCTTGTAGTGTTGCGTTTGTAACCCAGCAGAGCAAAAAGATACCTGACCTAGTTCCAGAGATTCAAAGAACCGCTCTGATTCTACCCCCACCCGTACCTGCCATTTCCCCGCATGCTTACCCAAATCATCCAATTTTGTTATGATTAATTCAGTATACAGGACTCCAATAAATCCCTTCGGTTTGCTCCTTATGGTATCTATAACTTTGTTCCTAGAGAAACCCTTGAGCCCCCCTTTTTTTATAGAAAAAACTACGTAGCTGCAAAAATTTAAAAAAATTATTGCTATCCAGTCCGAACTCCAGCTGTAAATCCGTAAATTGGCGGAAGCCATCGTTCTGAATTAGATCCCCAGCCATCCGGATCCCTTTCTCTGACCATTCTGCCATTGTCGGATCTGAGAAGACTTCTGGAAACATAGGGTTTTTATATAACTGGGTATAATAATTAAGCCTACCTAAACCAAACTTTTTTTTCAAGGCTACCCAGATTTTAAAAGCAGCCATCAGTGTCTTAAATTTTGTCTTTTTGTAATAACTGGGCTCGCTAAATTTCATAAAACAATTCTCGGCATGATCCCCTAACAATAACTTATATACATCGGGGAGTCCTATTTCAACAGGATCCCCGGAGATGTTCCAAACAATATACTCATGTATTGAAGGGCAGCCGACCAATAATAAAGCCTAAAATCCGGAACAGCAAACCCCCTCGCTCCCGAGGTAATGACATAAATCTAAGAGCCCTCCTTGTTTTCCCCTGTGCCCATATAAAACGATTAACAATATTTTCCAAGGTTATAAACCAATGTCTATCAAACTCCAAAGGTATTGCCCGGAACAGATAAAGGATTTTCGGTAAAAACATCATCTTCACCACATTACAACGACCAACTAACGATAAATGCAGATTGTTAATTCTATCAAAGTCAGATCTAGCTTTGTTTATAATTGGATGAATATTTCTCCCTACAATTTCCCCCAGATCTGCCATTATCGTAATTCCCAAATAAACTACAGATTCTGCAACTCGAGGGTCATCTATATTAACATACCTATTTTTAAGAATTTGGGTTTTAGATCTATTCAATGCATACCCAGAGAGTTTGCCGAATTCTTGTGAAACTTGCTCTACAGCCCTTAGTGCAATAAGGGGATTTGCCGCAATGATAGCCACGTCATCCGCATAAGCAAAAACTTTAGTTTCCAGGCCATGACAAACAATGGGGAGAATTTCATTATTAGCCTCAAATAAACGTATTAATGGGTCAATATATATGGCAAAAAGCAGAGGTGAACATGGACACCCCTGTCGGGTCCCTCTCTCAATAGACAAAAAGGACGTATATCCGCCATTCACCCTTATTCGGGCTGTAGGTGCCGTGTATAATGTCTGTATGGCTTTAACAAAACCACACCCCAGGCCAAACCATTTCAGCGTCTCCCATAAGAAATCCCAGGAGACCCTATCAAAGGCTTTTTCTGCATCGAGCAGCAGAGCAGCCATAGGGTCCCCTGAAACCTCTGTGGCATCAAAAAGTGTAATTACTCGACGCACATGCTGCGTCGTTCCGCGGCCTACTATAAACCCATGTTGGCCGGGATGTATAGTTTTATAGAGAATATTATTTAACCTTGTGGCCATTGCCTTAGAAAAGATCTTAACATCACTATTAATAAGCGTGATAGGCCGATAAGAACCTGGCTCTCTCGGTGGTTTACCCTTTTTCAAAAATATTATAATATCTGCACCCGCCCATGACTCTGGTGTTGATCCTCCCCGTTGGGCTAACCTTATAATCTCGACCAGATCCAATATAATTATATCAATAAAAGTTTTATAAAACTCAAGAGGGATCTGGTCGGGGCCTGCAGCCTTATTAGATGGCAAATTTTGCAAAGAGGTCAATATTTCCTCTTGTGTTAGAATTTCCTCAAGGGCCTCCATGTCTAAAGACTCAACCCGCTGATTAGGTATCTTCTCTAAATATTCTCGCATTATCATCGGTGTCTCTGATAATTCTTTACTATAAAGCTGTTGATAGAATTGATGGAACGACTCCCGTATCCCAGAACCATCGGTGATTAATCTCCGATCGGCATCATATATTTCTGAAATCTCTCCTAAAGAGGTCTTTTGTCTTAACCTAACGGCTAGAGTACGCCCCACCCGTTCACTAAACTCATGACAATGCTGTTTTTTTGCCATATAAGTTTCCGCTGCCTTCACAGCAATACGCTCCCCTGCTTCAGCCTTTTTTATGGCCAGCTGGAATATAATTTCTTCTGTAGAACTACCTGTATTAACAGCCATAGCAAGTGCCTCTTCTAGTTTGAGTAGGCTATCTCTTACCACCTCTTCTTGTTGAACCTCCTTCTTTTGCCGAAACTTACTATAACTAGCTGTTTCCCCTCTAACCCCGGCTTTAAAAGCATCCCAAACAAACCCTAAACTTGTGCTCCCTCGATTAAAATCCCAAAATTCCCGAATCCAACCCTTCATATGAGAAACATATTCTGGATCATATAAGAGCCTCCGTTCGAAAGTCCATACACGGGTTTGCCTGGCCCCCCCTATAAAGCTAACTGTTAGAACTAGGGGGTTATGATCCGAAAGTATCCTGGGTAGCTTCTCAATCCTAGAATTCACTATACCCTGATGTGATACTAAAAAATAATCAAGTCGAGAAATGACCTTATGTGGTGCTGAAAAGTAGGTGCTACCCAAATCATTAGGTTTCAGATAAGACCAGACATCCAAAAGGCCATTATTTATAATCAGGTTAGTCAAGGCCAATCCGACCCTTTTTTTCCTACCAACATATCTACTTCCTAAGAGCCCCCAGTGTACCCCCAACCCATTAATATTAAAATCCCCGCATATAATTATAGGAGTTGACCATGTTGCAAGATCAGTGTCCAAAAAGTCAAAGACTTCGGGGTCGTCCCCGTTGATCCATAAACAGAGCATATAGTCATATTTTCCTCAGCAACTGAGCACTCAACAATCGCCCATCGTCCCCATTGATCTGCAGCTTTTTTAATAACCTTTATATCATTTCTGCGAGTCATAATAGCAACCCCTCTTGTTCGAGTGCCCTGAGACGTATTAACCATAAGATTATATCCTAACTGCTCCATAATACGGCTTCTATTACCTTCAATATGAGTCTCTTGGAGACAAAGAATATCAATACTCAAGGATTTAAACAAAATTGCTGCCCGCTGCCTCTTATTTGGGTCATTTAATCCACTGATATTAATTGTACCTATTCGTAAACTCATATTATTGTGTTTCCAAGCTTCCTACCTAAAACCCCAGCCCTACCACTTCTTAGTATCTCCAAACTACATATAGATCTTACTAACCTTTTGTTAGATATTTTATGACTCCACGTACCAACCTCATCAACATGCCTCAAAAAATATATATACCTGCTTTGTGCTGAAACCGTGCCCCCCAAACCCACAAGCGACCCCCCCACCCCCCCCTTACACCCCTTACAGGCAGAAAGGTCAGGCATGACCTAAATATGGCTGCTGAGCTCACGGCTCAGACCGTACCAACCCCCTCCCCCGACCCCTCTCTATTAAATCATAGCTTTCCCAAATTTATCCAACCATATTAATAAATCAGTGACTTATAACATCTTAATACTTCTTATGTACCCAACTGTCGATCATCTGTCAGTCAAAATTTGACATACATATACAAAAAATCCCGTCAAACCTTAATCAGCAGAGGTGGTGGCACCACCTTTTTGCAAGAGAGAGGATACCCCCTCTGCCCTTTGGTTTCTTTTAATTCAGTGAGGTACTCTTGAGCCTTAATCTCAGAAAAAAACATTCTAACTCTCCCTTTAGTAATAACTTTTAGCCGTGCAGGAAATAGCAAAAATGCTTCACTGCCCTCCCCTGAAACAAAGATATCATCTGTCGTAAGCGCCACCTTCGTTCTACAGTCATGTGGCAAAAATCAGGCCGAGCGAAGAAGGTGTGCCCCCCAAAAGACCTCTTTGAATCGGGTCTGGCTCTATCTATTATTGCCTGTCTTAGTAAAAAGTTGCCACAAATATAAGAATGGCTCGGGGGCGCTCCCCTGGATCTTTAGGCTGGGCTTTTCTGAACATTGGGAAACGATGAGCCCGTTGAATTTCCATCTCCCAGTTCCAGTGGGCAAGATCAGGGAAGGCACCCTTCAGCAGCGTAGTAACGAAGGCCATGATGTTCTCCCCTTCAACACTTTCCTCCAAGCCAAGCAGCCGCACATTATTGCGACGCTGCCGATTCTCAAATTCTTCAAGCTTCCAACATACGTCCATGGACTGTTTTTCCTGAGAGACCTGGAAAGCCTGTAGTTTATCAACCTGTGTCTCTACATTAGCCGTTCTTTCCTCTACTTGAGTGACTCGTGCGGTCGTATCAGCACATATTTTGTTCATCTTACGGATTGCCCCCTGTAAATTTTTAGTTGCCTGTGAAGCTCTTCTGCTCTCCTGTCTTGCTTCCCCCTGCATCTGCTTAAGAGTCGTGTATAACAGCTCTAGGGTGGGAGCAACTACTTCAGGATTTGGGGGAGCATCATTGCCACTTTGTAGTTCAGTTCCTGTCTCTGGGCCATGGGTAATACCAAAAGACAATGTTGCAGCCGAGTAGTCCCATTCAAGTTTGCGAGTAGTTAGATCCATTGATTTAGATTTTAATTTGGGCTTAGCCCGACGTTTTGAATTATTAGACCTACTGCGTTGTATCATCTGGGTGGCTGAAAATTCATCTGTATCAGTTTCCTCTGATGTTATCAACACGCTAGGCACAGAAGATTCAGAGTCATCGTTTAGCGAAAAGAACTTATCACCTTCTGGGGATAGCAGAGGAGCACTTAGCCACGATGGATCTTGGTTTTTCCGACCCCGTAATGTGCTGCTAAAGTTACTCCCTTGAGTCTCCACCACTGCCAACTGCACCAGAGACTGTGGCATTTCAGATATGACAGGATGAGAATCTAGCAGAGAGTCCTTCTGTACAGGGCACGTAAAAAGTGGGGGGACTCCACCATCACCATCACGATTATCCTTGTCTGTGGCATTATCTTTGTCAATAAAACTAGCAGACTTCGTAGCCAGCCCGGTATCAATAGGCAAAGCAGACTCCAATTCCGATCCTGTGGCCGCCTCTGCCTGAGTGTTAGAAGTATGACTATCAGCTGGCAGCGAGTCCCCCTCATCAGGCCGAGTATTGACTAATTGCCCGCCACCACATGAAGCAATTGCGTCCCCCAGACTGTTTGGCTCATTGCCCTTATCCTGGCCATGAACCCCGGACACGTCGTTCAACACTTCATTCATAACTGGCCCCAGAGAAAAATCAACTAATTGTGACAGGGGACTACATTGCCCAGAATCCATCTCACTGGCAGCAACCAAGCTCGAGCTGGCCACATCCACAGTTGCATCGGCGCCCCTCTGAGCCTTCTGCCGACCCGCAACACTCGGGATATCCAGGGCAGTTTGTGCCGTCATGGCTCCAGAGTCATCAGGGATTAAGGCTGTTGTTGCACGGAACGCCTCAGCAACTGTCTGCTGTCGCATAGTTCCATCTCCCCCAGCGGCCAGACGGAAGCGAGTACCGGCAGCCACGCCGGATTCCTTCGACTTCAAGTCCTTAGCCAGCTTGTTCGATTTCGGGGCCATATTGCACCGCAGCTGCAAGCCGACTCCGACGAGGAGCCGCGGGAGCCGCCGAAAGACCGCGCCGATCCGCGACCTCCAAGCTGTCAGCCGGCGATCCGCTAAGCTCCCCACACGAGCCTCAAGCCCCAATGCAAGCAGAAGGTATGTCCAACTATCCATCAAGAGAGAGGTAAGGGAAGAGAGAGCCGGCACAGGCCCTCACAGCAATCACTCAGCGGCCATCTTGCCTCCCGAATGTCGCGGATTTCCTATGGAAAATAGGTCCTAACTATAACTATCTACTGGCGACCGCCAGTAGATAATATATATATATATATATATTCACTGAAAAAACCATAGGTTTTAGGGACAGTTATAGTTAGTTGGACATTTCACTCGTACAAAACCATAGAAATTCCCCCGTTATAGTTAGTTCAGCTAACTATAACTCGCGCCCCGCAATGCACTGCTGATGACGTCACATATTACATCACTCATGACATGGTCAGTGACATCACTGATGACATCACTGATGACATCTCAAATGACATCACTGATGACATCATCCAGTGACTGTGTGTTTCTGTAAAGTTTAAATATGTTTAATATATATAGGGAAAGGCGTATTGAAGAATGAGTGGGTGTATAAGTGTCTGAATGGATGATTTAGTACGTGAGTGACTGACTCTACAAGTGAGTGATTAAATGTATCTTACTGAATGCATGGGTTAGTGACTAAACTGTGTGAATGTCTGTATCCGTCTGTCTGTTGGTTTGTAAGCGGCTGCATGGCTTTCTGAATAGCTACATGAGTGTCTACATGGGTTATTGATTGATTGTCTGAGTATCTGTATGGGTGCCTGAGTGTTTGTGTGGGTGGGGTGTGTGTGACTCTGTGCATAGAAGTGTGAGTTGGTGATTCACTGGGTGCATGGTTTCAAGAGTGCATCTGTGATGGACTGTATGGGTGGGTGAGTGTGTGTATGGGTGTGTTAGTGATTGAATGTATATCTCAGTGGTACATGTGTGAGTAACTACATATGTGAAAGGCAGTATATATGTGTGTTGGAGTATATAAATGGCTATAAGTGAGAGTGTGTGATTGTGAGAGTGGCTGTATGGATGAGTGTGTACTTGTATCAGTGATTGTATAAGAGCGTAAGAATGTGCTAGTATTTGTATGAGTAAGTGAGCTGGTGTGTGTATAACTGTATAGGTGAGTAAATGGGTGTGTGATTAAGTTTTTTGCATGACTGACTAGGTGTGTGAGTACCTCTATGGATGAGTGGCGGTGTGTGAGTGTTTATATAGGTGTATGAGTGCATATGATAGTCCTGTACTGAGTGACTAAGTATGAGTGACTGTACGGGTGAGTGAGTGGATGTGTGTGTAGACCTAAGAATCAGTGAGTGGGTATGCAGTTTTTGGTGTTGGAGTGTCTATGGTTTTGAGAATGGCAGTCTGTAATTTAGAGTGGGTGTATCAAAAGTTATATTAGGGTGTGAGAAGATGCATGAAATTATCACATGGATGATGTCATCAGTGATGTCATTTGAGATGTCATCAGTGATGTCACTGACCATGTCATGAGTGATGTAATATGTGACGTCATCAGCAGTGCATTGCGGGGCGCGAGTTATAGTTAGCTGAACTAACTATAACGGGGGAATTTCTATGGTTTTGTACGAGTGAAATGTCCAACTAACTATAACTGTCCCTAAAACCTATGGTTTTTTCAGTGAATTTCAAAGGTTTTTTAAATGCTAATTTCTAACTATAACGTGTCTGAAACCTATGGTTTTTTCAGTGAATTTCAAAGGTTTTTTAAATGCTAATTTCTAACTATAACGTGCCTGAAACCTATGATTTTTTAAGTGAATTTCAAAGGTTTTTTTAAATGCTAGTTTCTAACTATGCCTACAGAGGTAGGACATGTGAAGAAAGAAGAAAAAACGCACAGAAAGAAGCAAAAGATGTGCAGAAAGAACCAACAGAGGAGCAGAAAGAGGCCTTGTTGCAAAATCATCCTGTGCCCACAACTTTTTCAGACGGGTACTGGTGGTAACTGACTCTGACTAACCAGAGCCAGTGCTATGCTAAAAGACACTTATAATACAGTGAAAACACCTACATACACTAGGGAACACTATGCGTTGGGGTACCCCTGTGATTAGCATGACCTCCTCTGCAAGTCCCTAGTACATAATAGGGCAGGGGGATTAAAACTACCTCTTAAAACGCGCTACAGGGCGCGTTTGCACAGTGGTGAAGGGAGGGGGCCTGAGGTGACATGTGTGCAAACGCACCCCGTGGCGCGTTTTAAGTTGCGGGATTAAGTCCCCTTGAATTCTGAGGGTCCCTGGGGCCCAACTAGCCCCCCAGGTACCTACAGTTAGGACCACATTGCTGAGTTGCAGAGAGGCGTTCCGAGGCCACGCACCTTTTTTCACCTCTCTGCAACGCAACTCTGTTGTGCTTACTGAAGGTACCTGGTGGGCTAGTTGGCCCCCAGGGTCCCTCAGGATTCAAAGGGAATTATTCCCCAACTTAAAACGCACCACAGGGCGTGTTTGCGCACATGTCACCTGAGGCCCCGCCCCTCCCTTCACCACTGTGCAAACGCGCCCCGTGGTGCGTTTTAAGTTGGGGGATTAGGTCACCTTGAATCCTGAGGGTCCCTGGGGCCCAACTAGCCCACTAGGTACTTCCAGTAAGCACCAGAGGCCTGCGTTGCAACGCCTGTAACAAATTGTGCAGTTGTGTTTAGGTAGTGAAGAGGGTCGTGCTGGGGGTAGTGTTTTAGGGTTTAGGGTAGTGCAGTGGTGTTTGTGTAGTGTAGGGGGTCATGCTGGGGGTAGATTTAGGGTTTAGGGTAGTGCAGTGGTGTTTGGGTAGTGTAGGGAGTCGTGCTGGGGGAGTGTTTTAGGGTTTAGGGTAGTGCAGTGGTGTTTGGGTAGTGTAGGGGGTCGTGCTGGGGGTAGTGATTTAGGGTAGTGCAGTGGTGTTTGGGTAGTGTAGGGGGTACTGCTGGGGGTAGTGTTTTAGGGTTTAGGTTAGTGCAGTGGTGTTTGGGTAGTGTAGGGGTACTGCTGGGGGTAGTGTTTTAGGGTTTAGGGTAGTGCAGTGGTGTTTGTGTAGTGTAGGGGGTAGTGTTTTAGGGTTTAGGGTAGTGCAGTGGTGTTTGTGTAGTGTAGGAGGTCGTGTTTTAGGGTTTAGGGTAGTGCAGTGGTCTTTGGGTAGTGTAGGGAGTTGTGCGGGGGTAGTGTTTTAGGGTTTAGGGTAGTGTAGGGGGTCATGCGGGGGGTAGTGTTTTAGGGATTAGGGTAGTGCATTGGTGTTTGGGTAGTGTAGGGGGTCATGCGGGGGGTAGTGTTTTAGGGTTTAGGGCAGTGCAGTGGTGTTTGGGTAGTGTAGGGGGTCGTGCTGGGGGAGTGTTTTAGGGTTTAGGGCAGTGCAGTGGTGTTCGGGTAGTGTAGGGGGTCGTGCTGGGGGAGTGTTTTAGGGTTTAGGGCAGTGCAGTGGTGTTCGGGTAGTGTAGGGGTCGTGCTGGGGGGAGTGTTTGAGGGTTTAGGGCAGTGCAGTCGTGTTCGGGTAGTGTAGGGGGTTGTGCTGGGGGTAGTATTTTAGGGTTTAAGGTAGTACAGTGGTGTTCGGGTAGTGTAGGGGGTCGTGCTGGGGGTAGTGTTCTAGGGTTTAGGGCAGTGCAGTGGTGTTTGGGCAGTGTAGGGGGTAATGCTGGGGGTGGTGTTTTAGGGTTTAGGGCAGAGCAGTGGTGTTCGGGCAGTGTAGGGGGTCATGCTGGGGGTGGTGTTTCAGGGTTTAGGGCAGTGCAGTGGTGTTGGGCAGTGTAGGGGGTGGTGTTTCAGGGTTTAGGGCAGTGCAGTGGTGTTCGGGCAGTGTAGGGGTCGTGCAGGTGGTGGTGTTTCAGGGTTTAGGGCAGTGGTGTTCGGGCAGTGTAGGGGGTCGTGCTGGGGGTGGTGTTTCAGGGTTTGGGGCAGTGCAGTGGTGTTCGGGCAGTAAAGGGGGTCGTGCTGGGGGTGGTGTTTCAGGGTTTAGGGCAGTGCAGTGGTGTTCGGGCAGTGTAGGGGGCGGTGCAGGGGGTGGTGTTTCAGGGTTTAGGGCAGTGCAGTGGTGTTCGGGCAGTGTAGGTGGTCTTGCTGGGGCTGGTGTTTCAGGATTTAGGGCAGAGCAATGGTGTTCAGGCAGTGTAGGGGGTTTTGCTGGAGGTGGTGTTTCAGGGTTTAGGGCAGTGCAGTGGTGTTCGTGCAGTGTAGGGGGTGTTGTTTCAGGGTTTAGGGCAGTGGTGTTCAGGCAGTGTAGGGGGTCTTGCTGGGGCTGGTGTTTCAGGATTTAGGGCAGAGCAATGGTGTTCAGGCAGTGTAGGGGGTTTTGATGGAGGTGGTGTTTCAGGGTTTAGGGCAGTGCAGTGGTGTTCGTGCAGTGTAGGGGGTGTTGTTTCAGGGTTTAGGGCAGTGGTGTTCAGGCAGTGTAGGGGGTCTTGCTGGGGTTGATGTTTCAGGGTTTAGGGCAGTGCAGTGGTGTTCGGGCAGTGTAGGGGGTCGTGCTGGGGGTGGTGTTTCAGGGTTTAGGGCAGTGCAGTGGTGTTCCGGCAGTGTAGGAGGTTGTGCAGGGGTGGTGTTTCAGGGTTTAGGGCAGTGCAGAGGTGTTCGGGCAGTGTAGGGGGTCATGCTGGGGGTGGTGTTTCAGGGGTTAGGGCAGTGCAGTGGTGTTCGGGCATTGTAGGGTGTCGTGCTGAGGGGTGGTGTTTCTGGGTTTAGGGCAGTGCAGTGGTGTTCGGGCATTGTAGGGGGTCATGCAGGGGGTGGTGTTTCAGGGTTTAGGGCAGTGCAGTGGTGTTTGGGCAGTGTAGGGGGTCGTGCAGGGGGTGGTGTTTCAGGGTTCAGGGCAGTTGAGTGGTGTTCGGCCAGTGTAGGTGGTCTTGCTGGGGGTGGTGTTTCAGGCTTTAGTGCAGTGGTGTTCGGGCAGTGTAGGGGGTCTTGCTGGGGGTGGTGTTTCAGGGTTTAGGGCAGTGCAGTGGTGTTCGGGCAGTGTAGGGGGTCGTGCTGGGGCTGGTGTTTGAGGGTTTAGGGTAGTGCAGTGGTGTTCGGGCAGTGTAGGGGGTCGTGCTGAGGCTGGTGTTTCAGGGTTTAGGGCAGTGCAGTGGTTTTCGGGCAGTGTAGGCGGTCGTGCTGGGGCTGGTGTTTCAGGGTTTAGGGCAGTGCAGTGGTGTTCGGGCAGTGTACGGGGTTGTGCTGGGGCTGGTGTTTCAGGGTTTAGGGCAGTGCAGTGGTGTTCGGGCAGTGTAGGGGGTCGTGCTGGGGGTGGTGTTTCAGGGTTTAGGGCAGTGCAGTGGTGTTCGGGCAGTGTAGGGGGTCGTGCTGGGGCTGGTGTTTCATGGTTTAGGGCAGTGCAGTGGTGTTCGGGCAGTGTAGGGGTCGTGCTGGGGGTGGTGTTTCAGGGTTTAGGGCAGTGCAGTGGTGTTCGGGCAGTGTAGGGGGTCATGCTGGGGGTGGTGTTTCAGGGTTTAGGGCAGTGCAGTGGTGTACGGGCAGTGTAGGGGGTCTTGCTGGGGGTGGTGTTTCAGGGTTTAGGGCAGTGGTGTTCGGGCAGTGTAGGGGGTCTTGCTGGGGGTAGTGTTTCGGGGTTTAGGGCAGTGCAGTGGTGTTCGTGCAGTGTAGGGGGTCGTGCTGGGGGTGGTGTTTCAGGGTTTAGGGCAGTGCAATGGTGTTCGGGCAGTGTAGGGGGTCGTGCTGGGGAGGGTGTTTCAGGGTTTAGGGCAGTGCAGTGGTGTTCGGGCAGTGTAGTGGGTCGTGCAGGGGGTGGTGTTTCAGGGTTTAGGGCAGTGCAGTGGTGTTCGGGCAGTGTAGGGGTCGTGCTGGGGCTGGTGTTTCAGGGTTTAGGGCAGTGCAGTGGTGTTCGGGCAGTGTAGGGGGTCTTGCTGGGGGTGGTGTTTCAGGGTTTAGGGCAGTGGTGTTCGGGCAGTGTAGGGGGTCTTGCTGGGGGTGGTGTTTCAGGGTTTAGGGCAGTGCAGTGGTGTTCGGGCAGTGTAGGGGATCTTGCTTGGGGTAGTGTTTCAGGGTTTAGGGCAGTGGTGTTCGGGCAGTGTAGGGGGTCTTGCTGGGGGTGGTGTTTCAGGGTTTAGGGCAGTGCAGTGGTGTTCGGGCAGTGTAGGGGGTCTTGCTGGGGGTAGTGTTTCAGGGTTTAGGGCAGTGCAGTGGTGTTCGGGCAGTGTAGGGGGTCTTGCTGGGGGTAGTGTTTCAGGGTTTAAGGCAGTGCAGTGGTGTTCGTGCAGTGTAGAGGGTCGTGCTGGGGATGGTGTTTCAGGGTTTAGGGCAGTGCAGTAGTGTTCGGGCAGTGTAGGGGGTCATGCAGGGGGTGGTGTTTCAGGGTTTAGGGCAGTGCAGTGGTGTTCGGGCAGTGTAGGGGGTCTTGCTGGGGGTGGTGTTTCAGGGTTTAGGGCAGTGGTGTTCGGGCAGTGTAGGGGGTCTTGCTGGGGGTGGTGTTTCAGGGTTTAGGGCAGTGCAGTGGTGTTTGGGCAGTGTAGGGGGTCGTGCTGGGGGTGGTGTTTCAGGGTTTAGGGCAGTGCAGTGGTGTTCGGGCAGTGTAGGGGGTCGTGCTGGGGAGGGTGTTTCAGGGTTTAGGGCAGTGCAGTGGTGTTCGGGCAGTGTAGGGGGTCGTGCAGGGGTGGTGTTTCAGGGTTTAGGGCAGTGCAGTGGTGTTCGGGCAGTGTAGGGGTCGTGCTGGGGCTGGTGTTTCAGGGTTTAGGGCAGTGCAGTAGTGTTCCGGCAGTGTAGGGGATCGTGCAGGGGGTGGTGTTTCAGGGTTTAGGGCAGTG
Source organism: Calotriton arnoldi (assembly GCA_963921515.1). Classification (NCBI taxonomy): domain Eukaryota; kingdom Metazoa; phylum Chordata; class Amphibia; order Caudata; family Salamandridae; genus Calotriton; species Calotriton arnoldi. Next base: position 254,966 of record CAWUFW010014449.1, read on the forward strand.
CAGTGGTGTTCGGGCAGTGTAGGGGTCGTGCTGGGGAGGGTGTTTCAGGGTTTAGGGCAGTGCAGTGGTGTTCGGGCAGTGTAGGGGGTCGTGCAGGGGTGGTGTTTCAGGGTTTAGGGCAGTGCAGTGGTGTTCGGGCAGTGTAGGGGTCGTGCTGGGGCTGGTGTTTCAGGGTTTAGGGCAGTGCAGTGGTGTTCGGGCAGTATAGGGGGTCTTGCTGGGGGTGGTGTTTCAGGGTTTAGGGCAGTGGTGTTCGGGCAGTGTAGGGGGTCTTGCTGGGGGTGGTGTTTCAGGGTTTAGGGCAGTGCAGTGGTGTTCGGGCAGTGTAGGGGGTCTTGCTGGGGGTAGTGTTTCAGGGTTTAGGGCAGTGCAGTGGTGTTCGGGCAGTGTAGGGGGTCTTGCTGGGGGTAGTGTTTCAGGGTTTAAAGCAGTGCAGTGGTGTTCGTGCAGTGTAGGGGGTCGTGCTGGGGATGGTGTTTCAGGGTTTAGGGCAGTGCAGTAGTGTTCGGGCAGTGTAGGGGGTCATGCAGGGGGTGGTGTTTCAGGGTTTAGGGCAGTGCAGTGGTGTTCGGGCAGTGTAGGGGGTCTTGCTGGGGGTGGTGTTTCAGGGTTTAGGGCAGTGGTGTTCGGGCAGTGTAGGGGGTCTTGCTGGGGGTGGTGTTTCAGGGTTTAGGGCAGTGCAGTGGTGTTTGGGCAGTGTAGGGGGTCTTGCTGGGGCTGGTGTTTCAGGGTTTAGGGCAGTGCAGTGGTGTTCGGGCAGTGTAGGGGGTCGTGCTGGGGCTGGTGTTTGAGGGTTTAGGGTAGTGCAGTGGTGTTTGGGCAGTGTAGGGGGTCGTGCTGGGGCTGGTGTTTCAGGGTTTAGGGCAGTGCAGTGGTTTTCGGGCAGTGTAGGCGGTCGTGCTGGGGGTGGTGTTTCAGGGTTTAGGGCAGTGCAGTGGTGTTCGGGCAGTGTAGGGGGTCGTGCTGGGGCTGGTGTTTCATGGTTTAGGGCAGTGCAGTGGTGTTCGAGCAGTGTAGGGGGTCGTGCTGGGGGTGGTGTTTCAGGGTTTAGGGCAGTGCAGTGGTGTTCGGGCAGTGTAGGGGGTCATGCTGGGGGTGGTGTTTCAGGGTTTAGGGCAGTGCAGTGGTGTACGGGCAGTGTAGGGGGTCTTGCTGGGGGTGGTGTTTCAGGGTTTAGGGCAGTGGTGTTCGGGCAGTGTAGGGGGTCTTGCTGGGGGTAGTGTTTCGGGGTTTAGGGCAGTGCAGTGGTGTTCGTGCAGTGTAGGGGTCGTGCTGGGGGTGGTGTTTCAGGGTTTAGGGCAGTGCAGTAGTGTTCCGGCAGTGTAGGGGATCGTGCAGGGGGTGGTGTTTCAGGGTTTAGGGCAGTGCAGTGGTGTTCGGGCAGTGTAGGGGGTCGTGCTGGGGAGGGTGTTTCAGGGTTTAGGGCAGTGCAGTGGTGTTCGGGCAGTGTAGGGGGTCGTGCAGGGGGTGGTGTTTCAGGGTTTAGGGCAGTGCAGTGGTGTTCGGGCAGTGTCGGGGTCGTGCTGGGGCTGGTGTTTCAGGGTTTAGGGCAGTGCAGTGGTGTTCGGGCAGTGTAGGGGGTCTTGCTGGGGGTGGTGTTTCAGGGTTTAGGGCAGTGGTGTTCGGGCAGTGTAGGGGTCTTGCTGGGGGTGGTGTTTCAGGGTTTAGGGCAGTGCAGTGGTGTTCGGGCAGTGTAGGGGGTCTTGCTGGGGGTAGTGTTTCAGGGTTTAGGGCAGTGCAGTGGTGTTCGGGCAGTGTAGGGGGTCTTGCTGGGGGTAGTGTTTCAGGGTTTAAGGCAGTGCAGTGGTGTTCGTGCAGTGTAGGGGGTCGTGCTGGGGATGGTGTTTCAGGGTTTAGGGCAGTGCAGTAGTGTTCGGGCAGTGTAGGGGGTCATGCAGGGGGTGGTGTTTCAGGGTTTAGGGCAGTGCAGTGGTGTTCGGGCAGTGTAGGGGGTTGTGCTGGGGGTGGTGTTTCAGGGTTTAGGGCAGTGCAGTGGTGTTCGGGCAGTGTAGGAAGTCGTGCTGGGGCTGGTGTTTCAGGGTTTAGGGCAGTGGTGTTCGGGCAGTGTAGGGGGTCTTGCTGGGGGTGATGTTTCAGGGTTTAGGGCAGTGCAGTGGTGTTCGGGCAGTGTAGGAGGTCTTGCTGGGGGTAGTGTTTCAGGGTTTAGGGCAGTGCAGTGGTGTTCGGGCAGTGTAGGGGTCATGCTGGGGGTGGTGTTTCAGGGTTTAGGGCAGTGCAGTGGTGTTCCGGCAGTGTAGGGGGTCGTGAAGGGGGTGGTGTTTCAGGGTTTAGGGCAGTGCAGTGGTGTTCGGGCAGTGTAGGGGGTCGTGCTAGGGTATGTGTTTCAGGGTTTAGGGCAGTGCAGTGGTGTTCGGGCAGTGTAGGGGGTCATGCAGGGGCTAGTGTTTCAGGGTTTAGGGCAGTGCAGTGGTGTTCGGGCAGTGTAGGGGGTCGTGCTGGGGGTAGTGTTTTAGGGTAGTGCAGTGGTGCTTGTGTAGTGTAGGGGTCGTGCTGGGGGTAGTGTTTTAGGGTTTAGGGTAGTGCAGTGGTGTTTGTGTAGTGTAGGGGGTCATGTTTTAGGGTAGTGCAGTGGTGTTTGGGTAGTGTAGGGGGTCGTGCTGGGGGTAGTGTTTTAGGATTTAGGTTAGTGCAGTGGTGTTTGGGTAGTGTAGGGGTCGTGCTGGGGGTAGTGTTTTAGGGTTTAAGGTAGTGCAGTGGTGTTTGTGTAGTGTAGGGGGTCGTGCTGGGGGTAGTGTTTTAGGTTTTAGGGTAGTGCAGTGGTGCTTGTGTAGTGTAGGGGGGTTGTGCTGGGGGTAGTGTTTTATGGTTTAGGGTAGTGCAGTGGTGTTTGTGTAGTGTAGGGGGTCATGTTTTAGGGTAGTGCAGTGGTGTTTGGGTAGTGTAGGGGGTCGTGCTGGGGGTTAGTGTTTTAGGATTTAGGTTAGTGCAGTGGTGTTGGGGTAGTGTTTTAGGGTTTAGGGTAGTGCAGTGGTGTTTGTGTAGTGTAGGGGGTCATGCTGGGGGTAGTGTTTTAGGGTTTAGGATAGTGCAGTGGTGCTTGTGTAGTGTAGGGGGTCATGCTGGGGTAGTGTTTTAGGGTTTAGGGTAGTGCAGTGGTGTTTTTGTAGTGTAGGGGGTCATGTTTTAAGATGCAACGCTCCAATACCTGACCAGTCTGCACTACATAAAACTAAAAATAAAAAGTGTTTTGCACACTTTTGTCATTGGGCTATATGTGGGCTACATCTGGGTAATATTTGTGCTACATTTGGGCTCTTTTTTCACTGGTGGCCATCTTGGAAGACTTCTTTGTTATGAAGTTTCCTAATTTCCTCATTTACTGCAGTCTCCTCAGTAGGAAATGCTTTCAGTTTTTTACTTTGATTCCATCAAGAAGGCATTCAAATGTGTCACACATTTGCCATAAATTCAGAATGTTATTACTCTAGTTGTTCATTAGATCACTGTAGTAAAGCTACTGCTCACCAAGGAGTTAACTGGAAGTCTACTGCTGGTATTGAAAGTAATTGTTTCAGTCTGCATGTCAGAATTTTCTAATGAAATAGAAGAGGATTTGAGATCTCACTTAAAACATGCACTAAATTTTCTTTTTGCAGCACTAACCATAATTTCTATGGCAAAATGAACCCCCTCATTTTGTTCCTTTTTAAATTAAATGTTTTAAGTGTTACCAGTTTATTCCAATCAAGATGCCTTCAGGTGTGCCATACTTTTGTCATAAGTAAGGCTGTTAGCACTCTAGTTGTTCTTTAGAACACTCTGGGAAGCTGCAGTAGAACACAAAGGCATCAACTGACAGGCTGCTCCTGTTGAAATATAACAGGAAGATATTTGAGATCTCACTTAAAACATGTCCTAATTTTTCTTTCTACAGCACTAACCATAATTTCTATGGCAAAATGAACTCCCTCATTTTGTTCCTTTTTAAATTAAATGTTTTAAGTGTTACCAGTTTATTCCAATCAAGATGGCTTCAGGTGTGCCATACTTTTGTCATAAGTAAGACTGTTAGCGCTCTAGTTGTTCTTTAGAACACTCTGGGAAGCTGCAGTAGAACACAAAGGCATCAACTGACAGGCTGCTCCTGTTGAAATATAACAGGAAGATATTTGAGATCACACTTGAAACATGTCCTAATTTTTCTTTCTACAGCACTAACCATAATTTCTATGACAAAATGAACCCCATCATTTTGTTCCTTTTTAAATTAAATGTTTTAAGTGTTACCAGTTTATTCCAATCAAGATGGCTTCAGGTGTGCCATACTTTTGTCATAAGTAAGGCTGTTAGCACTCTAGTTGTTCTTTAGAACACTCTGGGAATCTGCAGTAGAACACAAAGGCATCAACTGACAGGCTGCTCCTGTTGAAATATAACAGGAAGATATTTGAGATCACACTTGAAACATGTCCTAATTTTTCTTTCCAGAGCACTAACCATAATTTCTATGACAAGATGAACCCCATCATTTTGTTCCTTTTTAAATTAAATGTTTTAAGTGTTACCAGTTTATTCCAATCAAGATGGCTTCAGGTGTGCCATACTTTTGTCATAAGTAAGGCTGTTAGCACTCTAGTTGTTCTTTAGAACACTCTGGGAAGCTGCAGTAGAACACAAAGGAATCAACTGACAGTCTCTGCCCTTGTTGGATGTACATGTTTTACCGAGAATGTCAGACTTCATTCTCACATGACTGAGAAAGATAATGTGAATTTACAGAAAATATGCTCTCATTTTAGCTTCTGGGGCACCTTCCAAAACTGTATGGGACAAGCATGTGAAAATAGTTTTCTCTCAAACATGATTCATGATATCCCAGCAGAAGGTTTTTCACAGGGTAAAATCACCTTAGAACACACCACAATTCCTGAAATTAGTATGGTACCATCAACAAATGAATTCTAATGTAACTAAAGTCTGTTATCACCCTTTATAGTTCTCCTTTTAGTAACCCTCAAAATCTTCGATTCACTACAATGCATTTCAATGGGGTACTATCATTTATATTGGTCCCAAGATGGCTGCCAGCAATTCCAGGATGAAGTGCTGACAGCCAATCAGATCTCACGATGACATGTGTGGTTAGGCTCCGCCCAGATATATATGTGTTTTTACTTTTGATTTTCTCAGCAACTACTGAACGGATTTACACCATTTAACAAAAAGGGTTCTTTTTGAACCAAGAACTACCTCTTTGCCAAATTTGGTGTAATTCCGTTCAGCAGTTCGGGCTGTAGCCTTGCATAAAGTTTCCTATGGGAAATTGATTTTTTGACTCTTATTTTTTTAATTTCTCCGCAACTACTGAACGGATTTACACCATTTAACAAAAAGGGTTCTTTCTGAACCAAGAACTACCTCTTTGCCAAATTTGGTGTAATTCCGTTCGGCAGTTCGGGCTGTAGCTGTGTCTAAAGTTTCCTATGGGAAATGAATGGGGAAAACACGTTTTGGGACCCCCCTTTTTTCTCGGCCCCCGCTTGACGAATCACCTTGAGACTTTCAGGGTAGGAGCGGACTGGAGCGGGCCATAAAGTTTGAAAATTTCGTGAAGATTCGTCATCCGACGCAAGAGTTATTTCAAATAGAATGTCGCTGATTTCCTATGGAAAATAGGTCCTAACTATAACTATCTACTGGCGACCGCCAGTAGATAATATATATATATATATCTCTCTCTATATATATATATATATATATATAAATATATATATATATATTTATGCTGCTAAACTCCTGATGCGCCAAATCCACAGACACATGGAAATCAGGTACGGACCACAGCTTGTAATTTTAGAAATTGCAGTGCTTTAATTTAATGCAGACAAAGATACAGCATGTCAGTCAAATACAGGCCAATGCCCAGCCTGGCGCGTTTTGACCGCGATGCCACGGTCTTGATCACATGACGCGCTAGCGGTACAATCTGCCTTTAAATAGTGATTTGAACACACCTCTAGAGAAAACAATGTGTGTGTGCGTCACCACACCAATGAGCAATGAAAATGGCTGACAGACTGTCTACTCTTACATTTCGTAACAGGGGTGCATGCATACAATGATCGATATAAGGACCCAGTTGAAATTCATTGAGGAATGACAATTAATTGATCTAAATAAAAAGGCTAAAAGAAGGGCAATTGATAAATACATAGTGTATAAAATAACAACACAGTGGATAGTGCCACCCTGTCTTAAAAAAGCCTATACATATAAATAGATACAAATAACATTGTCTAAAAACATCACAAAAATAACATATATGTTTTAAAAAATTCTCTCAATAAAATAGAAGTAAGCAAGTCATCCTAAAACACTCTTAACGGGCTCCCCGAAGTGCAAAAAGTTAAAGTGCTGGTGCAACAATGTGTGCAAAAATGCAAGAAAAAGCTTAATTATTGACTAATCACAGTTCATGATCATGATGGCATAAAAACTGTAAAACCGCAGTGAAGCTCAATAAATAAACATATAGTGCAAGATGGCAAATAGATAAATAAATAAATATATAAATAGATACCTGGGGAGTGCATACAGATGTAATACCAATACTACTTCAAAGTGTCTAATTACAGAGGACATTTAGAACAAAGCGGTCTCATTTCAATAGCATGGCCTCCAAATAATAGATGCGCCCCACACAAGGTTAAAGGAAATTATGTAAATCCTCCCCTGTGTTCAACCCGTTGGGCATCCTTGTGTCTAACTGTAGAATATAGTGGGATTCTAGTTGTCGGAGTTGTTTTTCTCTATTCCCACCCCGGATGGATTTAGGCACAGACCCTATGACAAAATACCTCAAATCATTGAGTTTGTTGTTGTGGACCAGTTTTAGATGGCGGGCGACTGGGTAGGTTGGGTCAGAATTAACCACTGCACGGAGGTGCTGTAGTATCCTGTTGTATACCTGGAGCTTAGTGCTCCCCACATATTTCAATGAGCAGGTACACTCTAATACATAGACGGCAAAGTCGGTTCGACACGTGAAGTGTCCCTGGATCTTAGTGGTTTTGAGTTGAACGCCGTGGTGTACTCCGTGGTGCTGACACCAAATTTACATGCCCTGCACGAGCTACATTTGAAGAAACTAGACCGGGGCGATAACCATGAACTAGATGAATTTACCTCTGGGTTGCTTTTAACCAGAGCATCCCTCATAGAGGGTGCCCGCCTGAATGTCAATGTGGGTAATTTTGGCAAAGCTTGTGACAGTCTAATGTCCGTCAGGACAATTGGCCAGTGTGAGTAAATAATTTGCCTGATTTGTTTTTCCTGTCTACTGTACATGGTTATGAGTCTAACTTCATCAGGAGTTTCGGTTGTGGCAGTTGGAGTGAACAGTGTGGGGCTGATTATACTGGGGTTGTCTAGAGGACACTCCTCCCTAGTGAGGCTATTAGCTTTAGTTAATGCTATTTTGAGGTCCTTAGCTTTGTAACCCCGTAATGTAAAACGATGAAAGGCTTCATTTTGGCATGTGATTAGATCCTCATCAGAACTGCAAATCCGTCGGATTCGTAGGAATTCCCCATAGGGGACACTTCGAATTAAATGATTTGGGTGGGAACTACTGGCATGCAGGATGGAGTTTCCGGCAGTGGCTTTTCTGTGTAGTTTAGTCTGCACCTTACCATCTCCAATGTACAGATCAACATCCAAGAATTCCACATTAACAGCACTTATATGTTCAGTAAAATTTAAATTCAGTGCATTGGTGTTAATAGCCTCTACAAAAATTTCTGCCAATTTAATTGAGCCTTTCCAAATGACACAGACGTCATCTATAAACCTCCACCAATGGAGTACATGAGCATCATATACAATCTTGTGGTGTGTTCTGAGGACATGCTCCTCCCACCAGCCAACGTGTAAACACGCATAGCTGGGAGAGAAGCATGCCCCCATTGCTACTCCTCGGAGTTGTTGGAAAACCTGTTTGTTGAATAAAAAATTGTTGTTCATGAGACAGATTTCAATCATCTTTAAAATCATCTTATTATGTTCATAAAAATGAATACTCCGTTGCCCCAAGAAGTGCCTGACTGCTTTCATACCATCACTATGTCTAATACTCGTATATAGTGAGGTAATGTCCATTACAATGAATAAACAGTCAGCGTCCCACTTGACAGCTTGTAGTTTGTTCAAAAAGTGCCCAGTGTCCTTGATAAACAATGGTAACTGTGATACATGGTCCTGCAAAAAGAAATCCACATATTTAGACATGGGTTCTAAAAGGCTTTTTTGAGCAGAAATGATGGGTCTCCACGGGGTGGGGGTGATGTTCTTATGTACTTTGGGAATGAAGTACAGTACAGGTACGATGGGGTACTCATTCTTGAGGAAGTTGAATTCATGTTTGCTCAAGAGTCCATTTCGCTTCCACTGTGCTAGATCCTTGAAAGTATTGTCCTTAAACTGTCTGATGTCTTGGAAGGAGGCCTGTTTGTAGCAATCTTTATCATTGAGATGACGGTTTGCCTCCTCCATATATTTGTCCCTTTGCCATAACACTATGTTGCCGCCTTTGTCTGCTTGGTTGATAATGAGGTTTTTGTCTTGACTCAGTTTGCGGATGAGATTATCATACTGGGTTTCAAAGTGCCTTTTGCGCTGAAAGTTGCGATTCACTTTCCTGTTTAATTTTTTCACTTCGTCAATTACACAGTCACTGAAAACATCTATTGCGTCTTTAGGCATTAAGGGCATAAATGTGGAAGACGGGCGAAAGGGGCTGCTTATAGTTCTGGTACAACTTATGCCAATGTCCTCCAGATCTTGTTGGGTGGAGGATGTATTATCCATAGTGTCATTAGCAAGTGAATGTAGTGCCCTCAAAGTGTTGATGTCAGCCACTGTAAATTAGAGTCCTTGGTGTTAGTTGTCCCTTGATTGTTGGTGGCGTCCGCTGAGTTTTTTAGTTTGTAAAACTTCATGAGTTCCAATTTACGTATGAATTTAAAGACGTCTACCCTAGATTGATTGTATTTAAAATTGCTAGACGGGCAGAACGATAGACCTAGGGACAGTAATTGATTTTTAGCTGCAGTTAAGGTCACATCGGACAAATTGATGACAGTGTTGTCTGGAGCAGATGTTGTTAATGTACCCACTTCTTTTATCTCGCTCCCCTGCCTCCGGTGTTGTTTGTGTTGCTTGCGCCTCTCCTTCCTGAGCTTGTTTCTACGTCTCCTTGCTTCGTTGTTGGATTGCGTGGTCGTAATGTGTGGCGTCTGTCTTCACATAAAAAATTCAGCTCTTCAGCCGGTGTGAAGTTTGTTGCTATGGGCCCTTGTTTCATTGAGCCCACCCCACTGTTATCCTCAGAGTCACTGCTGCTGGGAGCTGAACTGGCCTCAGAACTTGAGGGAATATTGCCTTCCTGCGCTGGTGATGGAGCAGTGAATGACTTGGACGTTAGAGCCTGTCGCTTGACTGTGTCAATTAAAAAAAAAAAAGTAAAGACATGGCCTGATTCGTAGTCTTGTTTATCTCTTGCGAATTTAAAAATCTTACGCGCCTTGATGGTTTCTTCATATTTTTTCAACCTTCCATCAATTTCCTCTCGGCCTTTCTTGATTTGCTCTTTTTGTTCATATACATCTAAAAGACTGTTGACTTTATCAATTTCTTTTAAAATCTCCGCTCTATCGATCTCGGCATATTTTATCAAAATCAGTACCATGTTAATTGAGGCCTCTAAATTTTTGGCCGCCCACTCTTTCATCATTAATGGATTGGGGTTTTCGAATGTGGGCGCCATCATTACTCTTAGACCCCGAGGTATTCTGCTGACATCTCTGTATTCTTCAAGGGACTTTTTTTCCCACCATTTGTTCAGTTCAGATTCAAGCAGTTTCTCCAGTTTTTTCAGTAATGATTTAAAGTCACTGTTCGCATTTTTGTTACTGTTACTCCCGCTTGGTAACTCATCCATCTCAGGTAAATTTAAAAACATAGCTTCAGCCGCGGCTTCACGCTCCCGCAGCGCGTCTGCTGAAGACATGCTGTGATGCTGGTTCTGCACTTAGATGAAAATAGCAAACACGGTGCTGGAAAGTAGAATACTGCACCGAACTTCAACTACAAAATCCCTCTACCCGCAAATGTCACTGGTGCTAAGCCGGCTTACCACTCGAAGCAGCGCTCGGTTCCTTGGCGTCCTCCGATCCCCTAATGTGTCCCCCCGAATACTCCGTAGGTTTATATATATATATAGTAACATAAAATATACAAATATTTATTTTACATTATATTATTTTATGAATATTTAAATTTAGTACTATGTGTGTATATATATATATATTCACTGAAAAAACCATAGGTTTCAGGGACGTTATAGTTAGAAATTAGCATTTTAAAAAAACATAGAAATTCACTGAAAAAACCATAGGTTTTAGGGACGTTATAGTTAGTTGGACATTTCACTCGTACAGAACCAGAGAAATTCGGCCGTTATAGTTAGTTGAGCTAACTATAACTCGCGCCCCCGCAATGCACCTCTGATGACGTCACATATTACATCATTCATAACATGGTCAGTGACATCACTGATGATATCACTGATGACAACTCAAATGACATCACTGATGACATCACTGATGACATCATCCAGTGACTGTGTGTTTCTGTAAAGTTTAAATATGTTTTATATATATATATATGCCAAGGTGTATTGAAGTATGAGTGGGTGTATGAATGTCTGACTGGATGATTTAGTAGGTGCTTGACTGACTGTATAAGTGAGTGATTAAACGTGTCTTACTGAATGCATGGGTTAGTGAGTAAACTGTGTAAATGTCTGTATAGTCTGTCAGTTGGTGTGTAAGCGGCTGCATGGGTTGGTGAGTAGCTGCATGAGTGTCTATATGGGTTATTGATTGGTTGTCTGAGTATCTGTATGGGTGCCTGAGTGTCTGTGTGGGTGGGTGGGGGGTGTGTGACTCTGTGCATAGATGTGTGAGTGGGTGATTCAATGGGTGTATGGGTTCAAGACTGCATGTGTGAAGGGCTGTGTGGGTGGGTGAGTGTGTGTATGGGTGTGTTGGTGAGTGAATGGATGTCTCAGTGGTACATGTGTGAGTAACTACATATGTGAAAGGCAGTATATGTGAGTGTTGGAGTATATAAATGACTATCTGAGAGTGAGTAATTGTGAGAGTGGCTGTATGGATGAGTGTGTGCTTGTATCAGTGATTGTATAAGAGAGTAAGTATGTGTTAGTATCTGTATGAATAAGTGAGGTGGTGTGTGTATAACTGGATAGGTGAGTAAATGGGAGTGTGATTGATTCTTTGCATGACTGACTAGGTGTGTGAGTAACTCTATGGATGAGTGGCGGTGTGTGAGTGTCTATATAGGTGTATGAGTGCATATGATAGTTCTGTATTGATGAGTGACTGCATGTATGAGTGACTGTATGGGTGAATGCGTGGTCGTGTGTGTAGACCTAGGAATCAGTGAGTGGGTATGTAGTAACTGGTATTGGTGTGTTTATGGTTTCGAAAATGGTAGTCTGTATTTTTTAGAGTGGGTGTATCAAAGGTTATATTAGGGTGTGAGGAGGTGCATCAGACGAGTACCTGGATGATGTCATCAGTGATGTCATTTGAGATATCATCAGTAATGTCACTGACCAAGTCATGAATGATGTAATCTGTGACGTCATCAGCAGTGCATTGCGGGGGCGCGAGTTATAGTTAGCTCAACTAACTATAACAGCCGAATTTCTCTGGTTTTGTACGAGTGAAATGTCCAACTAACTATAACGTCCCTGAAACCTATGGTTTTTTCAGTGAATTTCTATGGTTTTTTTAACTGCTAATTTCTAACTATAACGTCCCTGAAACCTATGGTTTTTTCAGTGAATTTCAAAGGTTTTTTAAATGCTAATTTCTAATTATAACATAGCAGTCGCGTTTGCAGAGTGGTGGAGAAAGGTGAGCGTGGCCTCCGAACACCTCTTAGCAATCCCACTGTGTGGGATTTACTGGAGGTAACAGGTGGGATAGTTAGCCCCCAACGTCAACCTTGGGGGCCAACTACCCCACCTATTTCCTCCAGTAAGTCCCACACAGCAGGATTGCTAACTTCTCATACTAGGCCACGCCCCCTTTCTCCACCACTCTGCAAACGTGCCCCCTGGTGGGTTGTAAGTTGGGGAATGAATTCCCCTTGAATACTGAGGGTAATTGGAGGCCAACTTGCCCACCAGGTACCTCCAGTAAGCGCCACAGAGGTGGATTGCAGAGACGTGGTCCGAGGCCACGCCCCTTTAAACACCACTCTGCAAACACGCCTCTTGGTGCACTGCTGGTGGGGCGATGAGGTCCTCTTGTGTCCTGAGGACCTCAGGACACAAGTGGACTTCATCCTCCGAGCAGCAGTGCGCCAGGAGCCGCGTTTGCAGCATGGTGTAAAAAGGAGCGTGGCCTCGGAACACCTCTCTGCAACGCAGCTCTGTGGCGCTTACTGGAGGTACCTAGTGGGCTAGTTGGCCCCCAGGGACCCTCAGGATTGAAGGGGACTTAATCCCCCAATTTACAACGTGCCAGGGGGCGTGTTTGCACACTTGTTATAGCAGGCTCCGCCCCCTCCCTGCACCACTGTGCAAACGCGCCCCCTGGCACATTGTAAGTTGGGGGATTAAGTCCCCTTGAATCCTGAGGGTCCCTGGGGGCCAACTAGCCCACCAAGTACCTCCAGTAAGCCCCACAGAGCTGCATTGCAGAGAGGTATAAAAAGGGGCGTGGCCTCGGAACACCTCTCTGCAACGCAGCTCTGTGGCGCTTACTGGAGGTACCTAGTGGGCTAGTTGGCCCCCAGGGACCCTCAGGATTGAAGGGGACTTAATCCCCCATTTTACAACACGCCAGGGGGCGCGTTTGCACAGTGGTGCAGGGAGGGGGCGGGGCCTTGGCGAGATGCCGGCTTTTTTTAAAAAAAATGTCTTTCTTATTTTATGGGAGGAGGGCTGCGTGGCCCCCCTTCCCTGGGCCACTTTTGGCCCCAGGGACCCCATTCCCCGGGGACTGGCAGCCTTCTTTTTTTTAATTTAAATTTTGGGGAGGGGGGCCATGTGGCCCCCTCCAGAGGTCAATTATGGCCCAGGGACCCCATCCCCCAGGGCCTGGCCAGCTTTCTTTTATTAATTTTTTTTTGGGAAGTGGCCACGTGGCCCCCCTCCTCAGGCCAATTATGGTCCCATCCCCCGGGGCCGGCCTTTCCGGTTTAAAAAAAAGAAAAAAAAATTAATTAGAGGGGAGGAGGGCCGCGTGGCCCCCCTCCCGGGCCACTTCTGGCCCTGGGGACCCCATCCCCCGGGGCCGGCCCTCATCGTTGGGGACCGTGGTGAGCCCCAATGCCCCCACGGTCCCAGCCGGCTCCTCGCCTCCTGCGGGAGCCGGCATTGCTTTTGAGCACGGGGAGCTGCTAACATGCAGCTCCCCTTGCCCAAAAGCAATCCTGCTTTGGTTTTTGGAAGCGAGAGCAGGTTTCCTGCTCTCACTTCCAAAAACCAAAGCAGAGTTTGCTATGACAGGGCGGCAGCCATGCTCCTGCCCTGTCATAGCAAACAGCAATGTCCCGGGGGTGGGCACCCCGGGACATTGCAGGAGCCGGCCCTGGGGGGTGGCGGTCCCCAGGGCCATCAAGGGCTCCTGGAGGGGGGCCGTGCAGCCCCCCTCCCTTCATTTTCAAAGCCCCGGGAAGGTGGTGGTCCCCGGGGCATGTGGGGGGGCTCTTGCCCCCCCACACTTCTTTTAAAAAAAAAAAAAAATAGAGCCCCGGGGTGGTGGCGGTCCACGGGGAAGCGGGGGGACCGCGAGCCCCCCGCATACAATTAAAAAAGCCCTGGGGAGGTGGCGGTCCCTGGGGCAGCATGGGGGGGTTGGGACCCCCCACACATTCATTTTGAAAGAAGCCCCAGGGAGGTGGCGGTTCCCGGGGCTGCGGGGGGGCCACGTGCCCCCGCACATAATTAGCATAACCCCGGGGAGGTGGCGGTCCCCGGGGCTGCTGGGGCCCCCGCGGGCCCCCACTGTTTCCTTTTGGCATTGCCCCCGGGACCTGTCCCACCCGGGGGCCTCATTAAAATGTGCGGGAACCAACGCTTCATTTTTTTAAATTTTCAGCAGGATTCATGCACCCAGCGCGCATTCTGCCGATTTTATTTATAAAAAATTGTTTTTTTGGCCCTGGGGGTCCTTGTGGCACCCCCTGAGCAGGCCTAGGGGGTTAGGGTGTTTCTACCCTGCCCTCTTTTCTTGTTTTTCACCTTTTTTTACTCTTTTCTTGTGACTCGGTTACCGAGTCACAAGATGGCTGCCAACACATTCTGGTTTAGAGTGTTGGCAGCCAATCAGACTAAAGCTCGTGCCCGGGAGGAGTCGCGACTCCTCCTCGGTGCTCAGATATCGAAAGTTTTATTTTTTAAATTGCTCAGCAACTACTGAACAGATTAACACCATTTAAAAAAAAGGGCTCTTTCTGAACCAAGACCTACCTTTTTGCCAAATTTGGTGTAATTCCGTTCAGCAGTTCGGGCTGTAGCTGTGTCTAAAGTTCCAATGGAAATTAACATGGGGAAAATGCGTTTTGGGATCCCCCTTTTGTCTCGGCCCCCGCTTGACGAATCACCCCAAAACTTTCAAGACAGGAGCTGACCGGAGCGGGCCATATTTTTTGAAAATTTCGCAAAGACTCGTCAAACGGCGCCAAAGTTATTCGCAAAACAAAAAACACTTTTCCTATGGAAACTAGGTTCTAACTATAGCTACCTAATGGCGACCGCCAGTAGGTAATAGATATATATATATTCACTGAAAAAACCATAGGTTTTAGGAACAGTTATAGTTAGTTGGACATTTCACTCGTACAAAACCCGTGAAATTCCCCCGTTATAGTTAGTTCAGCTAACTATAACTCGCGCCCCCACAATGCACTGCTGATGACGTCACATATTACATCACTCATGACATGGTCAGTGACATCACTGATGACATCACTGATGACATCTCAAATGACATCACTGATGACATCATCCAGTGACTGTGTGTTTCTGTAAAGTTTAAATATGTTTAATATATATAGGGAAAGGCGTATTGAAGAATGAGTGGATGTATAAGTGTCTGAATGGATGATTTAGTACGTGAGTGACTGACTCTACAAGTGAGTGATTAAACGTATCTTACTGAATGCATGGGTTAGTGACTAAACTGTGTGAATGTCTGTATCCGTCTGTTTGTTGGTGTGTAAGTGGATGCATGGATTTGCGAATAGCTACATGAGTGTCTATATGGGTTATTGATTGGTTCTCTGAGTATCTGTATGGCTGCCTGAGTGTTTGTGTGGGTGGGGTGTGTGTGACTCTATACATAGATGTGTGAGTGGGTGATTCACTGGGTGCATGATTTCAAGAGTGCATCTGTGATGGACTGCTTGGGTGGGTGAGTGTGTGTATGGGTGTGTTAGTGATTGAATGTATATCTCAGTGGTACATGTGTGAGTAACTACATATGTGAAAGGCAGTATATATGTGTGTTGGAGTATATAAATAGCTATAAGCGAGAGTGAGTGATTGTGATAGTGGCTGTATGGATGAGTGTGTGCTTGTATCAGTGATTGTATAAGAGCGTAAGAATATGCTAGTATTTGTATGAGTAAGTGAGCTGGTGTGTGTATAACTGTATAGGTGAGTAAATGGCAGTGTGTTTAATTATTTGCATGACTGACTAGGTGTGTGAGTACCTCTATGGATGAGTGGCGGTGTTTGAGTGTGTATATAGGAGTATGAGTGCATATGATAGTCCTGTACTGAGTGACCGTAAGTATGAGTGACTGTACGGGTGAGTGAGTGGATGTGTGCGTAGACCTAAGAATCAGTGAGTGGGTATGTAGTTATTGGTGTTGGAGTGTGTATGGTTTTGCGAATGGCAGTGTGTAATTTAGAGTGGGTGTATCAAAGGTTATATTAGGGTGTGAGGAGGGGCATCAGATTATCACGTGGATGATGTCATCAGTGATGTCATTTGAGATGTCATCAGTGATGTCACTGACCATGTCATGAGTGATGTAATATGTGACGTCATCAGCAGTGCATTGCGGGGTGCGAGTTATAGTTAGCTGAACTAACTATAACGGGGGAATTTCACGGGTTTTGTACGAGTGAAATGTCCAACTAACTATAACTGTCCCTAAAACCTATGGTTTTTTCAGTGAATTTCAAAGGTTTTTAAATGCTAATTTCTAACTATAACGTGTCTGAAACCTATGGTTTTTTCAGTGAATTTCAAAGGTTTTTTAAATGCTAATTTCTAACTATAACGTGCCTGAAACCTATGGTTTTTTCAGTGAATTTCAAAGGTTTTTTAAATGCTAATTCCTAACTATAACATGTCTGAAACCTACGTTTTTTTCAGTGAATTTCAAAGGTTTTGTAAATGACAATTTTTAAATGTATTAATTGTTATATTAATTTTTGTCATACTGATTTACTACATTTTTAGAAACAATTTTTTTTTACATATTTTATTTTTTAAATTACATTGTAATTACATTATACATTACATTACAAAAAATACTTTATGAGAATGAATTACTTTAGTTTAAATACTTTGCACATAGGCAATAGACTTTTAAGTACAGTAGTTACAGTTGTTGCAATGGGCAACACATTTTCAAACACAATGCAACATTCAGCTCAATGTGAATTTCTAGTTAAATGCAATTAGTTACTTTATGGATTACTTTTCTAACCACAGAACTGGATCCTAGATTCAGTCCTGGGACATCTCCAGTAAACAGTTGAGTAAAAGCGTTTTGGTTACAGTAGTGATTTTTAAGGAATATTATTGTATTTTAAAAGTTGACACTTAGAAACTTTTTCACATAGAAACACCAATGTTATCCTATGGAAGGAAATTCACTTAGCAGGTAAAAACTGTTATCGTTACTTTTTCTTACTCAGTGTTGGATCCTGGATCCAGCACTGGTGCATCTCCTGTAAACAGTTGAAAGAATGCGTTTAAGTCATACAGGCGATTTTTAAGGAATATTTGTAGTTTGTGAAAATCGACACTTTGAAACTTTTCTGCTGAAAACCAGACAATGGATTCCTATGGAAGAAAATATAAGTTACTGGTAAGTACGGTTAAAATTACTTTTCAGGGTCAGTGCTGGGCTAAAAGATGCAGCACTGGGTTCTCTCCTGATAACAGGCGAGTAAATTGGAATTCGTACTTTGGTTGATTTTAGAGGAATATTATAAAGTTCCAAAACTCCACACTAAAGAATTTCCAAGTGAAACCAGTCAATGTTAGCCTATGAAGGAAATTCAAGTTACCGGTAAGTACGGTTAAAATTACTTTTCTGGACCAGTACTGGGCTGAAAGATGCAGCACTGAGGTCTCTCCTGATAACAGGTGAGTAAATCAGAATTCGGATTTCGGCTGATTTTAGAGGAATATTTGTATGTTTCAAAAATCAACACTTAGAAACTTTTTCAGCAAAAAGCAGACAATGATATCCTATGGACGGAAATTCAAGTTACTGGTAAGTACGGTTAAAATTACTTTTGAGGATCAGTACTGGGCTGAAAGATGCAGCACTGAGGTCTCTCCTGATAACAGGTGAGTAAATCGGAATTGGTATTTCGGCTGATTTTAGAGGAATATTTTAAAGTTCCAAAACTCCACACTTAGAAGAATTTCCAAGTGAAACCAGTCAATCTTAGCCTATGGAAGGAAATTCAAGTTACTGGTAAGGACGGTTAAAATTACTTTTCCGGACCAGTACTGGGCTGAAAGATACAGCACTGAGGTCTCTCCTTATAACAGGTGAGTAAATCGGAATTCGTATTTCGGCTGATTTTAGAGGAATATTTGTATGTTTCAAAAATCAACACTTAGAAACTTTTTCAGCAAAAAGCAGGCAATGATATCCTATGCAAGGAAATTCAAGTTACTGGTAAGTACGGTTAAAATTACTTTTCAGGATTAGTACTGGGCTGAAAGATGCAGCACTGAGGTCTCTCCTGATAACAGGTGAGTAAATCGGAATTCGTAGTTCGGCAGATTTTAGAGGAATATTTGCACAATGGTGAAGGGAGGGGCGGGGCCTGAGGTGACATCTGTGCAAACGCGCCCCGTGGCGCGTTTTAAGTTGGGGGATTAAGTCCCCTTGAATCATGAGGGTCCCTAGGGGCCAACTAGCCCACCAGGAACCTCCAGTATGCACCAGGGGGCTGCGTTGCAGAGAGGTGTACAGAGGCCACACCCCTTTTTACACCTCTCTGCAACGCAGCTCTGTGGCGCTTTCTGGATGTACCTGTTGGGCTAGTTGGCCCCCAGGGACCCTCAGGATTGAAGGGGATTTAATTCCCCATCTTAAAACGAACCACGGGGCCTGTTTGCACACATGTCACCTGAAGCCCCGCCCCTCCCTTCACCACTGTGCAAACGCGCCCCGTGGCGCGTTTTAAGTTGGGGGATTAAGTCCCCTTGAATCCTGAGGGTCCCTGGAGTCCAACTAGGCCACCATATACTTCTAAAAGCGCCACAGAGCTGCGTTGCAGAGAGGTGTAAAAGGGGCGTGGCCTCTGTACACCTCTCTGCAACGCAGCCCCTGGCGCATACTGGAGGTTCCTGGTGGGCTAGTTGGCCCCCAGGGACCCCCAGTATTCAAGGGGAATTACTTCCCTTCTTAAAACGCGCCAGGAGGCGCGTTTGCAGAGTACTGCAGGGAGGGGCGGGGCCTCCGGCACGATGCCGGTCGTTTTTTTTTTTTTTAAAAATTTTTAAAGGGAGGGGGCTGCGTGGCCCCCTTCCCTTGCCCACTTTGGCCCCGGGGACCCCATCCCCCGGGGCCTGAGCATTTTTTTATTTTTTATTAAAAAAAACGGGAAGGGGGCCGCGTGGCCCCCCTTCCCTGGGCCTGTATTGGCCCCGGGGACCCCATCCCCCGGGGCATGCCCTCAATTTTTTTATTTGGAGGGGGGCTGCGTGGCCCCCCTCAGGCCATTTAAGGCCCCGGGGACCCCATCCCCCGGGGCCGGCCTTGCACTTTTTTTTTTTTTTTAAATTTTTTACTAATTTGGGGAGGGGGGCTGCGTGGCCCCCCTCCCTGGCCACTTATGGCCCCGGGGACCCCATCCCCCGGGGCCTGGCCTCTGGTTGGGGACTGTGGGGGGTCCCCAATCCCCCCACAGTCCCAGCCGGCTCCCCGCCTCCTGCGCGAGCCGGCATTGCTTTTCCACATGGGGAGCAGCTAACATGCTGCTCCCCATGTGGAAAGCTATTGTCTTTGGATATTGGAAGCGAGAGCAGGTTTCCCTGCTCTCGCTTCCAATATCCAAAGCAGTTTGCTATGGCAGGACGGGAGCCGCGAGGCTCCCGCCCTGCCATAGCAAACTACAGTGTCCCGGGGGTAGGCACCCCGGGACACTGCAGGAGCCGGCCCTGGGGGTGGCGGTCCCCAGGGCCATCAAGGGCTCCAGGAGGGGGCCGCGCGGCCCCCTCCCTTAAATTGCACAGCCCCGGGGAGGTGGTGGTCCCCGGGGCTCTGGGGGTCCGTAATGGACCCCCACATTTATTTTGTAAGTGCCCCGGGGAGGTGGTGGTCACCGGGGCGTGTGGGGGCTGGAGCCCCCCACACCTTATTTATTTAAAAAAAGAAGCCCCGGGGGTGGCGGTCCCCGGTGCTGCGGGAGGGCAGGAGGGCCCTCCCGCACCATTTTTTTATAAAGCCCCGGGGGGTGGCGGTTCCCGGGGCTTGGGGGCCCTTGAGGCCCCCCATACAAACAATATACCCACCCCCACCATGCCCCCGGGACT
Source organism: Calotriton arnoldi (assembly GCA_963921515.1). Taxonomy (NCBI): domain Eukaryota; kingdom Metazoa; phylum Chordata; class Amphibia; order Caudata; family Salamandridae; genus Calotriton; species Calotriton arnoldi. The sequence goes on from CAWUFW010014449.1 coordinate 274,816, forward strand.
TGGGCCACCCGGGGCAAATGCAATCGAAGCGCGGGAGACCGCGCTTCGATTTTTTCGGCAGGATTCGCGCACCCTGAGCGCATCCTGCCGATTATTTTAAAACATTTTTTTTTTTTTTTGCCCAGGGGGTCCTTGTGGGACCCCCTGAGCAAACCTAGGGGTCAGGGTGTTTCTACCCTGCCCCCTTTGTGCGCTTTGCGCACTTGTTTCTGTCCCTCGGTTCTACCGGGGACAAAATGGCTGCCAACATTTCCTGAATCGGAATGTTGACAGCCAGCTGACAGCCAATTAACATGCAGCTCGTGATCGGGACGGTGCGCGGACCCTACTCGGCCATAGATATATATGTACTTTTACTTTTGATTTTCTCAGAAACTACTGAACGGATTTACACCATTTAACAAAAAGGGTTCTTTCTGAACCAAGAACTACCTCTTTGCCAAATTTGGTGTAATTCCGTTCAGCAGTTCGGGCTGTAGCCGTGTCTAAAGTTTCCTATGGAAAATTGCATGGGGAAAACGCGTTTTGGGACCCCCCTTTTTTCTCGGCCCCCGCTTGACGAATCCCCCGAGACTTTCAGGGTAGGAGCGGACCGGAGCGCCCCACAAAGTTTGAACATTTTGCGAAGATACGTCAACCGGCAAGAGAGTTATTTCAAATAGAATGTCGCGGATTTCCTATGGATTATAGGTTGTAACTATAACTTTCTACTGGCGACCGCCAGTAGATAATATATATATATATCCAGTATATTCCGTTTCACCTTCAATCTCCACAAGAATGGAAACGGACCACAATATGTGCTTCAGAATTTTATTGGTGCACAGCCATAACGCGTTTCAACTCTCTTCGAGGCTTGATCACATGATATCGAAAGTTTTATTTTTTAAATTGCTCAGCAACTACTGAACAGATTAACACCATTTAAAAAAAAGGGCTCTTTCTGAACCAAGACCTACCTTTTTGCCAAATTTGGTGTAATTTCGTTCAGCAGTTCGGGCTGTAGCTGTGTCTAAAGTTCCAATGGAAATTAACATGGGGAAAATGCGTTTTGGGACCCCCCTTTTGTCTCGGCCCCCGCTTGACGAATCACCCCGAAACTTTCAAGACAGGAGCTGACCGGAGCGGGCCATATTTTTTGAAAATTTCGCAAAGATTCGTCAAACGGCGCCAAAGTTATTCGCATAACAAAAACACTTTTCCTATGGAAACTAGGTTCTAACTATAGCTACCTACTGGCGACCGCCAGTAGGTAATATATATATATATATATATATATATATATATATATATATATATATATATCTATTACCTACTGGGGTTCGCCAGTAGGTAGTTATAGTTAGGACCTAGTTTCCATAGGAAAAGCATTTTTTCTTTTGCCAATATCTTTGGTGCCGGTTGGCGAATCGTCGCAAAATTTTCAAAACTAATGGGGCGCTCCGGTCAGCTCCTGTCTTGAAAGTTTTGGGGTGTTATGTAAAGCGGGGGCTGAGAAAAAAGGGGGTCCCAAAATGCATTTTCTCCTTGTTAATTTCCATAGGAATATTGTGTCGCGGCTACAGCCCAAACTGCTGAACTGAATTACACCAAATTTGGCAGAGAGGTAGCTCTTTGTCCAGAGTGCACTCTTTGTTTTAAATGGTGTAAATCCATTCAGTAGTTCCTGAGAAATTCAAAAATAAAAAACTATTGATATCTGATGACCGCGGTGGATCCGCGAACCCTCCTGATCATGAGCTGACTTCTGATTGGCTGCCAACACTTCAAACCAGGAAGTTTTGGCAGCCATCTTGTGACTCAGTAGAACCGAGTGACAAGAAAAAAGGTTAAAAATGAAGAAAAGGGGGCAGGGTAGAAACACCCTGACCCCCATGCTCAGGTTTCCCACAGGGATCCCCAGGCCCAAAAAGCATTTTTTTAAAAAATTCGGCAGGATTCACGCTGGGTCTGCGAATCTGGCTGAAAGTTTTTTTAAAAAAATGAAGTGCAGTCTCCCGCGCTTCATTTTCTAGAAGCCCCCATTTGGGCCAGGTCCCAGGGGCAATGCAAAATTATCATGCAGGGGCCTGTGGGGCCCCTGCAGCACCAGGGACTGCCACCTCCCCAGGGCTTTGTAATTAATGTGTGGGGGGCCAGGAGCCCCCCCACGCTGCCCTGGGGACCGCCACCTCTCTGGGGCATAACTTAAATTACATGCGGGGGATCAAGCCCCAGGGACTGCCACCTCCCTGGGGCTTCAATTTAAATAAACAAGTGTGAGCCCCCCCACACTGCCCCTGGGACCACCACCTCCCCAGGGGACACTGAAATTAAGGGCGGACGCCTTGTGGGCCCCCCCAAGCCCCGGGGACCGGCACCTCCCCGGGGCTCCAAAACAATTAAAGACATGTGGGGGGCTCCTTCCCCTCCCACTGCCCCGGGGACCATCACCTCCCCAGGGCACTAATTATGCTAATGCGGGGGTCCATTGCGGACCCCCAGCCCCGGGGACCACCACCTTCCCGGGGCTACATACATGTTGTGAGGGGGGCCACACGGTACCCCTCCTGGAGCCCTTCATGGCCCTGGGGACCACCACCCCCCAGGGCCAACTCCAGCAATGATCTGGGGTGCCCACCCCCGGGACATTTCAGTTTGCAAATACTGCTTCGCTTCATGGAAGCGAGAGCAGGGAAACTGCTCTCACTTCCATGAAGTAAAGCAGAATTGCTTTTGGATAAGGGGAGCTGCATGTCAGCAGCTTCCCTTGTCCAAAAGCAATGACGGCTCCTGCAGGAGGCAGGGAGCCGGCTGGGGCCGCTGGGGCATTGGGGCACCCCAGCGGTCCCCAACATTGAGGCCAGGCCTGGGGAGAAGGGGTCCCCGAGGCCAAAAGTGGCCCAGGGAAAGAGGTCACACGGCCCCCCTCCAGTAGTTATATATTTTTTAAAACGAGGCCAGGCCTGGGGTATGGGGTCCCCGGGGCCAAAAGTGGCCCAGGGATGGGGGGCCATGCGGCCCCCTCCCATATAAATGAGTAAAAAAAAAAAAACTAGGCCATGTCCTGGGGAATGGGGTCCCCGGGGCTGAAATTGGCTTCAGAAGGGGGGCCGCGCAGCCCCCTTCGGTTTTTTTTCCATTTAAAAAAAAAAAAAATGGGTCAGGCCCTTGGGGATGGGGTCCCCAGGCCTACAACATATTAAGAGAAGGGGGGGCCACACAGCTCCCCTTCTAACAATAATAAAAAAAAGCAGAAGCCGGCATCTTGTTGGAGGCCCCGCTCCCTCCCTGCACCACTGTGCAAACGCTACTCCTGGCATGTTCTGGATTGGCGGATTAAGTCCCCTTGAATCCTGAGGGTCCCTAGGGGCCACCTAGCCCACCAGGTACCACCAGTAAGCCCCACACAGTGGGATTGCTGAGAGGTGGTCCGAGGCCATGCCTCTTTTTACACCACTCTGCAAACGCACCTCTTGGCGCACAGCTGGTGGGGCGATGAGGTCCTCTTGAGTCCTGAGGACCTCAGGACTAAAGTGGAATTCTTACCCCGAGCAGCAGTGCGCCAGGAGGCGCATTTGCAGAGTTGTTTAAAAAGGGGGCGTGGCCTCGGACCACTCTCAGCAATCCATGTGTGGGGCTTACTAGAGATAACAGGAGGGCTTGTTGGTCCCCAGTTACCCTCAGGAGGCAAGGGGACTTCATCCCCCAACCAAGAGCGCGCCAGGAGGCGCGTTTGCAGAGTGGTGCAGAAAGGGGGCGTGACCTGTGTCCACCTCTCAGCAATACCACTACCTGGGGCTTACTGGAGGTGTCAGGTAGGCTAGTTGGCCCCTACGGACCCGCAGCATTGAAGGGGACTTTAATCTCCATCCAAGAGCATGCCAGGGAGCACGTTTGCAGAATGGTGAGCAAAGGGGGCATGGCCTGCTATGAGAACTTACCAATGCTACTGTGTGGGACTTACTTGAGGTAATAGGAGGGGTAGTTGGCCCCCAAGGATGTCCTTGGGTGCCATCTACCCCTCTTGTTACCTCCAGTAAGTCCCACACAGTGGGATTGCTAAGAGGTCTTTGGAGGCCATGCCCCCCCTTTCTCCACCACTCTGCAAATGCTCCTCTTGGCACACTACGGGTTGGGGAATGATGTCCACTTTACTCCTGAGGGACTTTGGGGGCCAAGAAGCCCTCCTGGTACCTCCTGTAAGTCCTACACAGTGGAATTCCTGAGCGCTGGCTGGAGGCCCAGCCCCCTTTCTCCACCACTCTGCAAATGCGACTACCAGTTAAAGAAGCATTTGTAATGTAATAGGTCTCGCCTTTGCAAGAGTTAGAGCTATTGGCGCTGTAAATGTAAAAGTTTTTTACTAATGTTTTTTGGAGTGGAGTGGATTTAGCTTGTGTGTAGTGGAATTATGTGGTATGTTGTGCAGTGAAATTATGTGGATAGAAAGTATGTGGGTTTTAGTGTATAGGAATTATGTAGAGTAGGATTATGTGTTATGGAGAGTAATTATGTGGTATGGTAGTCTGTGTTGTGGAGTGGTAACATCAGGTTTAGTCTTCCTCGTTTCCATAGAAGCTAAACTATAAACTCAATGAGACAAAAAAAAGAAGGAACCACTGAGGAGCACTTCTGGACCTAGTCAGAGGTATGAGCAGGGCACTGGAATTATGCGACTGTTTGACTGCACCGACTTTCCACAATTATACTTTTTTCCACATTTGCCACATAATCCATCATCTACTGCATAATCCGCAAATTTGAACAAAAAAACCCTTGTTTTTTAGCTCAAACGGCTCAAACGTTACCAAAATTGCAGCAACAAGTGTTACAGTGTGGTGAAAGGCCCTTCGCAAACCTAGAATGGTCACCTGTTACTTATTGCTAAATGTGGGTGTTAAATTGATACTAATGGTGTGTAAACCACTCTTGCTTCTTTCTGCACCTCTCTTGCCTTTAACTTTATTTCTGATGCTTCTTTCTGCACCTTTCTTTCTTTTTCTGCACTTCACTTGCCTCTATCTGCACATCTCTTCCACTTTCTGCACCTCTCTTGCCTCTTTCTGTACCTCCGTTGCCTATTTCTTTACCTCACTTGCTTCTTTCTGCACCCTCGCCTCTTTCTGCACCCTTCTTCCCTCTTTCTGCACCTCTCTTACCTCTTTCTGCACCCCTGTTCCCTCTTTCTGCACCTCTCCTTCCTGTTTCTGCACCTCTTGTGCCTCTTTCTGCACCTTTCTTGCCTCTTTCTGCACCTCTGTTGCTTCTTTCTGCGCTTCTCTTGCCTCTTTCTGTACCTCTCTTGCTTCTTTCCGCACCCTCGTGCCTCTTTCTGCACCCTTCTTCCCTCTTTCTGCACCTCTCTTGCCTCTTTCTGCACCTTTGTTGCTTCTTTCTGCACTTCTCTTGCCTGTTTCTACATTTCTGTTGCTTCTTTCTGCACTTTTCTGGCCTCTTTCTGCAACCCTCTATGCCTCTTTCTGCACCTCTGTTGCTTCTTTCGGCATTTCTCTTGCTTCTTTCTGCACCTCTCTTGCTTTTTTTTGCACCCCTGTAGCCCCTTTCTGTACTCGTCTCCCTCTTTGTACACCTCTCTTGTCTCTTTGTGCACCTCTCTTGTCATTTTCTGTACCTGTCTTGCCTCTTTTTGCACTTCTGTTGCCTCTTTCTGCACCTCTGTTGCTTTTTTCCGCACCTCTCTTGCCTCTTTCTGCACCTCTCTTGCCTCTTTCTGCACCTCACTTGCCTCTTTCTACACTTCTCTTGCTTTTTTCTACACCTTTGTTGCTTCTTTCAGTAATTCTCTATCCTCTTTCTGCACTTCTCTTGCCTGTTTCTGCACCTCTCTTGCCTCTTTCTGCACCTCTCTTACCTCTTTCTGCACCTCACTTGCTTCTTTCTGCACCCCTCTTGCCTCTTTCTGCACCCCTCTTGCCTCTTTCTGCACCCCTCTTTGCTCTTTCTGTACCTCTCTTGCCTCTTTACGCACCCCTGTTCCCTCTTTCTGTACCTCTCCTGCCTGTTTCTGTACCTCTCTTGCCTCTTTCTGCACTTCTCTTGCCTCTTTCTGCACCCTTCGTCCCTCTTTCTGTACCCCCTTTCCTCTTTCTGCACCCTTCATCCCTCTTTCTGTACCTCCCTTGCCTCTTTGTGCACCTCTCTTGCCTCTTTATGCAGTTCTCTTACCTCTTTCTGCACCTCTGTTGCTTCTTTCTGCTCTTTTCTTGCCTCTTTCTGCCCCTCTATTTGTTCTTTCTGCACTGCTCATTCTTCTTTCTGCACCTCTCTTGCAAATTTCTGCACCCCTCTTGCCTCTTTCTGCACCCCTCTTTCCTCTTTCTGAACCTCTCTTGCCTCTGTCTGCACCCCTGTTCCCTCTTTCTACACCTCTTTTGTCTGTTTCTGCAACTCTCCTGCCTCTTTCTGCAGTTCTCTTGCCTCCTTCTTCACCTCTGTTGTTTCTTTCTGCACCTCTCTTGCCTCTTTCTCCACTCCTCTTGCCTCTTTCTGCATCCCTGTTGCTTTATTCTGTACTTCTCTTGCTTCTTTCTGTGCCTCTCTTGCTTCTTTCTGCACCTCTGTGCCTTCTTTCTGCACTTCTTTTGTTTCTTTCTGCACATCTTGCTTCTTTCTGCACCCCTTTTGCCACTTTCTACACCCCTCTTGCCTCTTTCTGCACTTCTGTTCCTTCTTTATGCACTTCTTTTGTTTCTTTTTGCAGCTCTCTTGCTTCTTTCTGCACCCCCTTGCCTCTTTCTCCACCCCTCTTCCCACTTTCTGCACCTCTGTTGCTTCTTTCTGCACCTCTGTTCCTTTATTCTGCACTTCTTTTGTTTCTTTCTGCACATCTCTTGCTTCTTTCTGCACCACTCATGCCTCTTTCTGCACCCTCTTCCCTCTTTTTGCAACTCTCTTGCCTCTTTCTGCACCTCTCTTTCCTCTTTCTGTACCCCCTGCCTCTTGCTGTACCTCTGTTCCTTCTTTTTGCACTTCTTTTGTTTCTTTCTGCACCTCTCTTGCTTCTTTCTGCACCCCTCGTGCATCTTTCTGCACCGCTCTTCCCTCTTTCTGCACCCCTCTTGCCTCTTTCTGTAGCTTTGTTGCTTCCTTCTGTACTTCTCTTGCTTCTTTCTGCACCTCTCTGGCTTCTTTCTGCACCCCTCGTGCCTCTTTCTGCACCCCTCTTCCCTCTTTGTTCACCCCTCCTGCTTCTTCATGCACCACTGTTCCTTCTTTCTGCACTTCTTTTGTTTCTTTCTGCACCTCTCTTGCTTCTTTCTCCACCCCTCTTCCCTCTTTCTGCACCTCTGTTGCTTTTTTCTGCACCCCTTGTGCCTCTTTCTGCACCGCTCTTCCCTCTCTCTGCACCCCTCTTGCGTCTTTCTGCACCTCTGTTCCTTCTTTCTGCACTTCTTCTGTTTCTTTCTGCACATCTATTGCTTCTTTCTGCTTCCCTCTTGTCTCTTTCTTCACCCCTCTTCCCCTTTCTGCATCTCTGTTGCTTCTTTCTGCACCTCACTTGCCTCCTGCTACACTTCTCTTGCTTCTTTCTACACCTCTGTTGCTTCTTTCAGCAATTCTCTTTCCTCCTTTTTGCACTTATCTTGCCTGTTTCTGCACCTCTCTAGCCTCTTTCTGTACCTCTCTTACCTCTTTCTTCACCTCACTTGCTTCTTTCTGCACCCCTCTTGCCTCTTTCTGTACCCCTCTTGCCTCTTTCTGCACCCCTCTTTGCTCTTTCTGGACCTCTCTTGCCTCTTTCTGCACCCCCGTTCCTTCTTTCTGCACCTCTCCTGCCTGTTTCTCCACCTCTCTTGCCTCTTTCTGCACTTCTCTTGCCTCTTTCTGCACCCTTCTTCCCTCTTTGTGCATGTCTCTTACCTCTTTGTGTACCTCTCTTGCCTCTTTCTGCACCTCACTTGCCTCTTTCTACACTTCTCTTTCTTATTTCGATACCTCTGTTGCTTCTTTCAGCAATTCTCTTGCCTCTTTCTGCACTTCTCTTGCCTCTTTCTGCACCCTTCTTCCCTCTTTGTGCACGTCTCTTGCCTCTTTGTGTACCTCTCTTGCCTCTTTCTGCACCTCACTTGCCTCTTTCTACACTTCTCTTGCTTATTTCTACACCTCTGTTGCTTCTTTCAGCAATTCTCTTTCCTCTTTCTGCACTTCTTTTGCCTGCACTTCTCTTGCCTGTTTCTGCACCTGTCTTGCCTCTTTCTGCACCTCTCTTACCTCTTTCTGCACCTCACTTGCTTCTTTCTGCACCCCTCTTTCCTCTTTCTGCACCCCTCTTGCCTCTTTCTGCACCCCTCTTTGCTCTTTCTGTACCTCTCTTGCCTCTTTTTGCACCCCGTTCCCTCTTTCTTCACCTCTCCTGCCTGTTTCTGTACCTCTCTTGCCTCTTTCTGCACTTCTCTTGCCTCTTTCTACACCTCCGTTGCTTTTTTCTGCACTTCTTTTGCTTCTTTCTATACCTCTCTTACTTGTTCCTGCACCCCTCTTGCATCTTTCTGCACCCTTCTTCCCTCTTTGTGCACCTCTCTTGCCTCTTTCTGTACCTCTCTTGCCTCTTTCTGCAGTTCTCTTACCTCTTTCTGCACGTCCTTTGCTTCTTTCTGCACTTCTCTGGCCTCTTTCTGCACATCTGTTTGTTCTTTCTGCATTGCTCTTGCTTCTTTCTGCACCTCTCTTGCAAATTTCTGCACCCCTCTTGCCTCTTTCTGTACCCCTCTCCCCTCTTTCTGCACCTCTCTTGCCTCTGTGTGCACCCCTGTTCTCTTTTCTGCACCTCTTTTGCCTGTTTCTGCAACTCTCTTGCCTCTTTCTGCAGTTCTCTTGCCTCCTTCTTCACCTCTGTTTCTTCTTTCTGCACCTCTCTTGCCTCTTTCTGCACCCCTCTTGCCTCTTTCTGCATCCCTGTTGCTTCATTCAGTACTTCTCATGCTTCTTTCTGAACCTCTGTTCCTTCTTTCTGCACTTATTTTGTTTCTTTCTGCACCTCTTGCTTCTTTCTGCACCTCTGTTCCTTCTTTCTGCATTTCTTTTGTTTCTTTCTGTGGCTCTCTTGCTTCTTTCTGTGCCCCCTTGCCTCTTTCTCCACCGCTCTTCCCTCTTTCTGCACCTCTTTTGCCTCTTTCTGCACCTCTGTTCCTTCTTTCTGCACTTCTTTTGTTTCTTTCTGCACATCTCTTGCCTCTTTCTGCACCCCTCTTCCCTCTTTTTGCAACTCTCTTGCCTCTTTCTGCATCTCTCTTTCCTCTTTCTGCACCCCCTGCCTCTTTCTGCACCTCTGTTCCTTCTTTCCGTGCTTCTTTTGTTTCTTTCTGCACCTCTCTTTCTTCTTTCTGCACCCCTCGTGCCTCTTTCTGCACCCCTCTTCCCTCTTTCTGCAACCCTCTTGCCTCTTTCAGCAGCTTTGTTGCTTCTTTCTGCACTTCTCTTGCTTCTTTCTGTACCTCTCTTGCTTCTTTCTGCACCCCTTGTGTCTCTTTCTGCACCGCTCTTCCCTCTTTCTGCACCCCTCTTGCCTCTTTCTGCACCACTGATCCTTATTTCTGTACTTCTTTTGTTTCTTTCTGCACTTCTCTTGCTTCTTTCCGCTTCCCTCTTGCCTCTTTCTCCACCCCTCTTCCCCCTTTCTGCATCTCTGTTGCTTCTTTCTACACTTCTCTTGCCTCTTTCTCCACCCCTCTTCCCTCTTTCTGCCCCTCTGTTGCTTCTTTCTGCACTTCTCTTTCTAATTTCGGCACCTCTCTTGCTTCTTTCTGCACCCCTCTTCTTTCTTTCTGAACTACTTTTGCCTGTTTCTGCAACTCTCTTGCATCTTTCTGTACTTCTCTTGCCTCTTTCGGCACCTCTGTTGCTTCTTTCTGTACTTCTCTTGCATCTTTCTTTACCCCTCTTGCCTCTTTCTGCACCATTCTTCACTCATTCTGCATCTTTCTTGCCTCTTTATGCACCCCTGTTCCCTTTTTCTGCACCTCTATTGCCTGTTTCTGCAACTCTCTTGCCTCTTTTTGCAGTTCTCTGGCCTCCTTCTGCACCTCTGTTGCTTCTTTCTGCACTTCTCTTGCCTCTTTCTACACCCCTCTTGTCTGTTTGTGCACCTCTGTTGGTTCTTTCTGCACTGCTCTTGCTTCTTTCTGGACCTCTTTTGCAATTTTCTGCACCCCTTTGCCTCCTTCTGCACCCCTCTTGTATCCTTCTGCACCTCCGTTGGTTTTTTCTGCACCCCTGTTCCTTCTTTCTCCACCTTTTTTGCCTGTTTCTGCAACTCTCTTGCCTCTTTATGCACTTCCCTTGCCTCATTCTGCACCTCTGTTGCTTCTTTCTGCTTTTCTCTTGCTTGTTTCTGCATCTTTCTTCCTCTTTATGCACTACTATTGCCTCTTTCTGTGCTTCTCTTGCTTCTTTCTGCACCTTTCTTCCTCTTTCTGCAAATCTCTAGCTTCTTTCTGCACCTCTCTTGGTTCTTTCTGTACTTCTGTTGCCTCTTTGTGTACTTCTCTTGCATCTTTCTGTACATTTCTTGTTTCTTTCTGCACTTCTCTTGCCTCTTTCTGTACCTCTCTCACCTCTTTCTGTACTCAAATGGGAAGTGCAAACTCACAAATTTAAAGGTCTGCATGCTCTCAGGACTGAGGCATATGTCTACTTGTACATGTATTCTTTTTTAAATTTTATTAGCCACAAATTTCGCACAATACAACACAGGAGAACACCAAAATACACGTCAAAACCAAACCCTCAAAAGATACAAATTAAAGCACAAGTGCATAAGAATACCAAAACAGGAAAATGAAGCTTACATTGGACAATTGAACATAAATAAATGCAGGAAGAAAAAGAATTTAAGCAATAATAATGTGTCTGAACAAACGGAAAATATATATATATAAATACTGGAACACAAAATCCAAATTCGAATTCAATCCCACTGGACACCAGACCATACTCATTTAAATCTGATCTATGCTCTTGGGCCTCTGGCTTTAGCTTACGCCAGCTCCATTTCATAGATTTCTCTAAGCAGACCCCAAAATTCCCTAATTGTAGGGCTTGTGTTCTGAATCCAAACCCGAGCAATACACAAACTCGTCCATGCGATTATAATTGAGACAGATGACCCCAAGAGAGAGCCCCGATCCTGCATAACCCCCAATGCTATTTCCTTCTCTGTCATCTGAATGTCATACCCAAAGGGAGATGGGCAATCATTCAGTTACGGATTTATGGGCGGTTGGTTACGGTTTGTACGGTATACGGCCCTAATATTGACTGTCCGGACGTTTTTGTGTATCTATGCTCTGAACTATTGGAGTGGGCAGGCGAACTGATTGTCATGGGAGATTTTAATTGTGTCTTACACAGTAAAATAGATACTTCTAATACCTCAACTTGGGTTAGGATGGGCAAGACAAGGGCCGCTATTCTCGAACTTTTACACATACATCAACTGGAGGATGCTTGGAGAAGATCATACCTTGTGGCGCCGGGATTTACATTTTTTTCGCATCCGCATAAGTCATATTCAAGAATAGATATGATCCTTGCTAGCAAAATCCACTTTAGAAAATGCTTCTATTGAGGTCTGTCCCAAAATAACATCGGATCATAATCCCGTGATGTTGACTGTTCGGCTGCGGATGGGGGATAAAGCAGCAAGACGGGAGTTTTCTTTTCCAAGGCATGTCCTTAGTACTATAGAGTTTGTCGAATTTATGCGAGGCACACTCGTGGAGTTTGTAGAGATTAACCAGGGTACGGCATCAAAGACTACTGTTTGGGATTGTATGAAAGCGTATGTTAGAGGGGCCACACTGCAATATATAATCAAACAAAATCGGCTGGGAGCTCATTGGGGTACCTGTTATCGCATATTCTGAATATAAGGTGAGGACGATAAGTATAAACATGAGGGTAATACCCCTAACTTTCATCTCCCCTATATATATAGAGATATATTTTTATATTTTTTTCTCTATTTCCAGTTACTGAGACGTGTTCCGGGTTTTATGAATCATTGAGTGGCACATATCTTGAATTGACCAAAAGGTGAGAGATAGATATAATTCTCCCCGTAATAATGTGCATAATTCAATATAATGGAGATGAGAGAATAATAGGAGACATTGTTTTCTTTCAATATTAAATAGAATCTCCCCCATCTTATAGGGTGTGACCCCATTGAAATTTATTGAATATTGAAAATTCTACTCTACTTCATCAGAGGTTTTAAACAGGTAAAAGAAATATAAAATCAAAAAATAGTAGACATTTTAAAAATCAAATCCTTACAGTTTATGAGAATGATGATTTCTCTCTATCTTTTTAGTTGCAATTGAATGATTCTTGTATCATCCAAAATTGAATTGGAGATATATTCAACTGAGTGCCTTGGCACTGGTGAGTTGTGAGAGAAACTGTATGTGTGGTCCTGTGAGAATGGGTATTGAAGGCTTCTTCAAATTAAAAAAAAGTATGTGAAGTGACTGTTTGGGGCCTTTTCTTAGAAAATCCCAGTAGGGATGGTTGGAGCACTTATTAATTATACATTTTATGTTATATGTCTAATTATTAGACATGTTTTTAAATAAGAGGCTTATGAATCTTTACCTCTGCAAAACAAGTTTTGGAAAAAAGTGTGGGTAAATATGTTTATGGAAAGAAATTTTTCTTGTATTTTAAATATATATATACATGTATTTTTTCTTGTTTGTTTTTCTATATCTGGTGTAATTAATGTTCAAATATGATATAATGAAGGAGAAAATATCTGTGTCCTGAAGAAGGTGGCCTAATTGTGATTGATCCACCGAAACGCGTCGACACCGAGTGTTTTTTGTTAAATTTGGCTTAAGTCAGAAATCAGAATTAGACAGGGAATTTATGCCCGTGCAAGGTGCTGCCTATTTATCCAAATTAACAACTGCAAGACAAATATTACTGTCTTTTGGGTTCTCCTTTTTGTGTAATACAATTATTCTACTGTGATTTATTGTGTTTTTAAGTGTTCAGGATTTTATTTTTTAAATTGAACATTATTATGTTTTTATAGTGAATTTATTTCCAATACTTATTAAATGTGTGCATACGTGCTTTAATATCCTGAGTGGAGCATTAATTGTGTGAAGTGTGAAAGTGGGTGTATAAGCTGAGAGAGGACATATTATGTAAGGTTTCTCCAAAGGGAAAATTTATTTTGAACTTTCAAGTTATTGGGTGCTCTGTCCCTTTGGATCTTTTAAGCCCCCTCTCCTTGGTTTTCAAGATTCATCAATACAGCCACTGATATATGCACTCATACACCCATACAGACACTCACATACCACCACTCACTCACAGAGATACTCACACACCTAGTCAGTCACCCATAGACTGAATCACACTGCCATTTACTCACCTATACAGTTATGCACACACCACCTCACTTATTCATACAGATACTAACACATACTTACTCTCTTATACAATCACTGACACAAGCACACACTCATCCATAGCCACTCTCACAATCACTCACTCTCACATCTAGTCACTTATATACTCCAACACTCACATATACTACTTTTCACATATGTAGTTACTCACACATATACCACTGAGACATCCATTCACTCACCAACACAGCCATATGCACACTCACTTACCCATACTGCCCCTCGCAGACATACTCATGAGCCCTTACACCCACTGAATCACCCACTCACACATCCATGCAGGGAGTGACATACCCCCACCCACCCAGACAGACACTCAGGCACCCATACAGATAATCAGACAACCAATCATTAAGCCATATAGAGACTCATGTAGCTACTCACCAACCCATGCAGCCACTACGTGGATGATGTCATCAGTGATGTCATTTGAGATATCATCAGAGATGTCATTAGTGATGTCACTGACCATGTCATGAATGATAAAATATGTGATGTCATCAGCAGTGCATTGCGGGGCCGCGAGTTATGGTTAGCTCGTCTAACTATATTGGCCGAATTTCTCTGGTTTTGTATAAGTAAAATGTCCAACTAACTATAACATCCCTAAAACCTGTGGTTTTTTCAGTGAATTTCTAAGGTTTTTTACATGCTTATTTCTAACTATAATGTCTCTGAAACCTATGGTTTTTTCAGTGAACTTCAAAGATTTTTTAAATGCTACTTTCTAACTATAACGTCTCTGAAACCTATGTTTTTTCCAGTGAATTTCAAAGGTTTTTTAAATGAAAATTTCTAACTATGACTACAGAGGTAGGACATGTGCAGAAAGAGGAAGAAAGGCGCAGAAAGTAGCAAGAGAAATGCAGAAAGAGACAATAGAAGTCCAGAAAGACAAAGAAAGGTGCATAAAAAAACAAGAGATATGCAGAAAGAACCAACAGAGGTGCAGAAAGAGGCCTTGATGCAAAGTCATCCTATGCCCCTGACTTTTTGCTGACTGGTACTGGTGGTAACTGACTAACCAGGCCCTGAGCCAGTGCTGTGCTGAAAGACACTTAGAATATAGTGAAAACACCTACATACACTAGGGTACACTATGGGTTGGGGTACCCCTGTGATTGGCATGACCTCCCCTGTAAGGCCCTAGTACATAATAGGGCAGAGGGATTAAAACTACCTCTAAGTCAGAGTTGCAGAAAGAAGCAAGTGCAGTGCAGAAAGAACCAACAGAGGTGCAGAAAGAGGCAAGAGGGGTACAGAAAGAGGCAAGAAAAGTGCAGAAAGAAGAAAAAGAGGTGCACAAAGAGGCAAGAGGGGTGCAGAAAGAGGTAGGAGAGATACAACAATTGGCAAGAGAGGTACAGAAAGAGGCAGGAGGGGTGTAGAAAGAAGGAGGAGAAGTGCAGAAAGAAGCAACTGAGGTGCTGAAAGAGGCACTAAGTGTGCAGAAAGAGGCAAGAGAAGTGCAGAAAGAAGCAACAGAGGTACAGAAAGAAGCAAGAGAGGTGCAGAAACAGGCAGGAAAGGTACAGAAAGAGGTAACAAGGGGGCAAAAAGAGGCAATAGAGGTAAAGAAAGAGGGAAGAGGGGTGCAGAAAGAGGCAATAGGGGTGCAGAAAGAAGCAAGTGAGGTGCAGAAAGAGGCACAGAGGTGCAGAAAGACGCAAGAGAAGTGCAGAAACAAGCAAGTGAAGTGCAGAAAGAGGCAAGAGAATTGCTGAAAGAAGCAACAGAGGTGTAGAAAGAAGCAAGAGAAGTACAGAAAGAGGCAAGTGAGGTGCAG
Source organism: Calotriton arnoldi (assembly GCA_963921515.1). Lineage (NCBI taxonomy): Eukaryota > Metazoa > Chordata > Amphibia > Caudata > Salamandridae > Calotriton > Calotriton arnoldi. Next base: position 290,023 of record CAWUFW010014449.1, read on the forward strand.
AAAGAAGCAAGAGCAGTGCAGAAAGAACCAACAGAGGTGCAAATAGAGGCAAGAGGGGTGCAGAAAGAGGTAGGAGAAGTGCACAAAGAGACAAGAAAGGTACAGAAAGAGGCAGGAGGGGTACAGAAAGAAGGAAGAGAAGTGGAGAAAGAGGCAAGAGAATTGCTGAAAGAAGCAACAGAGGTATAGAAAGAAGCAAGAGAAGTGCAGAAAGAGGCAAGTAAGGTGCAGAAAGTAGCAAGAGCAGTGCAGAAAGAACCAACAGAGGTGGAAAAAGAGGCAATAGGGGTGCAGAAAAAGGTATGAGAGGTGCACAAAGAGGCAAGACAAGTACAGAAAGAGGTTGGAGGGGTGCAGAAAGAAGGAAGAGAAGTGCAGAAAGAAGCAACAGGTGCTGAAAGAGGCGCGATGGATGCAGAAAGAGCAAGAGAAGTGCAGAAAGAAGCAACAGAGGTACAGAAAGAGGCAAGAGAGGTGTAGAAGCAAGCAGGAAAGGTGCAGAAAGAGGGAACAGGGGTGCAGAAAGACACAAGAGAGGTGCAGAAAGAGAAAAAAGGGGTGCAAAAATAGGCAAGAGGGGTACAGAAAGATGCAAGTGAGGTGCAGAAAGAGGCAAAAGAGGTGCATAAAGACGCAAGAGAGGTGCAGAAACAAGCAAGAGAAGTGCAGAAAGAGGCAAGAGAATTGCTGAAAGAAGCAACAGAGGTGTAGATAGAAGCAAAAGAAGTGCAGAAAGAGGCAAGTGAGGTGCAGAAAGAGGCAAGAGAGGTGCAGAAAATGACAAGAGAACAGCAGAAAGAGGCAAGAGGGATGCAAGAAAGGGAAGAAGTTTGCAGAAAGAAGCAATCAAGGTGCAGAAAGAAGCAAGAGAAGTGCAGGAAGAAGCAAGAGAGGTGCAGAAAGAGGGAAGACGAGTGCAGAAAGAGATAACGGGGGTGCAGACAGAGACAACAGGGTTGCAGAAAGAAGAAAGAGAGGTGCAGAAAGAGGCAATAGAAGTGCAGAAAGAGGCAAGTGAGGTACAGAAGGAGGCAAGAGAACTGCAGAAAGAGTCAAGAGAGTTGCAGAAACAGGCAAAAGGGGTGCAGAAAGAGGGAACAGGTATGCAGAGAGAGACAAGAGAGGTGAAGAAAGAGGTAAGAGGGGTACAGAGAGAAGAGAGTCAGGTGCAGAAAGAGGCAATAGAAGTGCAGAAAGAGGCAAGTGAGGTGCAGAAGGAGGCAAGAGAACTACAGAAAGAGGCAAGAGAGTTGCAGAAAGGGGCAAGAGAAGTGCAGAAAGAGGCAAGTGAAGTGCAGAAAGAAGACAGTGAGGTGCAGAAAGAAGAAGAAAGGCACAGAAAGATGCAAGAGAATTGCAGAAAGAGGCAAGAGAGGCTCATAAAGAAGAGAGGTTTGTGCACCATTAGTACCAATTTAACACCCACATTTAGTGATAAGTAACACGTGACCATTCCAGCTTTGCAAAGGGCCTTCCACCACGCTGTAACAAGTGAAGCTGCATTTTTAGGAACATTTGAGCCGTTTGAGCTAGAAACAATGCTTTTTTTGTTCAAATCTGCAGATTACGCAGCAGATGATGGAATATTTGGCAAAAGCGGAAAATGTTTAATTATGTGGCAATTGGTGCAGCCGAACAGTCACATAATTCCAGTACCCTGCTCATACCTCCGACTAGGTCCAGAAGTGCTCCTCAGTGGCTCCTTCTTTTTTTGTGTCTCATTGAGTTTATAGTTTAGCTTCTATGGAAATGAGGAAGACTAAACCTGAGGTCACCACTCCACAACACAGACTACAATACCACATAATTACTCTTCAAAACACATAATCCCACTCACATAATTCCTATACACTAAATACCACATACTTTCTATTCACATAACTTCACTGCACAACATACCACATATTTCCACTACACACAACGTACATCCACTCTACACCAAAAGACTTTAGTAAAAAAACTTTTACATTTACAACGCCAATAGCTCTAACTCTCGCAAATGCAAAACCTATTACATTGCAAATGCTTCTTTAACTAGTAGTCGCGTTTGCAGAGTGGTGGAGAAAGGCTGCTGGGCCTCCGACCAGCACTCTGGAATTCCACTGCGTTGAACTTACAGGAGGTACCAGGAGGGCTTCTTGGCCCCCAAGGTCCCTCAGGAGTAAAGTGGACTTCATCCCCCATCCCGTAGTCTGCCAGGAGGCATGTTTGCAGAGTGGTAGAGAAAGGGGGCATGACCTCCGAAGACGTCTTAGCAATCCTACTGTGTGGGACTTACTGGAGGTAACAAGAGGGGTAGTTGGCCCCCAAGGACATCCCTGTGGGCCAACTACCCCTCCTATTACCTCCAGTAAGTACCACACAGCAGGATTGCTAAGTTCTCATAGCAGTCCATGCCCCCTTTGCCCACCACTCTGCAGACGTGCTGCCTGGCGTGCTCTTGGATGGGGATTGAATTCCCCTTCGCTGCTGGGGGTCCTTAGGGGCCAACTAGCCTACCTCTTACCTCCAGTAAGCCCCACACAGTGGAATTGCTGAGAGATGGACACAGGCCACACCCCCTTTCTCCACCACTCTGCAAACGCACCTCCTTGTGCGCTCTTGGTTGGAGGATGAAGTCCCCTTTCCTCATGAGGGTCCATGGGTGCAATATAGCCCTCCTGTTAATTCCAGTAAGCCCCATACAGCTGGTTTGCTGAGAGTGCTCAAAGGCCATGACCCCTTTTTACACCAATCTGCAAACGCGGCTCCTGGCGCACTGCTGCTCGGGGGATGAAGTCCACTTGTGTCCTGAGGTCCTCAGGACACAAGAGGACCTCATCGCCCCACCAGTAGTGCGCCAAGAGGTGCGTTTGCAGAGTGGTGTAAAAAGGGGGGTGGCCTCAGACCACGTCTCAGCAATCCCACTGTGTGGGGATTACTGGAGGTACCTGGTGGGCTAGTTGGACCCCAGGGACCCTGACTGACTGACTGACTGAAATATTTATAAAGCGCTCTAATGCCGAGGCGTCTTGGCGCTGAGGTAATAGCCATCCACCAGATTTGGCAGGCCTAGAGCTTAGAGAAGAGCCATGTTTTGATCAGCTTTCTAAAGAGATTCCTGCTTGACTGCCGTCTCATGTGGATTGGGAGGGAGTTCCACAGCTTAGCAGCTTGGCAGCTTGGTAGGAGAACCCCCTAACATGCAGCTCCCCTTGCCCAAAAGCAATACTGCTTTGCTTCATGGAAGCGAGAGCAGGTTTCCTGCTCTCGCTTCCATGAAGCAAAGCAGAAGTTTGGTATGACAGGGCGGGAGCCGTGCTCCTGCCCTGCCACAGCAAACAGCAATGTACCGGGGGTGGGCACCCCGGGACTTTGCAAGAGCCGGCCCTGGGGGGTGGCGGTCCCCAGGCCATCAAGGGCTGCAGGAGGGGCCCCCCTCCCAATGTGAAGATAGCCCCGGGGCCCACAACAGCCCCCGTATTTAAATATACAGTCCCCCAGGTAGGTGGTGGTCCCTGGGGCAGTGTGTGGGGGCTCGAGCCCCCCACACTAATTATTTTTCAAAGCCCCAGGGAGGTGGCGGTCCCCGGGGCTTGGGGGGGCCTGCGTGGCCCCACCACCCTATTTTAATAAAGCCCCGGGGAGGTGGCGGTCCCCGGGATTTGGGGGGCCCACAAGGACGCCAAACCAAAGGGGATGATGGACGGAGCGTTAGAGCAAATCAAACACTCACCCCCAGTCAACTGATCTGGGTTTAATCCATCATCATTCTTTAGCACACTCCACCACCCCAGTTCAGACATGGCCATATGCAAATCAGTCTGACCCTGTGCCTCATGGGAACAGTCCAGCCCGAACTGCCAAGCTATGTCTTCCCTGGACCGGAAACAAGGATCCTGGGACCGGTTTCGGGTTCAAAACCCTCATCAGTCAGGCTATCTTGAATCCAGTGGCAAAGTGAGCAAGGGACCCACGTCTGGGCATACCCTGCCAACTTAGGGCGAACAAAGCGATACCAAAGGGGATGGTGGACGGAGCGTTAGAGCAAATCAAACACTCACCCCCAGTCAACTGATCTGGGTTTAATCCATCATCATTCTTCAGGGCCAAAAAAAGCATTTAAAAAAAAATATATATATATTACCTACTGGCGGTCGCCAGTAGGTAGTTATAGTTAGGAACTTGTTTCTATTCAAAAAGCGTTTTTTCTTTTGCCAATATCTTTGGCGTCGTTTGCCGAATCTTCGCAAAATTTTCAAAACTAATAGCCAGCTCAGGTCAGCTCCAGTCTTGAAAGATTTGGGGTGATTCATCAAGCGGGGGCCGAGAAAAAAGTGGGTCCCAAAACGCGTTTTTCCCGTATTAATTTCCATAGGGAACTTTAGACAAAGCTACAGCCCGAACTGCTGAACGGAATTACACCAAATTTTACAAAAAGGTAGCTCTTGGGTCAGAAAGCGCCCTTTTTTTAAATGGTGTAAATCCGTTCAGTAGTTCCTGAGAAATTAAAAATAAAATGTATATGTCTGAGCACCGAGGAGGATTCGCGAATCCTCCCGCGCATGAACTTAATTCTGATTGCCTGCCAACACTCCAAACCAGAATGTGTTGGCAGCCATCTTGTGACTCGGTAACCGAGTCGCAAGTAAACAGTAAAAAAGGTAAAAAAACAAGAAAAGGGGGCAGGGTAGAAACACCCTGACCCCCTAGGCCTACTCAGGGGGTCCCACAGCCCTGGGGACTGCCACCTCCCCTGGCCTTAGATAATTATATGCAGGGGCACGTGGACCCCTGCAGCCCCGGGGACCGCCACCTCCCCAGGGCATTTGCCTTTTAGGATGGGGGGCCTCGCGGGCCCCCCAAGTCCCAGGGACTGCCACCTCTCCGGGGCATTTAATTATTTTGGGTTGGGGGCCTCATGGGCCCCCCCAAGGCCCAGGGACCACCACTACCCAGGGCTACATGATTTAAATGCGGGGGCCACGCGGCCCTCCCACAGCCCCGGGGACCGCCACCTCCCCGGGGCTATATTCAAAATCAAAGTGTGGGGGGGCTCGAGCCCTCCCACACTGCCCTGGGGACCACCACCTCCCCGGGGCACTAATTATTTACTTAGGAGGGTCCGTTGCGGACCCCCGGACCCCAGGGACCACCACCTCCCCGGGGCTTTAAAAATGCTAGGAGGGGGGCTGTGCGGCCCCCCTCCTGGAGCCCTCGATGACCCTGGGGACCGCCACCCCCCAGGGCCGGCTCATGCAATGTCCCTGGGTGCCCACCCGCGGGACAGTGCCATTTGCTATGGCAGGGCAGGAGCACGCCTCGCGCCCTGCCATAGCAAACACTGCTTTGCTTCGTTGAAGCGAGAGCAGGAAACCTGCTCTGTCTCCAACAAAGCAAAGCAGAATTGCTTTTGGGCAAGGGGAGCTGCATGTCAGCAGCTCCCCTTGCCCAAAATCAATGCCGGCTCCCGCAGGAGGCGGGGAGCTGGCAGGGACTGTGGGGGCATTGGGGCTCTCCCCACAGTCCCCAACATGAGGCCAGGCCCCGGGGGATGGGGTCCCCGGAGCCAGAAGTGGCCAAGGGAAGGGGGGCCATGTGGCCCCACTCCCTAATTTTAACATAAATAAATTAAAAAAAGATCGAGACACAGCCCCGGCCTCAGGATGGGGGCCGCGCAGTCCACTCCTTAAAAATAATAAATAACAAATATATTAAATATGTGGTCATGCCCTGGGGGATGGGGTCCCCGGGGCCGAAATCGCCCATGGGAGGAGGGCCGCACGGCCCCCTCCCGTTTTTTTTTTTTTTTTTTAAACCCCAAAAGTGCTCAGGCCCTAGGGGATGGGGTCCCCAGGGCCCAAAAATAATAAAGGGAAGGGAGGGCCACACAGCCCCCCTTCCAAAAACCAAATTTAGAAAAAGCTGGCATATCGCTGGAGGCCCCGCCCCCTCCCTGCACCACTCTGTAAACGTGCCACCTGGCGCGTTCTAAGTAATTAAGACCCCTTCATTCCTGAGGGTCCCTGGGGGCCAACTAGCCCACCAGGTTCCTCCAGTAAGCCCCAGAGAGTGGGATTGCTGAGAGGTGGTACGAGGCCACGCCTCTTTTTACACCACTCAGCAAACGCGCCTCTTGGCGCACTGCTGGTGGGGTGATGATGTCCTCTTCTGTCCTGAGGAACGCAGGACACAAGTGGACTTCATCCCCCGAACAGCAGTGCACCAGGAGCCGAGTTTGCAGAGTGGTACAAAAAGGGGGCATGGTCTCGGACCACTCTCAGCAATCCAGCTGTGTGGGGCTTACTGGAGTGTGCAAACAGGGACCCTCAGGAGGCAATGGGACTTCATCCCCCAACCAAGAGCATGCCAGGAGGCGCGTTTGCAGAGTGGTGGAGAAAGGGGGCGTGGCCTGTGTCCACCTCTCAGCAATCCCACTGTGTGGGGCTTACTGGAGGTAAGAGGTAGGCTTGTTGGCCCCAAAGGACCCCCAGCAGCGATGGTGACTTCAATCCCCATCCAAGAACGCACCAGGGAGCCCGTTTGCAGAGTGGTGGGCAAAGGGGGCATGGCCTGCTATGAGAACTTAGCAATCCTGCTGTGTGGGACTTACTGGAGGTAATAGGAGCGGTAGTTGGCCCCCAAGGATGTCCTTGGGGGCTAACTACCCCTCTTGTTACTTCCAGTAAGTCCCACACAGTGGGATTGCTAAGACGTCTTTGGAGGCCATGCCCCCTTTCTCCACCACTCTGCAAACGCACCTCCTGGCAGACTGTGGGATGGGGATAAAGTCCACTTTACTCCTGAGGGACTTTGGGGGCCAAGAAGCCCTCCTGGTACCTCCTGTAAGTCCTACGCAGTGAAATTCCTGAGCGCTGGTCGGAGGCCCAGCACCCTTTCTCCACCACTCTGCAAACGCGACTACTAGTTAAAGAAGCATTTTGCATTTGCGAGAGTTAGACCTATTGACGTTGTAAATGTAAAAGTTTTTTACTAATGTTTTTTGGTGTAGAGTGGATGTACCTTGTGTGCAGTGGAATTATGTGGTATGTTGTGCAGTGAAATTATGTGAATAGAAAGTTTGTGGTATTTAGTGTATAGGAATTATGTGAAGTGGGATTATGTGTTGTGGAGAGTAATTATGTGATATTGTAGTCTGTGTTGTGGAGTGGTAACCTCAGGTTTAGTAGTCATCCTTGTTTCCATAGAAGCTAAACTATAAACTCAATGAGACACAAAAAAAGAAGGAACCACCGAGGAGCACTTCTGGACCTAGTCGGAGGTATGAGCAGGGCCACTGGAATTATGTGACTGTTCGGCTGCACCAATTTTCACACAATTAAACATTTTCGGCATTTGCCAAATATTTCATCATCTGCTGCCTAATCTGCAGTTTTGAACAAAAAAAGCCTTGTTTCTAGCTCAAACGGCTCAAATGTTCCCAAAAATTCAGCGTCACGTGTTACAGCATGGTGGAAGGCCCTTTGCAAAGCTGGAATGGTCGCTTGTTACTTATTTCAAAATGTGGGTGTTAAACTGGTACTAATGGTGCACAAACCTCTCTTCTTTTTGTGCCTCTCTTGCCTCTTTCTGCATTTCTCTTCCTTCTTTCTGCACCTTTCTTCCTCTTTCTGCACCTCACTGCCTTCTTTCTGCACTTCACTTGCCTCTTTCTGCACTTCTCTTGCCCATTTCTGCACCTCACTTGCTTCTTTCAGCACCTCTGTTGCTTTTTTCTGCAGATCTCTTGCCTCTTTCTGCACCTCTCTTGCCCCTTTCTGCACCTCTCTTGCCTCTTTCTGTACCTCACTTGCCTCTTTCTGCACTTCTCTTGCTTCTTTCTATACCTCTCTTGCCTCTTTCTGCTCCTCTCTTGCCTCTTTGTGCATTTCTCTTGCCTGTTTCTGCAGTTCCCTTGCCTCTTTCTGTACCTCTCTTGCCTCTTTCTGCACCTCACTTGCCTCTTTCTGCACCTCACTCTCTTCCTTCTGCACCTCTCTTGCCTCTTTCTGCACTTCTCTTACCTCTTTCTGCACTTCTTGAGCCTCTTTCTGTACCTCTATTGCCTCTTTCTGTACCTCAAGTGCCTCTTTCTGCACTTCTCTTGCCTCTTTCTACACTTATCTTGCCTCTTTCTATACCTCTCTTGCCTCTTTCTGCACCCCTCTTCCCTCTTTCTGCACCTCTCTTGCCTCTTTTTGTACCCTTGTTCCCTCTTTCTGAACCTTTCCTACCTGTTTCTGCACCTCTCCTGCCTCTTTCTGCTCCTCTCTTGCCTCTTTGTGCATTTCTCTTGCCTGTTTCTGCAGTTCCCTTGCCTCTTTCTTTTTTTTTTTTATTTCATTTTTTTATTTTTTATAGCCACAAACATGAATACATCACAAAAAGAACTACAGAAATAGACCATTGAAAATCATTAGCGTTAGCATTAGCAGGGCACATAAGAGCATAGGACAAAAAGAAAAGATGACAACCATATTATCAATATATACAATTACCACAAATAAAAGAGAGAAAAAAAACATTAGATCCCTAATCCCATTGGAGACTGGACCATATCCTTTTAAATTTTAGCCAGGACCGAGGACCTCTAACTTTAGCTAATGCAATCTCCATTACATAGATCTCCCTTAGCAAAATCCAAAATTCATTAATGCTTGGACTCGTACTTTGAATCCAAGAGCGGGCAATACATAGACGAGCACAGGCCTTAATAATAGAGGCAAAAGGTTTCGTAAGACAATCCAACTCAGAAAATGTACCCAATGCCAACTCTTTCCCGGAAACGGGATTGTCATAGCCAACCAAAGTCTCAAGGGCAAGAGTTATATTGGACCAAAATTCCTTCAACATTGGACATGTAATAAACATATGATTTAAATCTGCAGTATATTCTTGACATTTCGGGCAATATGATTTATTGGCAGTTACATTGTTACCCCATTTAGAAATTCGCTCTGGGGTATAGTAAAGCATAAATATGGTTCTGTATTGCTGAAGTTCCAGATTAATAGATGTTACGGCTGAATCTATAGTTTCTAGGGATTCCTGTATCTCTTCTTTAGTTATATTACAATTAAAAGTCCGGCTAAGTTTAGCTGCAATTTGTAAACCATCATCACTAACCACTGCTATAAGTTTCTGATAAGTTTTACCTATAATTCCCTGCCCAATAGTACCAAAAAATATAGACAACATCTCAGAAGGACTATTCAGCTCTAATAATCCCCGACTGCGAATGAAATAATCCCTGACTTGTAAGTATTTAAAAAAATGAGTTTGTGACAAACCAAATTCTTCTTTCAAAGATAAAAAGATCGGAATCCCTGCCCATCGTATAAATGACCCAACCTCGTCATGCCCTTGCCTTGCCATTCCTTCCCAGCATGATCATGAAATATACTAGGCAGCAAGGGATTCCCCCACGCGACATACTCATGCAAATCGGGTAATGCATATGTTTTACATATTTCACGCCAAATATTAGTAACATCCCTGATTACCTTAAATCGTACCCGCTTATAGTAATTAGGGTCGATGTTTTGTACAATAGAAACCCGGTACCTTTCCCATCAGCCAATTGGTATGAAAGCCAGCTATCGTCATTTTCCGGTCCTCTAAGTAGACTATGTATTCGCCCAGTGAATGCAGCCCAAAGATACAATTTAAAATCTGGGAGTTTAAAACCACCTTGCTTGTACGGTAGTTTTATATATCGAATAGCTCTCCTGGCACGCCGGTAACCCCAGATAAAACTACCGACGGCGCTGTCAAGACGTTTAAAAAAAGTCGATGGTATCTTCAATGGGATTGTGCGAAAAAAATACAAGAACTTCGGAAGGACGTTAATTTTAATAATGTTACATCTCCCATATATGCTAAGGGGTAGCCTATGCCAACTTCGCAATTTTGTCACTAGTTTCGTCAACAATGGTTCATAGTTTAATGCAATAATATCATTAACTTGACTACTAAGACAAACTCCCAAATAAATTGCCGTATTTGTAACCCCTAAAGCTGTTGGAGGCCTTTCAAGTTGAAAATTCAATATCGTCTGTGTCTTATTAAGAAAAAACAGAATCGTTGTGCTTCGTGGGTTATCGCAGCTAAATCATTGACTGGCATAGTCGAAAAAACAGCTATATCATCCGCATACGCGGTTAGTTTCAGATCCGTCCCATTTAAAGTAACTGGAGAAATATCAACATTGGATGCTAAGTGCTTAATAAAAGGCTCAATGTAAATAGCAAACAGTAACGGGGAGAGCGGACACCCCTGCCGCGTACCCCTTTGAACCAAAAAGAAGGATGAGGAATGGCCATTAAGTTTAATTGCAGCTATTGGGTTCTTATACAATTTCTGTACTGCCGAGATGAACCTTTGACCGAGGCCTATTGAAGACATTGTAGCCCATAAAGTTCCCCAAGTCACTCGGTCAAAGGCCTTCTCGGCATCCAGCATCAACATCCCCAGCTGCTGGCCCAGTTCACCCGAGACATCAAATGCGGCAATCACCATATTGATGTGTGCAGCAGTATTTCTTCCGGGGACAAAGCCATGTTGCTGCTCTGAGACGAGTAAATGTAACACCGGGGCCAATCGTGAAGCAAGAATTTTTGAAAAAAGCTTAGCATCAGCATTAATCAGCGCAATACGCCGGTAAGAGCTCACATCATCTATAGGTTTCCCCTTTTTTGGAAAAACAGCAATATTAGTTGCATTCCAAGAAGGGGGAACTACTTCTCCTTGCATAATCGCGTTACATAGCTCGAGGAAGATGGGAATCAGTATGATTTTAAAAGTCTTAAAAATTCAAGCGGGATCTTATCCTCGCCGACTGCTTTGCCAGCAGGCAAAGCATTAATTGCTTCCTCAACTTCCCTCAAACCGACATCTTTTTGCAGGGGCTCAGAAAGCGACAAATCCAGAATTGGCATTGCACACTCCTGTATATAATCTACAGCGATTTGTCGATCAAAGCCGGCCGAGTCGCTATACAGATCGGCGTAAAATAGCTTAAATTGTTCTACTATATCCCTGGTCCTAGTGTAGACCAAACCATCTATATCTTTAATTAGTTTAACCTGAGATTTGGCCCGTTGATCTGCAATTTGGTTGGCCAGCAATCGGCCCACCCTTTCACCATATTCATATTGTTTGGCTCTATACTTATTATAATCATTTGCGATTTTATCCCTCAACCTTCTTTTTAGTTTAGCTCTTGCCTCAACAACCTGTTGATAAATCAACTGCTCGCCCATATTTTGAGCGGTAATGGCTGTGGCATGTTGCCGCGCCAAATCCAGACAGAGTTTTTGTTCCTGCTCCATCTGGGAGCGGCCTTGCCGATTTTGTTTGATAATATATTGTAACATTGCCCCTCTAACACATGCTTTTAAACAGTCCCATACTATTGCTATTGACGCTGAGCCCAAGTTATTCTCTATGTACTCCACAAGTACCGTTCGCATAAACTCCACATATTCCCAGTTACTGAGTAGATGTCTAGGAAAAGTAAAATCCCTGTTTGATTTCTGGACATTTAACTGCAACTGCACCGTTAACATAACCGGATTGTGGTCAGATGCAATTTTAGGGCATACTGCCACAAGTGCATTCTCTAAAATAGTGTTATTAGCAAATATCATATCGATCCTTGAATAATGTTTATGTGGAAATGAATAGAAAGTATAGCCTGGTATATTTGGAAATAACCTCCTCCAAGAATCTTCCAGCTGATGCAGATGAAGCAATTCTAAAATTGCAGCCCTAGTCCTACACATTCTAGCACGGGCAGTGGCATTAGTAGTGTCAATCTTTCTATCCAGAATACAATTAAAATCTCCCATCACGATCATCTCACCAGACCATTCCAATAACTCAGAACTCAATTGATATATGACATCCGGACAGTCAATATTCGGGCCATATACCATACATATTGTAAACTTCTGCCCATGAATCACCATTTGAGAGATTGCCCATCTCCCTTTAGGATCGGCAAGTGACCGAAGGACAACAGCCGGATATCTCCTAGATTTTAATAAGGCCACCCTCGGATAGAGATTGTTTGCGATGTGCATACAATAACACCATATCCCAATTGTTTTAACACGGCTCTATCCTTATATGCAATATGCGTTTCCGCAAGCCCCAAGATATGAGGTTTAAATACACGTAATTCTTCCGTTACTAGCCGTCGCTTACCAACTCGATTGAGTCCCGCTACGTTCCAACACATACATTTAAATTCCGACATTAAACAAAACTTGTAAACCCGGTCCAGTCGTCAGTAACATTATTATATGCGCCCCGCCCGATGCTTTGCCCAAGTGAATTTGACTAAATTGTTTAAATTGTGGCTTTTTATACCCCCCTCCCTTTCCCTCCCCTCCCCCACCCCAGTACCTACGAAAAGGAATCGCCCCCTTCCTTGCTGTCCCAGAGTGATTGACAGCTTACCGAAGATGTCCTCTCTGTACTCCCCTCACCAACCCCCGTGACCGACACCATGGCCCGGCCTCCCACTATATCTCCCGTACTTATGCAAGAAAACAACAAATTGAAAAATCATCTTAGGTCCTAAACAGAGCTTTTTTTGCACTCATACCCTCTTAACCTCTCTTAAAGTACAATAGGTGCTGCATCAGGACTTTAATTCACTCCTTGCCGGTTGCTTGCCATCTTGACAACGCTTGCTTAGCATCCAGTTCATTAAAGAAAAAATACTGTCGACCATCCTTTACAATCTGTAGGCGAGCCGGCTCCTGTAAAAACACTTGTGAGCATACAGGTTTGAAGGGATCCATCAATTGACGGAGCTTCCACCGTTTGTCCATTGTTGCCTTACATAGGTCAGAACGCACAAATAGACATTGCATCCACTTTGACTGGTGCTGATGGACGTGCCTTGAAGTATATAGCTTGATGTAATAAAAAATTACCCAAAAACACAAGGATTGGCCGAGAAAAATTGGGTTTGGACTGACCACCATGAGTAGTTGGCAATGATAGAGGCAATCTATGTGCCTGTTGGACTTGAGTGTCCATATCCCAATCTGCTAGGTCTGGAAAGGCTTTTTGAAAAAGACCGACAATAAAAGCCCGAGAGTCGTTACCCTCCCTTCCTTCTGGAATGCCAAAAATGCGTAAGTTCTGACGCCTTTGGCAATTTTCAAGGACTTCGATCTTAGATTGCATTACCATCATTTGAGAGTCATGTGCCTTTGCTAAATTAACTGTGTGCGTGTTGGATTCTTCAACAGCAGCAACTCGTTGTTGTAAGTCAATGACCTCAGAAGAAAGCTGACCGACCTTAGATGTTACCTCCATCAAAGCTTGCTTAATTTCGCTGCTATCTACTTTAGCCTGCTGATAATATTCCTGAGCTTCTATTCTCTGAGTGCTCAGTGCTTGCATAATACTAAACAATGAGGGCTCCCCCTCTGTCAATTCCTGACAATTAGCAAAAGCACCAGATTCCGATAGAGTTGATGATAGCACTTCAGGGCTTGGGGCTGGGGAGAAGACTAAAGATGTTGGCGATGAGCAAGCGGCAGCGGATGAAAATTTCTCTAAAGCTTCAATTAATCCTTGTTGCTCAGCATCCGCTCCATCTCCATCCCCCTCTAATATTTCAGTAGGGGTAACTGCTGTACTACTAACATTTGACAGCCTCAGGATAATATTTTTCATTTCGCCTTTTTGGGATACCCACTTGCGCAGTGGGCTAACCCCTGTTCCAACCTTGGCTGAAGCCTCCTTTAATCGCCCCATTGCATCAGTTACTGTTGGCTTTACCCCCCGGCCACGGCCTTTGCCTCCTTTAGTCATCTTAGCCATTTTGGAGCTTTTAACTTTTGCACCCTTCCCTCCACAAAGGATATTACATTGATTGTTCTCTGGCCCCCGAGCCGGACTGAACCACTCCGTATCTTCTGAAATAGTCGGGATTTGAGCGGGCCCGACACCCCCTTCAATATCAACTGCGTTATTACTCTTATTTGGTATCTCAGCAATAGTCTCAGCAATGGTCTCGGTACGATTAGTAAGTTCATCTGGAATTAATCCAGTAGGGCCAATGGAACCAGCAGCTGTGGTAGTTGTAATTAAACTGACCGTCGATTTTTCGATTAGGCTATCACTGGAACCTACAGGACCCTCTTTGTCAGCAAAAGTTTCCAGTATTGCGTCGTTAGCCGGGCTGCTCACTGCTAATTCAATTATTTTATCAACTACTTCAGAATTAACAGTGACATTCAAAAGAGGAAACGGATTCTCGGTGTTCGAGGTGCTCTCGTTTTTATCGTTGTTGACTGCACCAGCCTCACTCCCCCTGCCGTCCTGTACTGCAGCGTTTAGTACTTCGGCCATCACAAAACCAGGAATGGAGTTCTCCAATCCACAAGACCGAAGTAATTCAGTAACCCTCCCCGAATGTAGCAGCTTCAAAATGGGTTTCCCAATCTGTAACCCGGACCCAGCTTCCACTCTAGACCCGGAGAGTATATCGCCATCAGTCAGTGAGATATGCATTGACAAGCTTCACAGTTTTGGCTCACCTGTTGGCAGAGCGTTAACGCTGCTCCCTGTATGCTTCTCCTTATCGGAAATGGCCGTACTTTTACTTGCTGTGCTGCCAGAGGCTGGAGCTGAAGCCAAGGCTTCATTACGCCGTCCTTTGGCGCGTGACAGGACCATTTCGATCCCCGACTTTCCCTCTGGGAACACAGCTACACGTTGTCTGTCTCCGGAGGCACAGGCGCAGGTGCGAGTGGAACACTCGGCGGGTGCTCGTGCTCTTGTTGCCTGCAGCGTTTGAAGTGCAATTAGCGGAGCGACCTGAATGGACCACCGAGCAGCACGACTCGCACAAATCTTTTCTTTTATGGTGGTGATGAGGCACATTTGGTTGTACTATGGAGTTAGTATGAAGGTAAGTGAATTAGGTCGTACAAGTCCCTTATTGCAACCCGGACCTTGACGCATACATTGCCGGTATGCGGGAGGCTGTCGGTCCGTTGGTGATGGTTCACTGGGGATCTAGCGGGAGAAGCACAGAGAGCGTCCTCTCGCGCGCGGCTTCAATCCGCCATCTACCTTTCCTCTCCCCTTGCCTCTTTCTGTACCTCTCTTGCCTCTTTCTACACCTCACTTGCCTCTTTCTGCACCTCACTCTCTTCCTTCTGTACCTCTCTTGCCTCTTTCTGCACTTCTCTTGCCTCTTTCTGTACTTCTCGAGCCTCTTTCTGTACCTCTCTTGCCTCTTTCTGCACCTCCAGTGCCTCTTTCTGCACTTCTCCTGCCTCTTTCTACAATTATCTTGCCTCTTTCTATACCTCTCTTGCCTCTTTCTGCACCTCACTTGCCACTTTCTGCTCTTCTCTTGCCTCTTTCTGAACCTCACTCTCTTCTTTCTGCACCTCTCTTGCCTCTTTCTGCACCTCACTTGCTTCTTTCTGCACCTCACTTGCCTCTTTCTACACTTCTCTTGCTTCTTTCTACACCTCTGTTGCTTCTTTCAGCAATTTTCTTGCCTCTTTCTGCACTTCTCTTGCTTGTTTCTGCACTTCTCTTGCGTCTTTCTGCACCCCTCTTCCCTCTTTCTGCACCTCTCTTGCCTCTTTTTGCACCCTTGTTCCCTCTTTCTGTACCTTTCCTACCTGTTTCTCACCTCTCTTGCCTCTTTCTGTACCTCTGTTGCTTCTTTCTGTACTTCTCTTGCTCTTTCTGCACCCTTCATGCCTCTTTCAGTACCTCTGTTGCTTCCTTCTGCACTTCTCATCCTTCTTTCTGCACCCCTCCTGCCTCTTTCTGTAGTTGTCTTGCCTCTTTATGCACTTCTCCTACATATTTCTGCACCCACCTTGCCTCTTTTTGCACCTCTGTTGGTTCTTTCTGCACTGCTCTTGCTCCTTTCTGTACCTCTTTTGAAAATTTCTGCACCTCTTGCCTCTTTCTGTTCCCCTCTTCCCTCTTTCTGCATCTCTCCTGCCTCTGCCTGCACACCTGTTCCCTCTTTCTGCACCCCTTTTGCCTGTTTCTGCAACTCTCTTGCCTCTTTCTGCAGTTCTCTTGCCTCCTTCTGCACCTCACTTGCCTCTTTCTTCACTTCTATTGCCTCTTTCTGCACCTCTCTTGCTTCTTTCTGCATCCTTCTTGCCACTTTCTGCTGTTTTCTTGCCATTTTCTGCACCTCTCTTGCCTCTTTCTGCACCTCACTTGTCTCTTTCTGCTCTTCTCTTGCTTCTTTCCACACCTCTGTTACTTCTTTCAGCAATTCTCTTGCCTCTTTCTGCACTTCTCTTGCTTGTTTCTGCACCTCTCTTGCCTCTTTAAACACTTCTCTTGCTTCTTTATACACTTCTGTTGCTTCTTTCAGCAATTCTCTTGCCTCTTTCTGCACTTCTCTTGCTTGTTTCTGCACTTCTCTTGCGTCTTTCTGCACCTTTGTTGCCTCTTTCTGCACCTCACTTGCTTCTTTCTGCACCCCTCTTGCCTCTTTCTGCACCCCTCTTCCCTCTTTCTGCACCTCTCTTGCCTCTTTTTGCACCCTTGTTCCCTCTTTCTGCACCTTTCCTACCTGTTTATGCACCTCTCTTGCCTCTTTCTGCTCCTCTCTTGCCTCTTTGTGCATTTCTCTTGCCTGTTTCTGAAGTTCCATTGCCTCTTTCTGTACCTCTCATGCCTCTTTATGCACATCACTTGCCTCTTTCTGCACCTCACTCTCTTCCTTCTGCAACTCTCTTGCCTTTCTGCACTTCTCTTGCCTCTTTCTGCACTTCTCAAGCCTCTTTCTGTACCTTTTTTGCCTATTTCTGCACCTCAAGTGCCTCTTTCTGCACTTCTCCTGGCTCTTTCTACACTTATCTTGCCTCTTTCTATACCTCTCTTGCCTCTCTCTACACCTCACTTGCTTCTTTCTGCACCTCACTTGCCTCTTTGTACACCTCTCTTGCTTCTTTCTACACCTCTGTTGCTTCTTTCAGCAAGTCTCTTGCTTCTTTCTGCACTTCTCTTGCTTGTTTCTGCACTTCTCTTGCCTCTTTCTGCACCTCACTTGCGTCTTTCTGCACCCCTCTTGCCTCTTTCTGCACCCCTCTTCCCTCTTTCTGCACCTCTCTTGCCTCTTTTTGCACCTCTGTTGCTTCTTTCTGTACTTCTCTTGCTCCTTCTGCACCCTTCACGC
The DNA here is from genome assembly GCA_963921515.1 of Calotriton arnoldi. Lineage (NCBI taxonomy): Eukaryota > Metazoa > Chordata > Amphibia > Caudata > Salamandridae > Calotriton > Calotriton arnoldi. The sequence goes on from CAWUFW010014449.1 coordinate 307,190, forward strand.
CTCTTTCAGCACCTCTGTTGCTTCCTTCCTTCTGCACTTCTCTTCCTTCTTTCTGCACCCCTCCTGCCTCTTTCTGTTCTTGTCTTGCCTCTTTGTGCACATCTCCTACTTATTTCTGCACCCCTCTTGTCTCTTTTTGCACCTTAGTTGGTTCTTTCTGCACTGCTCTTGCTTATTTCTGCACCTCTTTTGCAACTTTCTGCATCCCTCTTGCCTCTTTCTGTTCCCCTCTTCCATCTTTCTGCACCTCTCCTTCCTCTGTCTGCACACCTGTTCCCTCTTTCTGCAATTCTCTTGCCTCTTTCTGCACCTCACTTGCCTCTTTCTGCACTTCTCTTGCTTCTTTCCACACCTCTGTTTCATCTTTCAGCAATTCTCTTTCCTCTTTCTGCACTTCTCTTGCTTGTTTCTGCTCCTCTCTTGTGTCTTTCTGTACCTCTGTTGCCTCTTTCTGCACCTCACTTGCTTCTTTCTGCACCCCTCTTGCCTCTTTTTGCACCCCTTTTTTCTCTTTCTGCACCTGTCTTGCGTCTTTCTGCACCCCTGTTCCCTCTTTCTGCACCTTTCCTGCCTGTTTCTGCACTTCTCTTGCCTCTTTCTGTACCTCTGTTCCTTCTTTCTGCACTTCTCTTCCTTCTTTCTGCACCTTACTTGCCTCTTTCTGCACTTCTTTTGCTTCTTTCTATACCTCTGTTGCTTCTTTCAGCAATTCTCTTGCCTCTTTCTGCACTTCTCTTCCTTCTTTCTGCACCCCTCCTGCCTCTTTCTGTACTTGTCTTGCCTCTTTGTGCACCTCTTCTACTTTTGTCTGCACCCATCTTGCCTCTTTTTGCACCTCTATTGGTTCCTTCTTCACTGCTCTTGCTTCTTTCTGCACCTTACTTGCCTCTTTCTGCACTTCTCTTGCTTCTTTCTATACCTCTGTTGCTTCTTTCAGCAATTCTCTTGCCTCTTTCTGCACTTCTCTTCCTTCTTTCTGTACCCCTCCTGCCACTTCCTGTACCTTTCTTGCCTCTTTGTGCACCTCTCCTACCTCTTTCTGCACCCCTCTTGCTTCTTTTTGCACATCTGTTGGTTCTTTCTGCACTGCTCTTGCTTCTTTCTGCACCTCACTTGCCTCTTTCTGCACTTCTCTTGCTTCTTCCTACATCTCTGTAGCTTCTATCAGCAATTCTCTTGCCTCTTTCTGCACTTCTCTTGCTTGTTTCTGCACTTCTCTTGCGTCTTTCTGCACCTCAGTTGCCTCTTTTTCACCTCTCTTGCTTCTTTCTGCACCCCTCTTCCCTCTTTCTGCACCTCTCTTACCTCTTTTTGCACCCTTGTCCCCTCTTTCTGCACCATTTCCTGTCTGTTTCTGCACTGCTCTTGCTTCTTTCTGCACCTCTTTTTCAAATTTCTGCATCCCTCATGCCTCTTTCTGCACACCTCTTCCCTATTTCTCCACCTCTCTTGCTTCTTTCTGCACTTCTCCTGCTTCTTTCTGTACTGGTTTTGCTTCTTTCTGCACCTCTCTTGCAAATTTCTTTATCTCTCTTACCTCTTTCTGCACCCCTGTTCCCTCTTTCTGTACCTTTCTTGCCTGTTTCTGCACCTCTCTTGCCTCTTTCGGCACCTCTGTTGCTTCTTTCAGCACTTCTCTTGCCTCTTTCTGCACCTCTCTTGCCTCTTTAAGTATCTCTGTTGCTTCTTTCTGCACTTCTCTTGCTTCTTTCTACACCCCTCTTGCCTCTTCCTGTACCCCTTTTGCCTCTTCCTGCCCCTCTCTTGCCTCTTCCTGCACCTCTCTTGCCCTTTTCTGCAGTTCTCGCCTCTTTCTGCACCTCTTTTGCTTCTTTCTGCACTTTTCTTGCCTCTTTCTGTACCCCCTTGCCTCTTTTTGCACCTCTGTTGGTTCTTTCTGCACTGCTGTTGCTTGTTTCTGCACCTCTGACTTAGAGGTAGTTTTAATCCCCCTGCCCTATTATATACTAGGGCCTAACAGGGGAGGTCATGCCAATCACAGGGGTACCCCAACCCATAGTGTACCCTAGTGTATGTAGGTGTTTTCACTGTATTCTAAGTGTCTTTTAGCATAGCACTGGCTCCGGGCCTGGTTAGTCAGAGTCAGTTACCCCCAGTACCAGTCAGCAAAAAGTTGGGGGCACAGGATGACTTTGCATGACTTTGCAACAAGTCCTCTTTGTGCACCTCTGTTGGTTCTTTCTGCATATCTCTTGCTTCTTTCTGTACCTTTCTTCATCTTTCTGGACTTCTGTTGCCTCTTTCTGCATTTCTCTTGCTTCTTTCTGCGCCTTTCTTCCTCTTTTCTGCATATGTCCTACCTATGTAGGCATAGTTAGAAATTAGCATTTAAAAACCTTTGAAATTCACTGAAAAACCATAGGTTTCAGTGACGTTACAGTTAGAAATTAGCATTTAAAAAACTTTTGAAATTCACTGAAAAACCATAGGTCTCAGGGACGTTATAGTTAGAAAGTAGCATTTAAAAACCTTAGAAATTCACTGAAAAAACCACAGGTTTCAGGGGTGTTATAGTTAGTTGGACATTTCAGTCATACAATACCAGAGAAATTCGACCGTTATAGTCAGATGAGCTAACTATAACTCGCGCCCCCGCAATGCACTGCTGATGACGTCACATATTACATCACTCATGACATGGTCAGTGACATCACTGATGACATCACTGATGACATCTCAAATGACATCACTGATGACATCATCCAGTGACTGAGTGTTTCTAAAAGTTTAAATATGTTTTATATATGTATATGCCAAGGTGTATTGAAGAATAAGTGGGTGTATGAGTGTCTGTATGGATGATTTAGTAGGTGCGTGAATGACTGTATAAGTGAGTTATTTAACGTGTCTTACTGAATGCATGGGTTAGTGACTAAACTGTGTGAATGTCTGTCAGTTGGTGTGTAAGCGGCTGCATGGGTTGGTGAGTAGCTTCATGAGTGTCTATATGGGTTATTGATTGATTGTCTGAGTATCTGTATGGGTGCCTGTGTGTCTGTGTGGGTGGGTGGGGGGTAAGTGACTTTGTGCAAAGATGTGTGAGTGGGTGATTCACTGGTTGTATGGGTTCAAGAGTGCGTCTGTGAAGGGCTGTATGCATGGGTGAGTGTGTGTATGGGTGTATTGGTGAGTGTTTAGATGTCTCAGTGGTACATGTGTGAGTAACTACATATGTGAAAGGCAGTATATGCGAGTGATGGTGTATATAAATAACTATATGTGAGAGTCAGTAATTGTGAGAGTGGCTGCATGGATGAGTGTGTATTTGTATCAGTGATTCTATAAGAGAATAGTTATGTGTTAGTATATGTATGAATAAGTGAGGTGGTGTCTGTATTTACTGTGAGTAAATGGAAGTATGATTGATTCTTTGCATGACTGACTAGGTGTGTGAGTAACTCTGGATATGTGGCAGTGTGTGAGTGTCTGTATAGGTGTATGAGTGCATATGATAGTGCTATATTGATGAGTGATTGCATGTATGAGTTACGGTATGGGTGAATGAGTAGATGTGTGTGTAGACCTAGGAATCAGTGAGTGGGCATGTAGTAACTGGTATTGGTGTGTGTTTGGTTTCGAAAATGGTAGTCTGTATTTTAGAGTGGGTGATTCAAAGTTTATATTAGGGTGTGAGGAGGTGCATCAGATTATCATGTGGATGATGTCATCAGTGATGTCATCAGTGATGTCATCAGTGATGTCACTGACCATGTCATTAGTGCTGTAATATGTGACGTCATCAGCAGTGCGTTGCGGGGGCGCGAGTTATAGTTACCTCAAATAACTAGAACGGCCGAATTTCTCTGGTTTTGTACGACTGAAATGTCCAACTAACTATAACGTCCCTGAAGCCTGCGGTTTTTTCAGTGAATATATATATACATATATATATTCACTGAAAAAACCATAGGTTTCAGGGACGTTATAGTACTTGCACATTTCACTCGTACAAAACCATAGAAATTCGGCCGTTATAGTCAGTTTAGCTAACTATAACTCACGCCCCCACAATGCACTGCTGATGACGTCACATATTACATCATTCATGACATGGTCAGTGACATCACTGATGACATCTCAAATGACATCTCGAATGACATCACTGATGAAATCATCCAGTGACTGTGTGTTTCTGTAAAGTTTAAATTTGTTTTATATATATGCCAAGCTGTATTGAAGAATGAGTGGGTGTATAAGTGTCTGTATGGAGGATTTAGTAGGTACATGACTGACTGTATAAGTGAGTGATTAAATGTGTCTTTCTGAATGCATGGGTTAGTGACTAAACTATGTGAAAGTCTGTATCAGTCTGTCTGTTGTTGTGTAAGCTGCTGCATGGGTTGGTGAGTAGCTGCATGAGTGTCTATATGGGTTATTGATTGCTTGCCTGAGTACTTGTATGGCTGCCTGAGTGTGTGTGTGGGTGGGTAGGATGTGTGTGACTCTGTGCATAGATGTGTGAGTGGTTGATTCACTGGGTGTATGGGTTCAAGAGTGCATGTGGAAACAGCTGTATGGGTGGGTGAGTGTGTGTATGGGTGTGTTGGTGAGTGAATGGATGTCTCAGTGGTACATGTGCAAGTCAGTACATATGTAAAAGACAGTATATGCGAGTGATGGTGTATATAAATAACTATATGTGAGAGTCAGTAATTGTGAGAGTGGCTGCATGGATGAGTGTGTATTTGTATCAGTGATTCTATAAGAGAATAGTTATGTGTTAGTATATGTATGAATAAGTGAGGTGGTGTCTGTATAACTGTATAGGTGAGTAAATGGAATTATGATTGATTCTTTGCATGACTGATTATGTGTGTGAGTAACTCTGGATATGTGGCAGTGTGTGAGTGTCTGTATAGGTGTATGAGTGCATATGATAGTGTTGTATTGATGAGTGACTGCATGTATGAGTGACTTTATGGGTGAATGAGTGGATGTGTGTGTAGACCTAGGAATCAGTGCGTGCGTATGTAGTAACTGGTATTGGTGTCTGTATTGTTTCGAAAATGGTAGTCTGTATTTTAGAATGGGTGTATCAAATGTTTTATTAAGGTATGAGGAGGTGCATCAGATTTTCACGTGGATGATGTCATCAGTGATGTCATCAGTGAAGTCATGTGAGATGTCATCAGTGATGTCATCAGTGATGTCACTGACCATGTCATGAATGATGTAATATGTGACGTCATCAGCAGTGCATTGTGGGGGCGTGAGTTATAGTTAGCTCAACAAACTATAACGGCCGAATTTCTATGGTTTTGTACGAGTGAAATGTGCAAGTAACTATAACGTCACTGAAACCTATGGTTTTTTCAGTGAATTTCTAAGGTTTTTTAAATGCTAATTTCTAATTATAATGTTCATTAAACCTATCTGCTGTGCGATCCAAAAACAAGCTGGTGCTTGTAGTGTTATGGACAGTGGACGCAACCATATTACCTCAGGCAGTGGGGAAGATCTCGGTCATGAACCTGTGTCGTCGCCCCCTGTAAGCGGAAGCGCAGTGGGCTGGTCCAACGTACGCCACTACAGCGTAGAAGTGTGAATAAATAGGACGGGGTTCTGGGCGTGGTTCACTTGTGTGAAAGCCAATGCGTCTGCCAGAGCGGCGACCCTCACCCTGCCACGTGGCTGCCGCCATGACCGCGGGCCTCCTCGATACAAGCCCCCTGCGAACACAGCGGCACAGCACTGCACAGTTATGTCTGTACAGACTACTGCCTTCGATGTACACTGCGGACAGCAGGGCTCACAATTCAGATTGAGTCGCGATTCCAGATGACGGAGTCCAGTAGGCATGACACATTGCTCCCAGTGCGGCCCGCCCGGACCACGCATCATCGCAGGCTGCGTACACGCTGAGCGCCAGAGGTACCACTAACTCAGTGCACCACAAGTAAACGCCACGTGGCCTTATTAAGGCAGAATTCATTAAACAAAAGACATTGCTACCAGTGCGGCCCACACGGACAACGCATCATCGCAGGATGCGCACACGCTGAGTGCTTCAGGTGCCACTAGCTCACTGCACCATAAGTCATCGCCACGTACCCATAAACCTACATAATATCCTTTTAGTATCCTTGCTTCAAGAACTTTTTTGATATCAATTATAGCTTTAGTACAATGACTAAATTCATCTTGCAAGTCCAAAGGAACACTGAATGGCAGTCTACACTGCGGACAGCAGAGCTCACAATTTGAATTCAGTCTTAATTTATTAATTGCAGACAGAATTGTACTCTATGTCGTTGAATTTTCTCAAGAGGAAGTGACAAAAAGCTTTCCTCGATGTCTGTGCTGACTACTGTCTTCTATCTACACTGCGGACAGCAGGGCTCACAATTCAGATTGAGTCGCGATTCCAGATGACGGAGTCCAGTAGGCATGACACATTGCTCCCAGTGCGGCCCGCCCGGAACACGCATCATCGCAGGCTGCGTACACGCTGAGCGCCAGAGGTACCACTAACTCAGTGCACCACAAGTAAACGCCACGTGGCCTTATTAAGGCAGAATTCATTAAACAAAAGACATTGCTACAAGTGCGGTCCACACGCACCACGCATCATCGCAGGATGCGCACACGCTGAGTGCTTCAGGTGCCACTAGCTCACTGCACCATAAGTCATCGCCACGTACCCTTAAACCTACATAATATCCTTTTAGTATCCTTGCTTGAAGAACTTTTTTGATATCAATTATAGCTTTAGTACAATGACCAAATTCATCTTGCAAGTCCAAAGGAACACTGAATGGCAGTATACACTGCGGACAGCAGAGCTCACAATTTGAATTCAGTCTTGATTTATTAATTGCAGACAGAATTGTACTCTATGTCGTTGAATTTTCTCAAGAGGAAGTGACAAAAAACTTTCCTCGATGTCTGTGCTGACTACTGCCTTCGATCTACACTGCGGACAGCAGGGCTCACAATTCAGATTGAGTCGCAATTCCAGATGACGGAGTCCAGTAGGCATGACACATTGCTCCCAGTGCGGCCCGTCCGGACCACGCATGCATCATCGCTAGCTGTGCACACACGGAATGCTTCTGATGCTCCTACCTCAGTCCACTACAACTGATGGACCCTTTATGACAGAATATTTTGTGTACGATTTCAGATCTGGTGCCCCTAACTTAGTGTAGCACAAGTCATGGACCCTTTATGATTGAATCTCTGTGTGTGATCTGATGATTACTGTTGTACTTGTTACCAGCACCAACCATTCCCGGAGGGCTGGCTTACACTCACCCCACACGCATCCAGCACAGACGTCACTGGACATGTGACCCTGGTAATAAAAAGGAGTCGAGTGCACGTGCTCGTATCCAGTTCCACTATCTATCTGTGTCCGTGTGTTCATTATGTATGCAACATACTGCCCCTGGGCCCTACCACATTACATTGTGCTCTGGACAGCGTATGCAACTAACTTACCTTTGACAGTGGGAGAAAACTTTGGTTATGTAACTTTGTCTCGGTCATTGTACAAGTACGTACGTAGAGACTGGATGATTAGAGTACTGAAAGGAGAGTGTATAGTGAATTTATAAGTGCGTGGGGATTGGCGGAGTGATTGTATAAGTACATATGTTGGTGCACCCTAACTTCGACAACGAGCTTGTCTCTAATTGGCTGCCCTCCATGTCCCAAAACTGAAATTTGGATTTTGCATGGCCCAGTATTGCTACAGCTGCAATACTCCACTGAATGTGCAATAAACATTCACACCCACACAGATGTGTCATGTCCACCATCTTTCTTGTGTGGAACTATGGATGAATGTAGGGTCAGTGATTCCCCGTACTTTCCATGTTGGCCATGTTCAGGGACTTGGCTCACATAGTGACACATTGACGCTTGCGACCCGGGTGACGGCAGCACTACAACAAGAACACCGGCATGCCAGTGTTGCAAGATTTTTAAGCATTCTCTAGCCCAAAGACAACCAAAAAGTAGCCCAAACTAGCCCAATATTTCTACTTTAAGGAAGGAGGGGCAGGGACATCGTCAAGCAGGCGGTGAATGGATTGGAATTGATGTTGCAGCAGGCTGCCAAGTAAATATTTGTCTAATAAAGCGCTTTAACATACTAGTTTGTTGGAGCACTGTATATATATTTATAATCTGGCAACTAGCACAAACCTAAATTTTACCGCACAACCGGGAAAAATATAGCCCAATTGTGCGTGATCTAGCCCAATCTGGCAACAGTGCTGCATCAGTTGATTCCTCATACAGCTCACGATGGAGCCACGCCCATAGCTCCGGAGTCATTCTTCACAGCGTCACGCAGAACTGGCATACGCCAGGCCAGCCCACTCCGCTTACGCTTACAGGGAAGGTCAACAACGCTTTATGGCCCAGATTTTCATTGCAGTGATCTGCTGGTCACACCCTAGTTGTCAGTACGCCACAGCCACTCCCTCACGGCTAGTATACACCCACACCACACCCATCCAGCACAGGCATCACAGGACACGTGACCCTGCCAATAAAAAAGACCGGGCGCACGTGCTCGACGCCATTTCAGAGTTGCTCGCACCGGATGCACTGCGGCCAGCACAGACACACCGGCACGGGACGGTGACTTTCGGTCCACTGAGGTATGGGTACCGTAACTGCTGAGCGGGTGTACAGCCTGCGGTGATGGCCCGTCCCGGCGGTCTGGACAGCTCAGGTTTTGTGTGCCCTGCTGGACCGCAGTGTAGGCCTGAGCCACCGAACAGGGAGGCCTACCACCACGTGCGTGGCCTCACTGTTCACTGAGTTAGTGGCACCGCAAGGACTGAGCTGGTGTGCAACCTGCGATGATGATAGGTGCACTAGTATGTCCTCTGGCATGGCAAAATCAAGACGCAGCACCAAATGTGAGACCTGTTGGCCTGCGGAGCAGGACTGCATGATGCGGAGGGTGCCCTATCCGCGAAAAGGTGAGCAGTGAGGCCTGGGTGCGCAGCGGTGGGCAAATACGTCTGGGCGGCAGGAGTGGATACACAAAGGCGGCACAGCGATTTATGCGTACGCAATCGTATATACTCTCCCATTACTAATTCTGTACTATGTTTAGATGTGGGAGCTTGAGGGTTCCACTAGGTCCCGGCACGTGGTTGGAGACACAGCACTCACTGTCCCTCTTCATCTCTTCCTTTCTCTCCTTCACACTCTTTCTCTCTCTCTTCTTCTCTCACTCTTTCTCTCTTTCTCTTTGTCTTCCTCTCACTCTTTCTTTCTTTTCTCTCTCTCTTCCTGTCACTCCCACTGTTTCTCTCTTTCTCTCTGTCTTCCCTCTCACTCCTTCTTTCTTTTTCTCTCTGTCTTCCTCTCACTCTTTCTTTCCCTCTCTATCTCTCTTTCTCTCTCCTTTGATGGACGCATGACGCACAATCTTATCTTGCTTTTTGTCTTGCAGGCCTGCAATGAAGCGTGTCCATCCTGCAATCAACACTCAACCTGAATTGTGAGCTCTGCTCTCCGGGCCCGATTCACAGAACTAACTTACGACAAAATCCTAAACTTACTACCATTTTGGTATTCACAGAATGAACTTACTCATTTTGGTATTCACAGAATAAACTTACTCATTTTGGTATTCACAGAAGACACTTACACATTTTGTGTAACTTACACATTTTGTGTAACTTACTCATTTTGTGTAACTTACACATTTTGTGTAACTTACACATTTTGTGTAACTTACACATTTTGGTATTCACAGAAGGCACTTACTCATTGATGAGTAAGTGCCTTCTATGAATACCAAAATGAGTAAGTTAATTCTGTGAATACCAAAATTGTTGTAAGTTCATTCTGTGAATACCCAAATGTGTAAGTTCATTCTGTGAATACCAAAATTGTTGTAAGTTCATTCTGTGAATACCCAAATGTGTAAGTTCATTCTGTGAATACCCAAATGTGTAAGTTCATTCTGTGAATACCCAAATGTGTAAGTTCATTCTGTGAATCCCAAAATTGTTGTAAGTTTAGGATTTTGACGTAAGTTAGTTCTGTGAATCAGGCCCTCCGCGTGTACACAACGGGTGAGGAGGTTTCTTCGGCACGTGGTGGACCCTCTTCGACACACGCCGGTGGTGTAAGGTGAGCAGAAAGGCTTGTTTACGCAATGGCAAGCAGTCACCTCCGGGCAGTGGGAGTGGATGGGGTGCAGCAGCCTGGGTGCGCAGCAGCACGCAGTCACCTCCGGGCAGTGGGAGTGCATGGGGTGCAGCAGCCTGGGTGCGCAGCAGCTGTCATACACCTCTGTGCAGTGGGAGTGGATGGAGTGCAGCAGCCTGGGTGTACAGCAGCGGGTAGACACCTCTGGGCAGTGGAAGTGGATGGGGTACACTAGCCTGGATACACAAAGGCGGGACAGCGATTTAGGCATACACAGTTGTATGTACTCATCCATTACTGATTCCATTTTTATGTTTCAGATGACTAAGCTTGAGGGCTGCCCTATATCCCGGCACGTGGTTGGAGACACACCGGTGACAGAAAGGTGAGCTGTGAGGATTTTCTCCACAGTGTCAACACTCACTCTCCCTCTCCATCTCTTCCTTTCTGTCACTCACACTCTTTCTCTCTCTCTCTCTCTCACTCTCTATCTCTTCCTTTCTCTCTCTCACACTCTTTCTCTCTTTCTCTGTCTCTTCCTCTCTCTCTCATTCTTTCTTTCTCTCTCTTCCTCTCTCACTCTTTCTCTCTCTCTTCCTCTCCCTCACACTGTTTCCTCTCTCTTCCTCTCTCTCACACTCTTTCTCTCTTTTTCTCTTCCTTGTATCTCACTCTTTCTCTCTTTCTCTGTCTTCCTCACTCTCCCTCTTTCTCTCTCTCTCTTCCTTTCTCTCACTCTTTCTCTCTCTCTCTTCCTCTCTCTTTCTCTCTCTCTTCCTCTCTCTCACTCTTTCTCTCTCTTTCTGTCTCTCACTATTTCTCTCTCTCTTCGTCTCTCTCACTCTTTCTCTCTGTCTTCTTCTCACTCTTTCTTTCTTTTTCTATCTCTCTTCCTGTCACTCCCACTGTTTCTCTCTTTCTCTCTGTCTTCCTCTCACTCCTTCTTTCTTTTTCTCTCTGTCTTCCTCTCACTCTTTCTTTCTCTCTCTCTCTATCTCTCTTTCTCTCTCCTTTGATGGACGCATGACGCACAATCTTATCTTGCTTTTTGTCTTGCAGGCCTGCGATGAAGCGTGGCCATCCTGCAATCAACACTCAACCTGAATTGTGAGCTCCGCTCTCCGCGTGTACACAACGGGTGAGGAGGTTTCTTCGGCACGTGGTGGACCCTCTTCGACACACTCCGGTGGTGTAAGGTGAGCAGAGAGGCTTGTTTGCGCAGCGGCAGGCAGTCACCTCCGGGCAGTGGGAGTGGATGGGGTGCAGCAGCCTGGGTGCACAGCGGCACACAGTCACCTCCGGGCAGTGGGAGTGCATGGGGTGCAGCAGCCTGGGTGCACAGCGGCTGTCATACACCTATGGGCAGTGGGAGTGGATGGAGTGCAGCAGCCTGGGTGTACAGCTGCGGGTAGACACCTCTGGCAGTGGAAGTGGATGGGGTACACTAGCCTGGATACACAAAGGCGGGACAGCAATTTAGGCATACACAGTTGTATGTACTCATCCATTACTGATTCCATTTTTATGTTTCAGATGACTAAGCTTGAGGGCTGCCCTATATCCCGGCACGTGGTTGGAGACACACCAGTGACAAAAAGGTGAGCTGTGAGGATTTTCTCCACAGTGTCAACACTCCCTCTCCCTCTCCATCTCTTCCTTTCTGTCACTCACACTCTTTCTCTCTCTCTCACTCTATCTCTTCCTTTCTCTCTCTCACACTCTTTCTCTGTCTCTTCCTCTCTCTCTCATTCTTTCTTTCTCTCTCTTCCTCTCTCATTCTTTCTCTCTCTCTTCCTCTCTCTCACACTGTTTCTCTCTCTCTTCCTCTCTCTCACACAGTTTCTCTCTTTCTCTCTTCCTTGTATCTCACTCTTTCTCTCTTTCTCTGTCTTCTTCTCTTTCACACTTTCTCTCTTCCTCACTCTCACTCTTTCTCTCTCTCTCTTCCTTTCTCTCACTCTTTCTCTCTCTCTCTTCCTCTCTCTCACTCTTTCTCTCTCTCTTCCTCTCTCTCACTCTTTCTCTCTCTTTCTGTCTCTCACTGTTTCTCTCTCTCACTCTTTCTCTCTGTCTTCCTGTCACTCTTTCTTTCTTTTTCTCTCTCTCTTCCTGTCACTCCCACTGTTTCTCTCTTTCTCTCTGTCTTCCTCTCACTCCTTCTTTCTTTTTCTCTCTGTCTTCCTCTCACTCTTTCTTTCTCTCTCTCTCTCTCTTTCTCCCTTCTTTGATGGACGAATGACGCACAATCCTATCTTGCTTTTTATCTAACAGGCTGTGATTCACGAATCGATGTCCCCCCCCACACCACCACAGCTGAACGCGTGTACAAACTGCGATGATGCGTGGCCATCCTGACAACGCCTGACAAAGTTGCTTCAGCACGTGGTGCACCCTCTTATAAACACGCCGGTGGCGGAAGGTGAGCAGAGATACTTCTTTCCCCAGCAGCGGGCAGTCACCTCTGGGCGGTGGGAGTGGATAGTGTGCAGCAGACTGGGCGCACAAGAGCGCACAGACACCTCTGAGCAGTGGGAGTGGATGGGCTGCAGCAGCCTGAGTGCGCATTGCCGAAACAGATAATTAGGCGTGTGCAGTTGTATGTACTCTGCAATTACTAATTCTATACTATCTTTCAGATCACTAAACTTAAGGGTGCACTATGTCCCGGCACGTGGTTGGAGACACACCGGAGGCACAAAGGTAAGCTGCGAAGATTTTCTCCAGTGTCAACACTCCCTCTCCATCTCTTCCTTTCTCTCTCTCACACTTTCTCTGTCTGTTCCTCTCTCTCTCTCATTCTTTCTTTCTCTCTCTTCCTCTCTCTCACTCTTTCTCTCTCTCTTTCTCTCTTTCTCTCTACCTCTCTCTCACACTGTTTCTCTCTCTCTCTTTTCCTTGTATCTTACTCTTTCTCTCTCTCACTCTTTCTCTTTCTCTGTCTTTGTCTGTCTTCCTCTCTCTCACTCTTTCTCTCCTCTCTCTCACTCTTCCTCTCTCTCTTCTCTCTCTCTCACTCTTTCTCTCTCTCTCTCTTCCTCTCTCACACTATTTCTCTCTTTCTCTCTCTCGCTCTTTCTCTATTTCTTTGTCTTCCTCTCTCTCTCACTCTTTCTTTGTTTCTCTCTTTCTCCCTCACTGTTTCTCTCTTTCTCTTTCTCCTTTGCTGGACGCATGACGCACCATCTTATCTTTCTTTTTGTCTTACAGGCTGTGATTCACAAATGGTCCAGCGATGACACGACATGGCTGTACATAGTTTTATTTGTTGTTGTTTTGTTTTAATAAAATGTTTTATATGTAAATCCATACATGACTAAGATTCTTATTTGTCCAACCTAACGTGACTGTCACATTTGTTTGTGGGGGTGGGGGTGAGGGAGATGGCGAACAAAGAGCTCCTACTGGGGATGTCGGAGCAGTGTTGGGTGTCCGACCTGCATGATCGTTGCCTCCATTACATCTGTTCTCAGAGACTTAAGAGCCGGCGGTCTGGCTCGTAGATGAAGAACTGCGAGCCAACTAGCAGGCTCATAGAGGGAGAACCGCGACCTGTCAGTTCGCAGAGGAAGAGCTGCGGGCCAGCTCACAGAGGAACACCTGTGGGCCGACTAGTATAGGGAAAGGTGCGGGCCATCGGCTTCCAAAGGGATAGCTGCGGAACACTGATTTGGGGAGAGGGAGCGTGAAGAGCGTATCTCGCAGAGAGAAACCTCCGGTATATTTCCAGTATTGGGTTCACAGATACAACTGCGGGCCCGAGAACTCGCACCCGAAGAGCTGTGAGCCGACAAGTAGTTCGCAGAGGCAGACTTGCGGGCCCAAGTATATTGTTGGAGGTATGCTGTTGATGGTGGAAAAGGGTGCGTTACCTGCTAATGTAGGGAGACGCAGCGTGAAAGTGGAATCTCGCACAGACTGAGCTCCGGTATATTAAATTGCCCCGGGGACCTTTCTTTTATATTTTCACTCGATGCGAGGCACAAGATGGCTGCTAACACTTCCTGGTTTGAATTGTTAGCAGCCAATCAGAGGCAAGCTCATGCTCGGGAGTTAGGCACAGTCAAGATATATATATCTTTTTTTCCTTTAATATCTCAAAAACTACTGAACGGATTTACACCATTTCCACAAAATAGCGCTTTCTGCACCAAGACCTTTCTCCCTGCCAAATTTGCAATTTTTTCTTTGTCACACAGTACATGTAATGCACCGCTCTCATCAAGAATGGAATCAGTAATGGCACAATTTCCCTGTTGCTCCACACATAAATACATGTAAAGAACAAATCAGAATAGTTCCTTTATTTTTTCAAATTGCAAAACTTCTCTCTATTGGTTATTTTTGAACTTTCCATATAAACAGTTTTTTTAAATTTAAGAACACATACAGGTGAGAAGTTCAACGTATTCTATCAACAAACTTTCTAGAACATTCTACGACACGTGCAGGTTAAAAGTTCATCATTTTTTCAAACCTAACGATATTGTTTTGCAACATTTTCTCGAAAATTTAAGGGCACGTGCAGGTTAAAAGTTCACCATTGTTTTAAGTTCGAACAGTGCCTTCCAAATGCAAGTAGCAGGTGTGGTTGAACTGAGCAAATGCTATCCTATCATATGAACTCTACGTTGAAACTGCTTTTTATTAACCAATCACAAAGATGCTTTTCGACAAAATAATATGCACCCTACTTTTTAGTAAACAATGTTTTTCATCTCCCAATCAGTTATCGTTTTGTATGAGAAAAAAGTAGTTCCCCATCTTTAAACATATCTCTTATTCTACGAATGGACTGCATGAGCTACAGACATCTATCCATATCTTCCAGCTACACCTTCAAAATGCTAGTGTGGATCGTAGGACATAGCTATGTTTTCTGGTGCAAGAGGTATGCAGGACAGAGACGTATTGACTTAGACCTAGGTTTACAAAATGTGGACATTAAATGGTTTGGACAGAGAGGATTGAAGTGGCACCAATTACTCCCTTTGGTTAAAACATGTTTGCATCTCCAACTCCCTGACCTCATGATTGTGCACTGTGGTGGAAATGACGTAGGCACATTGACTGGAGAAGGTTTGCAAATGCTAATGAAGGACACCTTTAGACAATTGATGTTGCTTTTGCCTCATACTGTCTTTGTATATTCCAATATATGCCAAAGACAGAAGTGGAAATGGTCAAACAAATTTTGTCCTCAGATTGAAAAATCTAGGAAGAATGTCAACAAAGCTGTGTCTGCATACCTCAGAGACCATAGAATGGGGTCGATCTACAACAACAACATACGTTATGATATGGCTGATATCTACAGAAGTGATGGAGTACACTTCACAGATCAGGGAAATAGAGTTTTTCTGAATAACCGGAAGCTGTGCATCCGCACTTATATGTAGCTCCAACTAATAAACACAAAGGCTCTTTTTAGAGCCGCCTTATATTCTCAATATCGGTTCGCAGACTGACAACTGCGATCCGGCTTGCACAGGGAGACCTGTGGGCCGTCGGGCAGCCTCGCAAAGGGAGAGCTACGGCCCGTGGGCTCGGCTCGCACAGAGAGAGCTACGGGCCGTCGGCTCGCAAATGCAGAGCTGTGAGCCAATGGACTGGTAGTGTTTTATGGTTTAGGGTAGTGCAGTGGTGTTTGTGTAGTGTAGGGGGTCCTGCTGTGGGTAGTGTTTTAGGGTTTACGGTAGTGCAGTGGTGTTTGTGTAGTGTAGAGGGTGGTGCTGGGGGTACATTTAGGGTTTAGGGTAGGGCAGTGGTCTTTACGTAGTGTAGGGGGTCCTGTTGTGAGTAGTGTTTTAGGGTTTAGGGTAGTGCAGTGGTGTTTGGGTAGGGTAGAGGGTCCTGCTGGGGTAGTGTTTTACGGTTTAGGGTAGTGTAGTGGTGTTTCTGTAGTTTAGGGGGTCGTGCTGGCAGTAGTGGTTTAGTGTTTAGTTACGTAGTGCAGTGGTGTTTGGGTAGTGTAGGGGGTCGTGCTTGGGTAATGTTTTAGGGTTTAGGGTAGTGCAGTGGTGTTTCTGTAGTGTAGGGGGTCATGCTGGGGGTAGTGTTTTAGGGTTTAAGGTAGTGCAGTGGTATTTCTGTAGTGTAGGGGGTCGTGCTGGCAGTAGTGGTTTAGTGTTTAGTTACGTAGTGCAGTGGTGTTTGGGTAGTGTAGGGGGTCGTGCTGGAGTAATGTTTTAGGGTTTAGGGTAGTGCAGTGGTGTTTCTGTAGTGTAGGGGGTCATGCTGGGGGTAGTGTTTTAGGGTTTAAGGTAGTGCAGTGGTGTTTCTGTAGTGTAGGGGGTCGTGCTGGCAGTAGTGGTTTAGTGTTTAGTTAGGTAGTGCAGTGGTGTTTGGGTTGTGCAGAGGGTCGTGCCGACAGACTGACTCACAGAGCTCCGAGCCAACGGACTTGCTTCTAAAGGCATAGCCGCGACCTCGTGATGTGGGGAGAGGCAGCCTGAAAGGAGTATCTTACACAGACACAGATGCCAGTGTTGCCTCGCAGAGGTAAAACTACACACCCGATGGCTTCTACACGGAGAGATGTGAGCTGACGGACTAAGTCACAAAATGGCTGCCAACACTTCCTTGTTTCAACCGTTCACAGCCAATGAGCCGCGAGCTCGTGCTCGTAACCCTCAGCCAATCAGATGTCAGAATTCTCAAATATCGATATCTGTAAAATTTGATATTTCTCAAAAACTACTGAACGGATTTACACCATTTCAACAAAAGCGCGCTTTCTCGACCACAACCTTTCTCCCTCACAAATTTGGCGTAACTCCGTTCAGCAGTTTGACCTGTAGCCTTGTCTAAAGTTTCCTATGGAAAATGCATTGAGAAAACACATTTTGGGACTCCCCTTTTTCTCAGCCCCCTTGACCAAACACCCCCAAACTTTCAAGATAGGAGCTGATCAAAAAGAGAAACTTTTTAAAAATTTGGTGAAGATTCGTCAAACGACGCCAAAGTTATAGGGACATGGAGGGCTCCAGGAGAGGGGCCGCGCAACCCCCCTCCCAACATGAGTGAAGCCCTGGGCCTGCGGGGACCCCCAGCGGGCCCCCGCAGCCCCAGCGACCCCCAGCTATTATTTTTTAAGAAATGCCCACGGGACCTAGCCCACCCAGGGACCTCATTAAAATAAAACACGGGAACCCGCGACCCCAGCGCAAATTGCACTGATTTTTTTTTTAATAAAAAATTCTTTTTTTGGCCCTGGGGTCCTTCTGGGACCCCCTGAGCAGGCCTAGGGGTCACAGTGTTTCTACCCTGCCCCTTCTCTTGTTTTATACCTTTGTTTCTCTGTTTTCTAGTGACTCGCTTCTACCGAGCCACAAGATGGCTGCCAACACTTCCTGGTTTAGAGTGTTCGCAGCCAATCACAGTGAAGCTCGTGCACGGGACTTAGGCTCTGCCCAGATATCGAAACTTTTATTTTTCTTATTTCTCAGCAACCACTGAACGGATTTACACCATTTTACAAAACTTCGCTTTCTGAGCCAAGCACTACATTTTTGCCAAATTTGGGGTAATTCTGTTCAGTAGTTTCGGCTGTAGCCTTGCACAAAGTTTCCTATGGGAAATTGATTTTTTGACTCTTATTTTTTGCATTTCTCAAAAACTACCAAACGGATTTACCCCATTTAAGAAAAAGGTCGCTTTCTGAACCAAGCTCTACCTTTCTGCCAAATTTGATATAATTCCGTTCAGCAGTTCGGGCTGTAGCTCATCGCAAAACTTCCTATGGAAATTAACATGGAGAAAACGCGTTTTGGGACCCCCCTTTTTTCTCAGCCCCCGCTTGACAAATCACCCCCAAACTTTTAAGATAGGAGCTAACCTAAAAAGTGCACCTTTTTGCAAAATTTCATAAAGATTCGTCAAACGACGCCAAAGTTATTAGCAAATCAAAAAATGTTTTCCTATGGAAACTAGGTTGTAACTATAACTACCTAGTGGCGACCGCCAGTAGGTAATATATATATATATATATATATATATATTCACTGAAAAACCATAGGTTTCAGGCACGTTATAGTTAGAAATTAGCATTTAAAAACCTTAGAAATTCACTGAAAAAACCATAGGTTTCAGGGGCGTTATAGTTAGTTGGACATTTCACTCGTACAAAACCATAGAAATTCCCCCGTTATAGTTAGTTCAGCTAACTATAACTCGCGCGCCCGCAATGCACTGCTGATGACGTCACATATTACATCACTCATGACTTGGTCAGTGACATCACTCATGACATCATCCTCTCACCCTAATATAATCTTTGATACACACACTCAAAAATACAAACTAACATTTTCAAAACAATGGACATACCAATACCAGTTACAACACACCTATTCAGTAATTCCAAGATCTACACACACATCCACTCATTCACCAACAGTCCCTATACAGTCACTCATACATGTACTCACACATCATATGTACTCATACACCTATACATCCTGTTACACACCGCCACTCATCCATAGTTACTCACACACATAGTCACACATGCAAACAAAGTATCAAACATCCATTTACTTGCATATACAGTTATACACACACTACCACACTTACTTCTACAGAAACTTACACATACTTACTCTCTTAAACAATCACTTATAGAAACACCTACTTATTTGTACAGGAACTCTTCCAATCTCTCACTCTCACATATACTCACTTATATACACCAATACTCACATATACTAGTTTAAAACATAAGTAGTTACTCATAAAGACACTATTGAGACAGTCATTCACTCACTAACACACCCATACACATACTCATCCACCTATACAGTCCTGCACACATGCTGTCTTCAACACATACAAACAGTGAGTCACTCATTCATGCATCTATGCACTAAGTAATACCCCCACCGAACCATACAGACACTCAGACACTCATACTGATACTCAAAAACCAACTAATAACCCATATAGACACTCATGTAGCTACTCACCAACCCATGCAGCCACTTATACACAAAGTGAGAGACTGATACAGATATTTTCATATTTAAACATTACTCACTAACCCATGTATTCACTAAGATACACTTAGTCAGTTATACAATCAATTTTACAAAAAAATCATCCATTTAGACACTTATATACCCATTTATTCTTCCATCGACCTTGAGATATACATATATAAAACATATTTAATTTTCAGAAAAACACACATTCACTGGATGATGTCATCAGTGATGTCATCAGTGATGTCATTTGAGATGTCATCAGTGATGTCATGAGTGATGTCACTGACCTTGTCATGAGTGATGTAATATGTGATGTCATCAGCAGTGCATTGCGGGCGCGCGAGTTATAGTTAGCTGAACTAACTATAACGGGGAATTTCTATGGTTTTGTACGATTGAAATGTCCAACTAACTATAACGCCCCTGAAACCTATGGTTTTTTCAGTGAATTTCTAAGGTTTTTTAAATGCTAATTTCTAACTATAACGTGCCTGAAACCTATGGTTTTTTCAGTGAATTTCTAAGGTTTTTTAAATGCTAATTTCTAACTATAACGTGCCTGAAACCTATGGTTTTTTCAGTGAATATATATATATTTATTATACTATGTATACATGTGAAAATGTCTCGGTCCCCTGTTTGCCTCGGTGGCACGGAAAAATGGGTGGAACTGACGTCAGCACGCCGACGAGGTCCTCTTATGGCTCCGATGACGTCATACGGTGTCGCGAGCGGAGCCGTGCTCGTTGACGTGGGAGAGCTAGGAAAGAATTTCCGTGGAATGCTGGTGCAGGGGATATTCACCTAAGTGTTCAGGCTAGTCCTTTGGGAGCAACTGTTTATGTTGCCAATCCAGAAACCGAAACCAGTGATCCTAGGGCAGAGGCCCTGCAGATGGCACACGAGGTGGGGTGCCCAGTCGTGTGCACCGGCGGGGCAGCGAAGTGACAAGCACCACAACCCACAAAAAAGGTAACGAGGGCACTGAATAACACAGAATCTTCTCTTTGTATCTGGCAGGAACAACGAAGTTAAAATGCCCTAGTACCAAAATGTAGAATTAGTGCTACAACGGTCTTCAAGAGGACCTGCGATGCCGCTTCTGCCTCCCGTACCCTGGAGGCGGCACATGGGTCACGCGGTACAGTCATACTGCTGTGGGACGCACACTCGTTGACCTCTCATGGCACTGCTCCACACTTCAGGGAGGACGCTTTCCATTAGCTATGTTTTCTGATGACATGTCGCGCCTGCCCCGTCCAACAACAGAACTCCTTTAGATCCAAACAGACTCTTCCACTTTCTCACCGGAAGTTAAACCAGGCCACGCGGACACTTTCACAATACAACAGCCGGGAATGCACTTTTTGGTAAAAAAAACACATTCCTTCCTCCTAATTAATCAAATAAACGTCTCACTGAAGAACAGGGGCCAGCTTCGATCGGTAAACAGCTGTTACAACGACTTTTTACTTTGCGATACCATTACAACGCATGCATTACCACGCATGCGTTGTACATCACGAAGTCATTACTACGCATTTTTAGAACGCATGGTCATTTACCACGCATGCCTTTACAACGAATTTTATTGTAAAGGTATGTATGGTAAATGACCATGCGTTCTAAAAAACATGTAGACGATCTATGTCTTTGTAAGGAAACAGAGGCTGTTCCGTTTCCTCACAACGACGTGCACCGCCCCTCAGAGATGACGTGAAGCAGGAACCACGAGGAGAGAGGAACCATGAGGAGTGAGAGGTAAGGGGGATTGGGCATGGGGTGGGGGTTTCTTTTCTAGGGTTTAGGGTTGTGCAGTGGTGTTTGGGAGGTGTAGGGGGTCGTGCTGGGGGTAGTGTTTTAGGGTTTATGGTAGTGCAGTGGTGTTTGGGTAGTGTAGGGGGTCATGCTGGGGGAAGTGTTTTAGGGTTTAGGGTAGTGCAGTAGTGTAGGGGGTCGTGCTGGGGGTAGTGTTTTAGGGTTTAGGGTAGTGCAGTGGTGTATGGGTAGTGTAGGGGGTCGTGCTGGGGTAGTGTTTTAGGGTTTAGGGTAGTGCAGTGGTGTTTGAGTAGTGTAAGGGGTCATGCTGGTGGTAGTGTTTTAGGGTTTAGGGTAGTGCAGTGGTGTTTGTGTAGTGTAAGGGGTCATGCTGGGGGTAGTGTTTTATGGTTTAGGGTAGTGCAGTGGTGTTTGGGTAGTGTAGGGGGTCGTGCTGGGGGTAGATTTAGGGTTTAGGGTAGTGCAGTGGTGTTTGGGTAGTGTAGGGAGTCATGCTGGGGGTAGTGTTTTAGGGTTTAGGGTAGTGCAGTGGTGTTTGTGTAGTGTAGGGGTTGTGCTGGGGTAGTGTTTTAGGGTTTATGTTAGTGCAGTGGTGTTTGGGTAGTGTAGGGGGTAGTGCTGGGGTAGTGTTTTAGGGTTTAGGGCAGTGCAGTGGTGTTTGTGTAGTGAAGGGGGTCATGCTGTGGGTAGTGTTTTAGGGTTTAGGGTAGTGCAGTCGTGTTTGTGTAGTGTAGGGGGTCGTGTTTTAGGGTATAGGGTAGTGCAGTGGTGTTTGGGTAGTGTAGGGGTCATGCTGGGGTTAGTGTTTTAGGGTTTAGGGTAGTGCAGTGGTGTTTGGGTAGTGTAGGGGGTCGTGCTGGGGCTAGAGTTTTAGGGTTTAGGGTAGTGCAGTGGTGTTTGTCTAGTGTAGGGGGTCGTGTTTTAGGGTATAGTGTAGTGCAGTGGTGTTTGGGTAGTGTAGGGGGTCATGCTGGGGTTAGTGTTTTAGGGTTTAGGGTAGTGCAGTGGTGTTTGGGTAGTGTAGGGGGTCATGCTGGGGGTAGTGTTTTAGGGTTTAGGGTCGGGCAGTGGTGTTTGGGTAGTGTAGGGAGTTGTGCTGGTGGTAGTGTTTTAGGGTTTAGGGTAGTGCAGTTATGTTTGGGTAGTGTAGGGTGTCGTGCTGGGGGTAGTGTTTTAGGGTTTAGGGTAGTGCATTGGTGTTTGGGTAGTGGAGGGGGTAGTGTTTTAGGTTTTAGGGTAGTGCGCCCAACCAGCCACAATATCCGTTGTCAAAGGGGATCCTGACTCTTTGGAACGCTATGTCAATTGAATAATTTGGGTCAAGGGCCCTACCATGTCCAAGACCTATCAATTCCTTTCTTGGGATCCCTCATATACTTGGAGAAAAAGGTACATAGTTTCTCATCAATTTCAGGCGTGTGTGCCACCTTCCCCTTCAGTGAGGGCCTGGGGCATTCTCCCCGCATCCTATTCCTGACCTCCCTTTCAAGGGGTTGATGGATTTTCCCCACCACATACTCTGCCACTTTGGCGTCAGGTGTCCACTCTGCCGACCTAGGATGGTAAATTTAGGTAGGCTCGAACATGTCCGAGTGGACCCCGTCCCCAACCGGGGACTGAGAGGAGTGGGACTCTGGACGCCAGGGACGCCCCGAGTCCTTATCCTCATCGGAGGAGAAATCGTCCTCCGATACACCCTCTCCCTCTAAGGGAAACCCGCCGTAGGGGTGTACACTAGTGGTGACAGTGTCGCAATTTTCTCCGGGCCCCTCCTCCTCCCGGCAGGGTGCATGTTTTAGCGTTCACGCACTCTTGAGGAAGGTCTCTGTAAGTTTATCAAATCCTTCCAAGTGCCCCGCGTTATGCTTAGCGGCCCTTTTATTCCCCATCTGGGAGCTACTTGGACCCGCCACCACCAGATCTGGGTCACTGAACACCCCAGGGATGCTTTTCGCCAGCTTATCAACCTGATCCCTAAGAGGAGCCAGCGCCCTAGAAATAGCCAGAGAGAGGGCTTGGTCCACTGCTGGAGGGAGAAGTTGGGGGGCCATTCCTCCTCCACTTCCTGGTAGGAGGAGTAAAAATGGTCTTCTGGAGAAGACATGATAGCAGAGGGTGTGAGCACAGAACAAATGCCCTTAAAATCCTTAAGACAGCCCCCTCGCCGGTGCTCCAACAGCTGGGCTTTCCCCAAAGCTGTTATAAGAATAGACTCTAGGCGCAATACCAATTACCACCACCAGGTGGCGCTGGTCACTAACGTGGCCGTGTGGCGAAATCACCGCGTAGCGGTGTCAAAATTAGGCGAGAGTTGGTCGGGAATCAAGCGGACACTAAAGGAGTGACCGAATTCCCAAACGCGCGTAAAGACCAGCGGGAGCGCTCGACGGAGCTGCCTCGCTTGGACCAGACGCGCCTGACAGGATCTCACCGCGCAGAGCACACAGCAGGAGAAACTGCGAGGGGGAGAACGCGCTCGGGCAAGAGCCTGCTGCGCAGGGAATATGAAACATTACCAAGGCAATAATGCTAATAACGTGCACAAGAAACCGCTATACAAACAGCAACAACGTCAGATTAAGCCAAGAATGTAAGGAATGCACTTAACTGACAAGCAGTGAAGAAAGAGGAAGCGGAAGGGACGTCACGATATTATATACGATGGACTGTGATATGTTTGGACTATAGTTGCCTTGGAGACTACCCCCTAATGGTTCATGGGTTGTGTAGTCTTTTGGTTAATGATTGTTGTGTTATGT
Organism: Calotriton arnoldi; assembly: GCA_963921515.1. NCBI lineage: Eukaryota > Metazoa > Chordata > Amphibia > Caudata > Salamandridae > Calotriton > Calotriton arnoldi. The sequence goes on from CAWUFW010014449.1 coordinate 330,846, forward strand.
TTTCTTTGAACTGCTATGCAAATAAAGTGAGGAAAGATATGCATAATCCTCGCCTCCGTCCTGCCATAGAATTCATTAAACTTTATTTGATCTGATTTAGAAACATAGATCATAAAAGCGTACATAAAAACAGTAAATCCTCTTTCCTAATATAATACAGTGAGAATTAATTAAAACCAGTAGGTAAAAACGGGTGTTACAAAGCCCGGTTCAGAGCAACTTCAGGTTAACAGAATCGTAAAGTTCAATGTTTCGCAAGATCAATCTCATGTACTTTGTGCAAAATACGCAATAAGGGGTCCAAGTAAGATGTAACGCTCCAATACCTGACCAGTTTGCACTATATAAAACTGCAGAAAAACTAAAAATAAAAAGTGTTTTGCACACTTCTGTCATTGGGCTATATGTGGGCTACATCTGGGTGATATTTGTGCTACATTTGGGATCTTTTTTCTCTGGTGGCCATCTTGGGAGACTTATTTGTTATGAAGTTCCCTAATTTCCTCATTTACTGCAGTCTCCTCAGTAGGAAATGCTTTCAGTTTTTACTTTGATTCCATCAAGAAGGCATTCAGATGTGTCACACATTTGCCATAAATTCAGAATGTTAGCACTCTAGTTGTTCATTAGATCACTGTAGTAAAGCTACTGCTCACCAGGGAGTTAACTGGAAGTCTACTGCTGGTATTGAAAGTGATTGTTTCAGTCTGCATGTCAGAATTTTCTAATGAAATAGAAGAGGATTTGAGATCTCACTTAAAACATGCCCTAAATTTTCTTTCTGCAGCAGTAACCATAATTTCTATGGCAAAATGAACCCCCTCATTTTGTTCCTTTTTAAATTAAATGTTTTAAGTGTTACCAGTTTATTCCAATCAAGATGGCTTCAGGTGTGCCATACGTTTGTCATAAGTAAGGCTGTTAGCACTCTAGTTGTTCTTTAGAACACTCTGGGAAGCTGCAGTAGACACAAAGGAATCAACTGACAGTCTCTGCCCTTGTTGGATGTACATGTTTTACTGAGAATGTCAGACTTCATTCTCACATGACTGAGAAAGATAATGTGAATTTACAGAAAATATGCTCTCATTTTAGCTTCTGGAGCACCTTCCAAAACTGTATGGGACAAGCATGTGAAATAAATTTTCTCTCAAACATGATTCATGATATCCCAGCAGAAGGTTTTTCACAGGGTAAAATCACCTTAGAACACACCACAATTCCTGAAATTAGTATGGTACCATCAACAAATGAATTCTAATGTAACTAAAGTCTGTTATCACCCTTTATAGTTCTCCTTTTGGTAACCCTTAAACTCTTCGATTCACTACAATGCATTTCAATGGGGTACTATCATTTATATTGGTCACAAGATGGCTGCCAGCAATTCCAGGATGAAGTGCTGACAGCCAATCAGATCTCACGATGACATGTGTGGTTAGGCTCCGCCCAGATATATATGTGTTTTCTTTTTCAAATTTCTCAGGAACTACTGAACGGATTTACACCATTTAACCAAAAGGCACGACTCTGAACCAAGGGCTACCTTTTTGCCAAATTTGGTGTAATTCCGTTCAGCAGTTCGGGCTGTAGCTGCGATGAAAGGTTCCTATGGAAAATTGCATGGGGAAAACACGTTTTGGGACCCCCCTTTTTTCTCGACCCCCACTTGACGAATCACCCCGAGACTTTCAGGATAGGAGTGGACCGGAGCGGGCCACGAGTTTTGAAAATTTCGTGAAGATTCGTCAACGGGCGCCAAAGTTATTTCAAATAGAATGTTGCGGATTTCCTATGGAAAATAGGTCCTAACTATAACTATCTACTGGCGACCGCCAGTAGATAATATTTATATATATATGTATATATATATATCCATACAATCCACTTCGCGTATTTCCCTGCCACTTTCAGCGGGGGGGCTCACGGCGAGGTCGCGCACCTTGTAAATCAATCTTGTTGCTCTCTTCAACAGGATATATATATATATATATATTATCTACTGGCGATCGCCAGTAGATTGTTATAGTTAGGACCTATTTTCCATAGGAAATCCGCAACATTCTATTTGAAATAACTTTGGCACCGGTTGACGAATCTTCGCGAAAGTTTCCAACTTGTTGGGGCGCTCCGGTCCGCTCCTATCCTGAAAGTCTCGGGGTGATTCGTCAAGCGGGGGCCGAGAAAAAATGGGGGTCCCAAAACACATTTTCCCCATTCATTTTTCCATAGGAACCTTTAGTCGCAGCTACAGCCCGAACTGCTGAACAGAATTACACCAAATTTGGCAAAGAGGTAGCCCTTGGTTCAGTGTCGTGCCTTTTGCTTAAATGGTTTAAATCCATTCAGTAGTTCCTGAGAAAATCAAAAGTAAAGTCACATATATATCTATGGCCGAGTAGGGTCCGCGTATCCTCCCGATCATGAGCTGCATGCTAATTGGCTGTCAAGTGGCTGTCAACACTCCAAATCAGGAAGTGTTGGCAGCCATTTTGTCCTCGGTAGAACCGAGGGACAGAAACAAGTGCGCAAAGCGCAAAAGGGGGCAGGGTAGAAACACCCTGACCTCTAGGTCTGCTCAGGGGTCCCACAAGGACCCCTGGGCAGAAAAAGCATTTTTTGTTTTTTTTTTAATCGGCGGGATGCGCTTAGGGTGCGCGGATCCCGCCGTGATTAAAATAAACGAGGCACAGAAACACGTCGCCAAACGCAACAAGGGGGCAGGGTATAAACACCCTGACCCCTAGGTCTGCTCAGGGGTCCCACAAGGACCCCTGGGCAGAAAGCATTTTTTTTTTTAAATCGACGGGATGTGCCTAGGGTGCGCGGATCCCGCCGATAGAAATCGAAGCGCGGTCTCCGCGCTTCGATGCTATTTTGACTCCGGGTGGCCCAAGTCCCGGGGGCATGAGGGGGTGGGTTTATATTTTATGTGGGGGCCTCTAAGGCCCCCAAGCCCCGAAGACCGCCACCCCCGGGGCTTTAAATAAAAATGGTGCGGGAGGGCTCTCCGCCCTCCCGCAGCCCCCGGGGACCGCCACCTCCCCGGGCTTCTTTTTATAATCTTAATAACCTGTGTGGGGGCTCCAGCGCCCCACACGCCCGGGACCGCCACCTCCCGGGGCACTTAGAAAACAAATGTGGGGGTCCGCTTTGGACCCCCGAAGCCCCGGGGACCACCACCTCCCTGGGGCTGTGCAATTGAAGGGAGGGGGCCGCGCGGCCCCCTCCTGAAGCCTGTGGTGGCCCTGGGGACCACCACCCCACAAGGGCCGGCTCCTGCAGTGTCCCGGGTGCCTACCCCCGGGACACTGCTGTTTGCAATGGCAGGACTGGAGCCTCGCGGCTCCCGCCCTGTCATTGCAAACTTGCTTTGCTTCATTGAAGCGAAAGCAGGGAAACCTGCTCTCGCTTCATTGAAGCAAAGCAGAATTGCTTTTCCATAAGGGGAGCTGCATGTTAGCAGCTCCCCTTATGGAAAAGCAATGCCGGCTCCCGCAGGATGCGGGGAGCTGGCGGGACCGTGCGGGGATTGGGGACCCCCCACGGTCCCCAACAAGTGGCCAGGCCCCGGGGGATGGGGTCCCCGGGGCCATTAGTGGCCCGGGAAAGGGGCCACGCAGCCCCCCTCCCCAAAAATCAAAATTAAAAAAAAGGACGCAAAGGCCGGCCCCAGGGGATGGGGTCTCCGGGGCCAATAGGGGCCCAGGGAAGGGGGCCACGCAGCCCCCTTCCCGTTTTTTTTTTTTTAAAAGAAAAAGAAAATGCTCAGGCCCGGGGATGGGGTCCCCGGGGCCAAAGTGGCCGAGGGAAGGGGGCCACGCAGCCCCTCCCATAAAAAAAAAAGATGAAAAAAAAAGACCGGCATCATTCCGGAGGGCCCGCCTCTCTGCAGCACTCTGCAAACGCGCCCTGGCGCGTTGTAAGATGGGGAAGTAATCCCCTTCAATACTGGGGGTCCCTGGGGGCCAACTAGCCCACCAGGAACCTCCAGTATGCGCCAGGGAGCTGCGTTGCAGAGAGGTGTTCAGAGGCCACGCCCCTTTTTACAACTCTCTGCAACGCAGCTCTGTGGCGCCTACTGGAGGTACCTGGTGGGATAGTTGGACCCCAGGGACCCTCACGATTCAAGGGGACTTAATCCCCCAACTTAAAACGCGCCACGGGGCGCGTTTGCACAGTGGTGAAGGGAGGGGCGGGGCTAAAGGTGACATGTGTGCAAACAGGCCTCGTGGCGCGTTTTAAGATGGGGAATTAAATCCCCTTCAATCCTGAGGGTCCCTGGGAGCCAACTAGCCCACCAGGTACGTCCAGAAAGTGCCACAGAGCTGCGTTGCAGAGAGGTGTAAAAGGGGCGTGGCCTCTGAACACCTCTCTGCAACGCAGCCTCCTGGCGCATACTGGAGGTACAGGGTGGGCTAGTTGGACCCCAGGGACCCTCATGATTCAAGGGGACTTAATACCCCAACTTAAAACGCGCCACGGGCGCGTTTGCACAGTGGTGAAGGGAGGGGGCGTGGCTTCAGGTGACATGAGTGTAAACAGGCCCCGTGGCGCGTTTTAAGATGGGGAATTAAATCCCTTCAATCCTGAGGGTCCTGGGGCCAACTAGCCCACCAGGTACGTCCAGAAAGTGCCACAAAGCTGCGTTGCAGAGAGGTGCATAAGGGGCGTGGCCTCTGAACACCTCTCTGCAACGCAGCTCTCTGGCGCATACTGGAGGTATCTGGTGGGCTAGTTGGCCCCTAGGGACCCTCGGGATTGAGGAGGAATTAATTCTCCAACTTAAAATGCGCCACAGGGCGTGTTTGCAGACATGTCACCTCAGGCCCCACCCCTTCCTTCACCATTGTGCAAATATTCCTCTAAAATCAGCCGAACTACAAATTCCGATTTACTCACCTGTTATCAGGAGAGACCTCAGTGCTGCATCTTTGAGCCCAGTACTGATCCTGAAAAGTAATTTTAACCGTACTTACCAGTAACTTGAATTTCCTTCCATAGGCTAACATTGACTGGTTTCACTTGGAAATTCTTCTAAGTGTGGAGTTTTGGAACTTTATAATATTCCTCTAAAATCAGCCGAACTACGAATTCCGATTTACTCACCTGTTATCAGGAGAGACCTCAGTGCTGCATCTTTGAGCCCAGTACTGATCCTGAAAAGTAATTTTAACCGTACTTACCAGTAACTTGAATTTCCTTCCATAGGATATCTTTGCCTGCTTTTTGCTGAAAAAGTTTCTAAGTGTCGATTTTGAAACTTACAAATATTCCTCTAAAATCAGCAGAACTACGAATTCCGATTTACTCACCTGTTATCAGGAGAGACCTCAGTGCTGCATCTTTGAGCCCAGTACTGGTCCTGAAAAGTAATTCTAACCATACTTACCAGTAACTTGAATTTCCTTCCATAGGCTAACATTGACTGGTTTCACTTGGAAATTCTTCTAAGTGTGGAGTTTTGGAACTTTATAATATTCCTCTAAAATCAGCTGAACTACGAATTCCGATTTACTCACCTGTTATCAGGAGAGACCTCAGTGCTGCATCTTTGAGCCCAGTACAGATCCTGAAAAGTAATTCTAACCGTACTTACCAGTAACTTGTATTTCCTTCCATAGGATATCATTGCCTGCTTTTTGCTGAAAAAGTTTCTAAGTGTCGATTTTTGAAACATACAAATATTCCTCTAAAATCATCAGAACTACGAATTCTGATTTACTCACCTGTTATCAGGAGAGACCTCAGTGCTGCATCTTTGAGCCCAGTACAGATCCTGAAAAGTAATTCTAACCGTACTTACCAGTAACTTGAATTTCCTTCCATAGGCTAACATTGACTGGTTTCACTTGGAAATTCTTCTAAGTGTGGAGTTTTGGAACTTTATAATATTCCTCTAAAATCAGCCGAACTACGAATTCCGATTTACTCACCTGTTATCAGGAGAGAACCCAGTGCTGCATCTTTAGCCCAGCACTCACCCTGAAAAGTAATTCTAACCGTACTTACCAGTAACTTATATTTCCTTCCATAGGAATCCATTGTCTGGTTTTCAGCAGAAAAGTTTCAAAGTGTCAATTTTCACAAACTCCCGGGGGCATGAGGGGGGTGGGTTTATATTTTATGTGGGGGGCCTCTAAGGCCCCCCAAGCCCCGAAGACCGCCACCCCCCGGGGCTTTAAATAAAAATGGTGCGGAGGGCTCTCCGCCCTCCCGCAGCCCCCGGGACCGCCACCTCCCGGGGCTTCTTTTATAATCTTAATAACCTGTGTGGGGGCTCCAGCGCCCCCACACGCCCGGGACCGCCACCTCCCGGGGCACTTAGAAAACAAATGTGGGGTCCGTTTTGGACCCCGAAGCCCCGGGGACCACCACCTCCCTGGGGCTGTGCAATTGAAGGGAGGGGGCCGCGCGGCCCCTCCTGAAGCCTGTGGTGGCCCTGGGGACCACCACCCCACAAGGGCCGGCTCCTGCAGTGTCCCGGGTGCCTACCCCCGGGACACTGCTGTTTGCAATGGCAGGACGGGAGCCTCGCGGCTCCCGCCCTGTCATTGTAAACTTGCTTTGCTTCATTGAAGCGAAAGCAGGAAACCTGCTCTCGCTTCATTGAAGCAAAGCAGAATTGCTTTTCCATAAGGGGAGCTGCATGTTAGCAGCTCCCCTTATGGAAAAGCAATGCCGGCTCCCGCAGGATGCGGGGAGCTGGCGGGACCGTGCGGGGATTGGGGACCCCACGGTCCCCAACAAGTGGCCAGGCCCCGGGGATGGGGTCCCCGGGGCCATTAGTGGCCCGGGAAAGGGGCCACGCAGCCCCCCTCCCCAAAAATCAAAATTAAAAAAAAGGACGCAAAGGCCGGCCCCAGGGGATGGGGTCTCCGGGGCCAATAGGGGCCCAGGGAAGGGGGGCCACGCAGCCCCCTTCCCGTTTTTTTTTTTTTTTTTAAAAGAAAAAGAAAATGCTCAGGCCCGGGGGATGGGGTCCCCGGGGCCAAAAGTGGCCGAGGGAAGGGGGGCCACGCAGCCCCCCTCCCATAAAAAAAAAAAGATGAAAAAAAAAAAGACCGGCATCATTCCGGAGGGCCCGCCCCCTCCCTGCAGCACTCTGCAAACGCGCCCTGGCGCGTTGTAAGATGGGGAAGTAATTCCCCTTCAATACTGGGGTCCCTGAGGCCAACTAGCCCACCAGGAACCTCCAGTATGCGCCAGGAGCTGCGTTGCAGAGAGGTGTTCAGAGGCCACGCCCCTTTTACAACTCTCTGCAACGCAGCTCTGTGGCGCCTACTGGAGGTACCTGGTGGGATAGTTGGGACCCCAGGGACCCTCACGATTCAAGGGGACTTAATCCTCAACTTAAAACGCGCCACGGGGCGCGTTTGCACAGTGGTGAAGGGAGGGGCGGGGCTAAAGGTGACATGTGTGCAAACAGGCCCCGTGGCGCGTTTTAAGATGGGGAATTAAATCCCCTTCAATCCTGAGGGTCCTGGGGCCAACTAGCCCACCAGGTACGTCCAGAAAGTGCCACAGAGCTGCGTTGCAGAGAGGTGTAAAGGGGCGTGGCCTCTGAACACCTCTCTGCAACGCAGCTCCCTGGCGCATACTGGAGGTACAGGGTGGGCTAGTTGGACCCCAGGGACCCTCATGATTCAAGGGGACTTAATACCCCAACTTAAAACGCGCCACGGGGCGCGTTTGCACAGTGGTGAAGGGAGGGGGCGTGGCTTCAGGTGACATGAGTGCAAACAGGCCCCGTGGCGCGTTTTTAAGATGGGGAATTAAATCCCCTTCAATCCTGAGGGTCTCTGGGGCCAACTAGCCCACCAGGTACGTCCAGAAAGTGCCACAAAGCTGCGTTGCAGAGAGGTGCAAAAAGGGGCGTGGCCTCTGAACACCTCTCTGCAACGCAGCCTCTCTGGCGCATACTGGAGGTATCTGGTGGGCTAGTTGGCCCCTAGGGACCCTCGGGATTGAGGAGGAATTAATTCTCCAACTTAAAATGCGCCACAGGGCGTGTTTGCAGACATGTCACCTCAGGCCCCACCCCTTCCTTCACCATTGTGCAAATATTCCTCTAAAATCAGCCGAACTACAAATTCCGATTTACTCACCTGTTATCAGGAGAGACCTCAGTGCTGCATCTTTGAGCCCAGTACTGATCCTGAAAAGTAATTTTAACCGTACTTACCAGTAACTTGAATTTCCTTCCATAGGCTAACATTGACTGGTTTCACTTGGAAATTCTTCTAAGTGTGGAGTTTTGGAACTTTATAATATTCCTCTAAAATCAGCCGAACTACGAATTCCGATTTACTCACCTGTTATCAGGAGAGACCTCAGTGCTGCATCTTTGAGCCCAGTACTGATCCTGAAAAGTAATTTTAACCGTACTTACCAGTAACTTGAATTTCCTTCCATAGGATATCTTTGCCTGCTTTTTGCTGAAAAAGTTTCTAAGTGTCGATTTTTGAAACTTACAAATATTCCTCTAAAATCAGCAGAACTACGAATTCCGATTTACTCACCTGTTATCAGGAGAGACCTCAGTGCTGCATCTTTGAGCCCAGTACTGGTCCTGAAAAGTAATTCTAACCATACTTACCAGTAACTTGAATTTCCTTCCATAGGCTAACATTGACTGGTTTCACTTGGAAATTCTTCTGTGTGGAGTTTTGGAACTTTATAATATTCCTCTAAAATCAGCTGAACTACGAATTCCGATTTACTCACCTGTTATCAGGAGAGACCTCAGTGCTGCATCTTTGAGCCCAGTACAGATCCTGAAAAGTAATTCTAACCGTACTTACCAGTAACTTGTATTTCCTTCCATAGGATATCATTGCCTGCTTTTTGCTGAAAAAGTTTCTAAGTGTCGATTTTTGAAACATACAAATATTCCTCTAAAATCATCAGAACTACGAATTCTGATTTACTCACCTGTTATCAGGAGAGACCTCAGTGCTGCATCTTTGAGCCCAGTACAGATCCTGAAAAGTAATTCTAACCGTACTTACCAGTAACTTGAATTTCCTTCCATAGGCTAACATTGACTGGTTTCACTTGGAAATTCTTCTAAGTGTTGAGTTTTGGAACTTTATAATATTCCTCTAAAATCAGCCGAACTACGAATTCCGATTTACTCACCTGTTATCAGGAGAGAACCCAGTGCTGCATCTTTTAGCCCAGCACTCACCCTGAAAAGTAATTCTAACCGTACTTACCAGTAACTTATATTTCCTTCCATAGGAATCCATTGTCTGGTTTTCAGCAGAAAAGTTTCAAAGTGTCAATTTTCACAAACTACAAATATTCCTTAAAAATCGCCTGTATGACTTAAACGCATTCTTGCAACTGTTTACAGGAGATGCACCAGTGCTGGATCCAGGATCCAACACTGAGTAAGAAAAAGTAACGATAACACTACTTACCTGCTAAGTAAATTTCCTCCGATAGGATAACATTGGTGATTCTATGTGAAAAAGTTTCTGTGTCAACTTTTAAAATACAATAATATTCCTTAAAAATCACTACTGTAACCAAAACGCTTTTACTCAACTGTTTACAGGAGATGTCCCAGGACTGAATCTAGGATCCAGTCCTGTGGTTAGAAAAGTAATCCATAAAGTAACTAATTGCATTTAACTTGAAATTCACATTGAGCTCAATGTTGCATTGTGTTTGAAATTGTGTTGCCCATTGCAACAACTGTAACTACTGTACTTAAAAGTCTATTGCCTATTTGCAAAGTATTTAAACTAAAGTAATTCATTCAGTGAAAGTATATTTTGTAATGTAATGTATAATGTAATTACAATGTATTTAAAAAATAAAATATGTAAAGATAAATAGTTTTAAAAAATGTAGTAAACCAGTATCAAAAAAATAAATATAACAATTAATACATTTAAAAATTGACATTTACAAAACCTTTGAAATTCACTGAAAAAAACCATAGGTGTCAGACATGTTATAGTGAGGAATTAGCATTTAAAAACCTTTGAAATTCACTGAAAAAACCATAGGTTTCAGACATGTTATAGTGAGGAATTAGCATTTAAAAACCTTTGAAATTCACTGAAAAACCATAGGTTTCAGACACGTTATAGTTAGAAATTAGCATTTAAAAAACCTTACAAATTCACTGAAAAAACCATAGGTTTTAGGGACAGTTATAGTTAGTTGGACATTGCACTCGTACAAAACCCGTGAAATTCCCCGTTATAGTTAGTTCAGCTAACTATAACTCGCGCCCCGCAATGCACTGCTGATGACGTCACATATTACATCACTCATGACATGGTCAGTGACATCACTGATGACATCACTGATGACATCTCAAATGACATCACTGATGACATCACTGAAGACATCATCCACGTGATAATCTGATGCACCTCCTCACACCCTAATAAAACCTTTGATACACTCACTCTAAATTACAGACTGCCATTCGCAAAACCATAGACACTCCAACACCAGTAACTACATACCCACTCACTGATTCTTAGGTCTACACACACATCCACTCACTCACCCGTACAGTCACTCATACTTACGGTCACTCAGTACAGGACTATCATATGCACTCATACTCCTATATAGACCCTCAAACACCGCCACTCATCCATAGAGGTACTCACACACCTAGTCACTCATGCAAATAATTAAACACACTGCCATTTACTCACCTATACAGTTATACACACACCAGCTCACTTACTCATACAAATACTAGCACATTCTTACGCTCTTATACAATCACTGATACAAGCACACACTCATCCATACAGTCACTCTCACAATCACAATCACACACTCTCGCTTATAGCTATTTATATACTCCAACACACATATATACTGCCTTTCACATATGTAGTTCCTCACACATGTACCACTGGGACATACATTCACTCACTAACACACTGTTACACACACTTACCTACCCATACAGTCTATCACAGATGCACTCTTGAAACCATCCACCCAGTGAATCACCCACTCACACATCTATGCACAGAGTCGCACACACCCCACCCACACACACACTCAGGCACCCATACAGATACTCAGACAACCAATCAATAACTCATATAGACACTCATGTAGCTATTCACAAACCCATGCAGCCACTTACACAGCAATAGACAGACGGATACAGACATTCACCCAGTTTAGTCACTAACCCATGCATTCAGTAAGATACGTTTAATCACTCACTTATAGAGTTAGTCACGCACCTACTAAATCATCCATACAGACACTTATACACCCACTCATTCTTCAATACGCCTTTCCCTATATATATTAAGAATATTTAAACTTTACAGAAACACACAGTCACTGGATGATGTCATCAGTGATGTCATTTGAGATGTCATCAGTGATGTCATCAGTGATGTCACTGACCATGTCATCAGTGATGTAATATGTGACGTCATCAGCAGTGCATTGCGGGGGCGCGAGTTATAGTTAGCTGAACTAACTATAACGGGGGAATTTCACGGGTTTTGTACGAGTGCAATGTCCAACTAACTATAACTGTCCCTAAAACCTATGGTTTTTTCAGTGAATATATATATATATATATATATATAGCTATATATCTACACAAATGTCTCTGTATGTGGGGGCCTCCGACCCTGCAGGGCAGCCTCGGCGAACCACAGGAATGGAGCGTCCCGCTGCATTGCCATCAACAAGAAAAAAGAAGAATTGCCGAAGCACAGCTTGAATAGGAGACTTTTTTATTGTATCACAGGGCGGCAACACTTGTGAGGATCTGACACGTTTCGGCCTTATAAGCCTTAATCATAGATAAATATTTGCAGCTGAGGGCTCACATGGGTTGTAGTCCAATTCCTCTCTTGCCCATAATGCACCACAAGGTAAGTATTGGTACAAGCAAAGTGCATCAGTGTTCCAATGGTGCAAAAGTTCTGCTGAATATTGGTGTGGCCGCTATTCCTTACTTTAAAATGTAAGTCTCTTATTCAGTCTGCAAGAGGTGGTCGTAATACCCGTCTTGTCTCACTTGCTCACCCTTGCTTTCTATCTATCTATCTATCTATATATATATTCACTGAAAAAACCATAGGTTTTAGGGACAGTTATAGTTAGTTGGACATTGCACTTGTACAAAACCCGTGAAATTCCCCCGTTATAGTTAGTTCAGCTAACTATAACTCACGCCCCCGCAATGCACTGCTGATGACGTCACATATTACATCACTCATGACATGGTCAGTGACATCACTGATGACATCACTGATGACATCTCAAATGACATCACTGAGGACATTATCCAGTGACTGTGTGTTTCTGTAAAGTTTAAATATGTTTAATATATATAGGGAAAGGCGTATTGAAGAATGAGTGGGTGTATAAGTGTCTGTATGGATGATTTAGTAGGTGCGTGACTAACTCTATAAGTGAGTGATTAAACGTATCTTACTGAATGCATGGGTTAGTGACTAAACTGGGTGAATGTCTGTATCCGTCTGTCTGTTGCTGTGTAAGTGGCTGCATGGGTTTGTGAATAGCTACATGAGTGTCTATATGAGTTATTGATTGATTGTCTGAGTATCTGTATGGGTGCCTGAGTGTTTGTGTGGGTGGGGTGGGTGCGACTCTGTGCATAGATGTGTGAGTGGGTGATTCACTGGGTGGATGGTTTCAAGAGTGTATCTGTGATAGACTGTATGGGTGGGTAAGTGTGTGTAAGAGTGTATTAGTGAGTGAATGTATGTCCCAGTGGTACATGTGTGAGTAACTACATATGTGAAAGGCAGTATATATGTGTGTTGGAGTATATAAATAGCTATAAGCTGAGAGTGTGTGATTGTGAGAGTGACTGTATGGATGAGTGTGTGCTTGCATCAGTGATTGTATAAGAGCGTAAGAATGTGCTAGTATTTGTATGAGTAAGTGAGCTGGTGTGTGTATAACTGTATAGGTGAGTAAATGGCAGTGTGTTTAATTATTTGCATGACTGAATAGGTGTGTGAGTACCTCTATGGATGAGTGGCGGTGTTTGAGTGTCTATATAGGAGTATGAGTGCATATGATAGTCCTGTACTGAGTGACTGTAAGTATGAGTGACTGTACAGGTGAGTGAGTGGATGTGTGTGTAGACCTAAGAATCAATGAGTGGGTATGTAGTTATTGGTGTTGGAGTGTCTATGGTTTTGCGAATGGCAGTCTGTAATTTAGAGTGGGTGTATCAAAGGTTATATTAGGGTGTGAGGAGGTGCATCAGATTATCACGTGGATGATGTCATCAGTGATGTCATCAGTGATGTCATTTGAGATGTCATCAGTGATGTCATCAGTGATGTCACTGACCATGTCATGAGTGATGTAATATGTGACGTCATCAGCAGTGCATTGCGGTGGCGCGAGTTATAGTTAGCTGAACTAACTATAACGGGGGAATTTCACGGGTTTTGTATGAGTGCAATGTCCAACTAACTATAACTGTCCCTAAAACCTATGGTTTTTTCAGTGAATATATATATATATATTATCTACTGGCGGTCGCCAGTAGATAGTTATAGTTAGGACCACGTTTCTATAGAAAAAGCATTTTTTGATTTGCTTATAACTTTGGCATGGTTTGACGAATGTTTACGAAATTTTCCATAAAACTTCTCTTTTCAGATCAGCTCCTAGGTTGAAAGTTTGGGGGTGATTTGTCAAGGGGGGCTGAGAAAAAAGGGGGGTCCCAAAACGTGTTTACTCCATGCAATTTCCATAGGAAACTTTAGACAAGGCTACAGGTCAAACTGCTGAACGGAATTACGTCAAATTTGGCAGGGAGAAAGGTCTTGGTCCAGAAAGCACGCTTTTGTTTAAATGGGGTAAGTCCATTCAGTAGTTTTAGAGAAATATCAAAATTTACAGATATCGACATTTGAGCAGTCTGACATCTGATTGGCTGAGGCGTTGCGAGCACGAGCGTGCGGCTCATTGGCTGCGAACTGTTGAAACTAGGAAGTGTTGGCAGCCATTTTGTGACTAAGTTGAAAGGCGTAGGGGGAAAAATAAGAGAATAATTGTATAAGAGGGTATAGTAGGAACACTGTGGTCTTAGTTTAAGCAGTCTGTACGGTGCAGAGGCAGGGAGTTTGAATGTTGCGTAGGCCGTGGAAATCACGTCCACAGAACAACGGTGCGTGGTATTGCGGCAAGGTTGCGTAGGCTCTGGAAATCCCGTCGGGAAAACAATGCGCCGTATTGCGGCAAGCAGTGTGTAGGGTGCACACACAGGTAGTGTGAATGTTGCGTAGGCTGTGGAAATCACGTCCGCAAAATAACGATGCGTGGTATTGCGGCAATGTTCAGTAGGCTGTGGAAATCATATCGGGAAAATAACAATGCGCCATATTGCAGCCTTCCTTTACCTTCCTTTAATATAATGCGCAGTAATGTTTACTTATGATGCGGTGTTCACTTTTATCACGGACAGTGAACAAAATTAACGTTTAATTGGCGGAGGTGTTCCAACAACGAGCTCAATGTTCATTGGCTGCGAACCATTAAAAGTAAAAGTGTTGCCAGCCATTCCCTCCCCCTGCGCGGAGTAGCAAGGACATCTGATTGGCTCACATGTTCCAAGCAGGACCTTCCAGAGGTTAATGTTCATTGGCTGAGAACCATTGAAAGTAGAAGTGTTGCCAGCCATTTCCTCCCCGTCCGCGGAGTAGCAGGGACATCTGATTGGTTGACGTGTTCCAAGCAGGACGTTCCCAAGCTTAATGTTCATTGGCTGTAAACCATTGAAAGTAGAAGTGTTGCCAGCCATTCCCTCCGCGGAGCATCAGGGACATCTGATTGGGTAATGTGTTCCAAGCAGGACCTTCCCAAGCTTAATGTTCATTGGCTGTGAAGCATTAAAAGTAGAAGTGTTGGCAGTGATTCCCTCCCCCTGTGCAGAACACCATGGACATTTTATTGGCTAAAGTGTTCCGAGTACAAGTTTGCTCTTTATTTGCTGGGAACATTTCACTGTTGTGAAGCGTTTTGTGACGCACTTCAATGGAGTACGGGAAAACAAAGTAGTAGCGGGCAGGGTAGGAACACTATTAACTCTGTGAAGTGGTCACAAGGTGGTGAACAGGGATTGTGAAGGTAAAAATTGTTTTTTATATATTTTAAGGGCCATTTATATAATTGGCGTGGGGTGTATAAATCACGGCGGGAAAATGACAGAGTGTGTTGCGGTCTTCTTTTTATTAAGTTTGCGGGTGGGATACTTCCCAGTAGCACTATTTACTTAGAATGTGGTATTTACTTTTCTGACGGGGAGGTGTGGTTGCGCAGCAAAAATTTCAGTCTAGGTTTGAAACAGTTTTTATTAAGCAATTACAAATAAACTTTCTTCGAAAACTGAAGCTGTATATATCAAAGAGGTGACAAATAAAAACGCAAATCATAAAATATCCCTTAAGCGTGGCCACACCCTCCCTTTTTTTCTCTGCTATAGTTTGTAAAACTGTTGCCCCATATTCTTGATAATATAAGAGGGCATGAGTTACTTTTAGATAAAGTAGAAAAGAAGTGCTACAAGAAACACTCCCGCACTACATCATCTCAGGTCACAAGAACAATAACAAGTAAAAACTGTTAAACACAAATGACTTTATATTACATAGAAATGTACGCTTCATCATTTCTTACAATTTCTATTCTGTAGAACTCTGGAAAGTTCAGTCATAGTGCTTAGAGGTCGCTCACTGCTCCGCTAACAGATCACAGACTCCTTTAAGAACATATAGGATAGTAGTAATATATACACTACTATTCCTATCAATTCTATAGGGAGAACAAGAATAGGAACCACAACAGAGAAAAAGAGAAATCCCAAAAATCATTAAAACATGTAGGGTTTATCAAAGGCATTCAGTAAGAAAGTGTCTATGCAAACAATCTTTTTAAACTGCAATTTCGAAAAATATTCTCACTGTAAAAATATCTGATCAAGTAAGTTATAAAGGTCATTAAGCTGTATTTCAGATGGTTTACTCCTGGCGGCGACAAATCTCCAATTCCTGTTGTGTGAAAATATGACACTCTACTACAATATAAAGAGTGACACTGATTGCACACAAAAAGGAAAAGGAAAATAAAGTCATGAACACAAAACAAGATCAATAACGAAATACTTTCCAGCAGTGAATATGTTCAGAGCTTCTTTTATCCGAGACTTCTAAATCTTTCAACTTCGCGCCACGGGTCATAAACTCCTCTGAGATCATAATGACTGTGAATATTACAATATACACACTCACACTATATGATCCCAAGGGGGAAACAGAGTAAGAAGCAGAAGCTGCTGACGTTACATATAAATCTTTAGTCTTCGCGCCGACGGGTCATAAACTCCTCTGAGATCACAATGACTGTTAATATTTTAATATACATATTCACAGTATATGATCCCAAGGGGGAAACAGAGTAAGAACCAGAAGCTGCTGACGTTACATATAAATCTTTAGTCTTCGCGCCGGCGGGTCACAAACTCCTCTGAGATCATAATGTGTGGTTATTATAATATACATACTCACACTATATGTCTCAAGGGGGAAATAGACTACAAAGTAGAAGCTGCTGACGTTACATATAAATCTTTAGTCTTCGCGCTGACGGGTCACCAACACCTCTGAGGTTAAGTACAGTGTCAATATTATAATATACAAAGTCACACTATATGATCTCAAAGGAGCCAGAAAAGGAACAATGTTTGCTGTATTCTGTCTGTTTCTGAAAACAAGATGCTGACGTTACATATAAATGGCAAAAACAAACAATAACACTTTTTTCTAAATACAAATGTTTAAATATTGACAAATAGCTACGTATTATAAATATCTACTATGCCATAATCAAACAACTTACAACTCTGGAATATGTTTTGTTGCCGCAAAACAAGAATCCAACGCTAGAAAAGGGAACGTGCATCACAGAATGGACACGCGTAAATAACTCGCATAAACGAAACTAATCAAACAACGGGTGTGGTTTATATACTTTTGGTTATTGAGTAGTCTATGGAAGGAAGATGCGGCTCCGCCAATTTAGATGTCACGTTTTACAGTTGACACGTGCTCACGTTTTAACTGTTTAACTTGTGCACATGTTGGGAAAAGTTACAAAATGTGAAGCGGTAAAGGTTTCGATTTCGATCCTAACACGTATAAGGTCCTTAATATATACATACGTTGGAGAGCTTAAAAACTGTTACCCGGCAAACCGTGTCATTTCCATTCTCATGACTACAAACATCTATTAATTGCCGTAATTCTAAACAGAAGACATAAAAAGAAATATCGTTCAGAATAGAAAAAAAAAATACGTGGTAATATTTCTGATCACTATGGTTTTAAATTAAAAAAATGCCAGCATTTGTAAAGCGTACAGCTTCCCCCGGAAAGGTGTGCCGGCGCTCAGGGGCGTCGGGAAAATTAAGCAAGGTGTTGCCCACAGTGACATAGTGGTGGGCTAACGTGCCGCTGGAGCCGGAATCGAACTGTGAACGCTGTTGTTCGAAGTCAGGTATCATAGCTGCTGCGTCACACATTTTCCACACTTAAATGTTAATTAGTGCTAATTAAGTTTTAAACATTGTTAAATTATAACTTATAACAGACTACTGTTACAGTTAGTTTTTCACTACAAAAAGTATGCACGTCTTTTTAAAATTTACTTAAAAACAATATAGGTTTCAGGGACATTGTAGTTAGAAATTAGCATTTATAAAACCTTTGAAATTCACAGAAAAAACCATAGGTTTTACAGACGTTATAGTTAGAAATTAGCATTTAAAAAACCTTTGAAATTCACTGAAAAAACCATAGGTTTCAGGGACGTTATAGTTAGCTGGACATTTCACTCATACAAAACAATAGAAATTCCACCATTATAGTTAGTTCAGCTAAGTATAACTTGCGCCCCCGCAATACAGTGCTCATGACGTCACATATTACATCATTCATGGCATGGCCAGTGACATCACTGATAACATCACTGATGACATCTCAAATCACATCACTGATGGCATCACTGATGACATCATCCACGTGATAATCTGATGCACCTCATCACACCCTAATATAACCTTTAATACACCCACTGTAAAATACAGACTAACATTTTCGAAACCATCCACACACCAATACCAGTTACTACATACTCACTCGCTGATTCCTTGGTCTGCACACACATCCACTCATTCACCCATACAATCACTTATACATGCAGTCACTCATCAATACAACACTAGCATATGCACTCATACACCTATTCAGACACTCACACACCGCCACTCATCCATGGAGTTACTCACACACCTAGTCACTCATGCAAAGAATCAATCACACTCCCATTTACTCACCTATACAGTTATACACACACCACCTCACTAATTTATACAGACAGTAATGCATACTTACTCTCTTATGTAATCACTGAAACAAGTACAGACTCATCCATACATGCCACTCTCACAATCACTCACTCTCACATATAGTTATTTATATACACCATCACTCACATATACTGCCTTTTACATATGTAGTTACTCACACATGTACCACTGAGACATCCATTCACTCACCAACTCACCCATACACACACTCACCCACCCATACAGCTGTTTCCACATCCACTCTTCAACCCATACACCCAGTGAATCAACCACTCACACATGTATGCACAGAGTCACACACCTCCAACCCACCCACACACACACTCAGTCCCCCATACAAATACTCAATCAAACAGTCAATAACCCATATAGACACTCATGTAGCTACTGACCAACCCATGTAGCAGCTTACACAACAACAGACAGACTGATACAAACATTTACACAGTTTAGTCAGTAACGCATGCATTCACTAAGACATGTTTAATCAGTCACTTATACAACCAGTCACACACCTCCTAAATCCTCCATCCAGACACTTATACACCCACTCATTCTTCAATACACCTTGCCATACATATAAAATATATTTAAACTTTACAGAAACACAGAGTCACTGGATGATGTCATCAGTGATGTCATCAGTGATGTGATTTGAGATGTCATCAGTGATGTTATCAGTGATGTCACTGACCATGCCATGAATGATGTAATATGTGATGTCATGAGCAGTGCATTGCGGGGCGCGAGTTATACTTAGCTGAACTAACTATAACGGTGGAATTTCTATGTTTTTGTATGAGTGAAATGTCCAGCTAACTATAACGTCCCTGAAACCTATGGTTTTTTCAGTGAATTTCAAAGGTTTTTTAAATGCTAATTTCTAACTATAACGTCTGTAAAACCTATGGTTTTTTCTGTGAATATATATATATATATATATACACACACATACATATATGTGTTTGTGTGTTTATACAAGTACATATTTATATATAGCATCAAACAGTAGTGGAATATATTTAATGTATATTATATTTAATTTATATAGGAAAATATTTAACATTTTCTTCTTTAAACTCTATGTATATTAAAAACAATTGTTTTTACTCAAAAGTATAGGAGCACAATATTATTGCATTATGGTAAATATTATAGTAAAAGATAAGTGGATGAATTTGCAGTTCCAGATGTGTGGAGAAAACGTCTTGTCCTGAAAGGTAGATTGGCAAACAACCCGTTTTGAGGCATATAGTTGTAGCCAGTGATATGTCAGACCTCCAACTTTTACATTACACTGGTGTCTGATTTCATGCTGGAATTTAAGAAGCACCACCAGGGTTATTGAAATAGTCAAAGCATGACTGAAACCCTCACACGCTGATATGAAATGCTTCCTCGCTGAATATGCTCTTCACACTGACACTGAAATGTTACATCTGGATAGGTTCCTGACTTAGAGCTCTTGCTAGACGTTTGGGTGGACTGTTTAAAGTGTTATTGATGATGTGCCAGCCCTGATCTCTCAAATATGTAAGGGATTTGCAGATCTGTTGGCATGCATTTTAAAAATATTCAGTAGTAGACTTAAGATTCTTTATTCCTGTTACCCGATGCTAAGATGAAAAAGATTAATAATGTTAGTTACTGAGAGTGGAAAGCATCCCTCATTCTCTGGTCAGCATGTTTTGGTCATTTTTACAGCATCCTAGGTGATATCCTGCTTTCTTCAGGACTGTGGCCCCTTCTGTCTACCAACTGTCTACTGATTAATGTAGTTGTAAATTGTAGTGTGGTATGTGAAATGGTGCAGTATCAAACAAAACATTTATATAAAACCAGATGTAATGTAATCAGGCTGGTTCCAGACCTAAAACGTAGTAAACATTATTCAAATATTAAAAAACAGCAATTGCCTTTTAAGTGTGACCTTATGTATTCCTAGCTACAGAATTGTTTTTGGTTATAGAGATCATAGGGAAATATCCTGTTGATTTATCCAATATTTTATATTCACAATTTGCCACCTAACACAGTCCTTCATGCACTTCGAAACCCTAATTATCTTTGAGCGCACCAACGCACACTGTGACCACAACATGGAAGGTGGCAGTCAACACAACACCTGTTAGGTCGAGGAGCATGCTAGCTTACTGCATCTTTGATAAATGAAGATATTCTACTTTGACTGCTGAACTACTGAAGTACGCAATGTCCCCAGAGGAATCTAACTGCCTTAGAATGAGGCCTATCATACTTATGTTGATTTTGTGTGCATAAACAGACCCTTGAGTGAGTGTTTTGTGTGTGTTCTGCTTGTAGTTTGACTGTCTAACATTGCACAACATTGCAGAACAATGGTAAGCTTGTACAAAAAATAAGTTTAAACAAAAAAGTAGTGCACAGTGCTTTCCGTTATGGAGCAGCATTCCACAACTCTATGAAAAACAGTCCACATTCCATTTCATTCCTGAATAAACAGTGAATATCCTTTCCACACCATAGCAACTGAGCACTAATTCATTTGATTACCCACTAGAACAATGCATACCTTTTTCCTTACTGAAAAAAACATTAGAATTTATAGCACACGGTAAATACCAATGCACCAGGGTGAGGTATTTGCCTGTTCTGGTGAATAAACTCTTATTCTGAGTACACCCTCCTCAGACTGAATCACATTGTGAGTGAATAGTTGTTAGAGTGGGCCAGTACCTTATTGCCCTCTCACGACATGCTGAGAAAAGAAGAAGAGTAGGAGCAAAAAAGTGAATTCGGCAAAATCTATGATGGAAGTAGAGGAAGAAGGCATGGTGGTGCCCTTCTGAACTGGTTTTGGGAGAGCCATTCAAACATGACTCCTTCAGCTGAATGTCCCACCTCCATGTCATGCTACCATTCCCCCACCGACTGTAATGCTAGGGTAAAAATTAACCAGTATCCTGGTTGCAGATCTCAGGCTGTCAGTTCAATGGATACATGAGATTTAGGGCTAAATTACGGAAGTCATGAATAGCGATTTCCTAATTGTGATTTCCTGCGAATCGCTATTAGGAAATCACTATTTTTATGTATAAAACTCTTATCAATCAGGATTTATAAAGTTTGCCTAATCACTCAATAGGGTATCCAGGCGCTTGCAGGTCTCGGAGGCTTATTCAAACCGCCAGGTATTGAGGGACACTCGGAATTCCGGAAGCGAAATGATGGTCCGGTGTTGCGTAGGTAACCTGTTCCAGGTTTTTGCTGTGATGTGGGAGAAGGAGCAAGCTCTCCCGCTGCTTCAGTAGATGTGGGGAGTATGGGCAAGTGAGAGGAGGTTGAGTGTAGTCTTCTCGACAGTTGGTGGAAGTTCAGGCGGAGGTTAATGTAGGTGGGTCCTTGGTTGTGTAGAGCCATGTGTGCATGGGCCAGCAATTTGGATTCATACCTCTCCTGTACGGTAAGCCAGTGGAGTTTCCTGAGGTGGGGTGTGATGTGTGTTTGTCAGGGAAGGCAAAGGATGAGTCTAGCTGTGGCGTTCTGTATGGTCTGAATTCCCTGTAGGGGGTGTGCGGTGATTCCTGCGTGGCCATAGTACAGTCATCTGGTATTGAGGGCCTGTATCACCGGGAGTCTTGTGTGCTGGGGTAGCCGCTTGAAGATCTTACATAGCATGTGCAGGTGGATCTGTGATTTCATGGTCAACTTGTTGTCAATGATGAATCTGAGGTGGTGTGAGGGAGTGGATGTGGGTCCTAGGTTTGATGGCCACCAGGAGTTGTTCCATGTGTTGCTGCTGTTGTGTAAGATCAGTACTTCCGTCATTTCTGTTTTCAGTTGCAGGCAGTTATTCTTCATCCAATCGGTGATGCTTGCCATGCATCTGTTGAAGTTGGTTCTGGTGGTGGTGTGGTTGTCAGTGAGTGAGAGGATGAGTTGGGTGTTGACTGTGTAGGAAATTATGTTGAGACCGTTGGATCTGACAACTTTGGCCGGCGGGGTCATGTATGCGTTGAAGAGCCTGGGGCTGAGGGATGAGCCCTGGGGGACACCGAAGGTTATCCTCTTGGGTTCAGAGGTGAAAGGTGGAAGATGGATCATTTGGGCTCTTCCAGTGAGGAAGGAGGTGATCCATCTGAGTGGGTCCCCTTGGATGCCGATGTGGTGGAATTTTTTGATCACTGTGTGGAGGGATACTGTGTTAAGTATCATTAGTGATTCATAATTGGTCGCAAATAGACCTACCTCATGAACATTAATGAGGTGGGTTGCAATTTGCAGCCCATTAGGATTCACACCCATCACAGGGATGGTGGCCTGCAGCGGTCAGCAGACTACCATGCCTGTGATGCTTTTAAAAAGCTAACTTTTTTTTTAAAGCAGCCCGTTTTCCTTAAAGGAAAACTGGATGCATTTAAAAAGAAAATAATTAAACTTTGAAGTTTAATTTTTTAAGAGTAGTCAGTGGTCCCTGTGACCACAGCATGCTCTTAAAAAATATTTTTAAACCATTCTCAAAGGGAAGGAGTTCCCTTGGGGACCCCTTCCCATTTGTGAAGGGATTGCCAACAACTTTCAATTGGCAGTAAATTACTAATGTTTTACAACCACATTTCAGATGCAAAACATTCAGTACATACCATTTCAATTCAATATAAGGAAGGAACGCCTTCTACACTTCCCTACCTAATACCGAATTGCAAAACCCAACTTGCGATTCGGTAACAAGTTACTGAATCATAATTTGGGCTTTGTACATCCCAAAAATAATGTTTGCGTTCGTAAACGGCCCATTTCTGTGAATCAAGCCATTTGCCACCTCAAAAATGTTCCGTACATGTCACCCATAGCGCTGATAAGTCAGCAACAGCATTCAAACTCTGATGCCCCTATCATAAACACTTAAATGCAAGTTACTCAAGTCACGGAAATAGTCGTGTCTGCTAAATTAGAACATCAATTTGTAACCTGGAATATTTTGTCACTGTTTGAAATGGCCCTTTTTGCAGGGTTATCCCCAAACTTTTTGCTTCTTCCTCCTTCTTTTTCTGACCTGTTTTTGTTGATTTTAGGACTCTGGGCACTTTACCACTGCTATTCAGTGCTAAAGTGTATATGCTTTCTGTATAAATTGTCTTATGGATTGGCGTTTCCATGATTGGCATATTTGATATACTGGTAAGACCCTAGTAAAGTGCACTGAGTGTGCCAGGGCCTGTAAATCAAATGCTACTATTGGGCCTGCAGCACTAATTGTGCCACCCACATGAGTAGCCCTGAAAAGGTAACTCAGACCTGCCACTGCAGAGTCTGCGCGCAGTTTGTAACTGCCATGTCGACCTGGCAAGTGCACCCACTTGCCAAGCCCCACCCTTCCCTCTTCTTCCATGTTAGTCACCCCTAAGGTAGGCCCAAATTACCCCTGTGGGCAGGGTGCAGTGTATGTGAAAGGTAGGACACGCCCTGGTGTGTGTGGCATGTCCTGATAGTGAAATACTGCCAATTTCGTTTTTCACTATTGCAAGGCTACCGGTTCCCATAGGATAGAATGGGGAGTTTGTTTATAACATCTTATAAACATAACTACCCCTGGGAACAAGGTAGGAAAATAAAGTTTAGTATGCCTGAACTCTGGATGTTAAAATGCATCTTTTAGTGAGGGTGATTTTTACATTCTGTGTTTGAAAATACCACTTTTAGAATGTAGGTATTTTCTTGCTTAGCCATCCAGTGTGCCGCTGCTAGGATATGTATTGACTGTCTGGCTTTGGAGTGACAGGGGCTGGGGATGTGCAGTGGCTCCAGAGAGTCTGGATGAGTCACGGCTGGGCTGAATAGACCTGGGCTGCATTTAGAGTAGGGGGAGGAGATTTCCTTTCAACTGAATGGTCCTGGTCTGCCTTCCACAATGCTGTCTCCACCTCCTGCCAGGAAGCTGGTCCATAGAGGACAGAACTGGTTTGGACTAAGCACAGACACTCTCTGCCTGAGAGGACAAAGGGATTTTGAGTTTAAATATTGGGACCCAGACCCCAACATTTTAGAACTCGCTGAAATCAAGTAACCTGCCAAGAAGAAGAGCTGGAAGAGCTGCCAGAAAGAGTATTGTCCCTTTGCTGTGTTGTTCCTTTGTTGGGTTGGCCTGCAGTTGCTGCTTCTGCCTTGGGTAGTGAAAGAACTGGATTGAACTTAATTTACTTGTGCTGAGTATCTCCAAGGGCTTGAAATAGAGCTTGCCTCCTGTTCTGAAGTCTCAGGGACTGCAAAGACTTCACCAACCTCTGGGTACCGCTTCTGGAACCGCTGTTTCAGTTGCCACCGAGAAGGGAAAAGCAAATGACTCTGTCACTGACTCCATTGCTGGCTCTGTGTCCTGATGGCACCGCAGAAGGCACCGTCTGCATCTTGCACCGCAACCCTGGTCTCACCGATGACAACGACCGACGCCACCGAGCCGCTGCTTGCTTTGTGACCTGTGGGCACCACACTCCGCACCGCATCACTTGACTTCGCCATCCTGGTCTCACCGACGCTGCTGCTGACTTCAACACCTGTGACCCCATCGAGGATGGGGGCATCGCTTGTAAGTCTCACAATGCACCTCCTCGTCCCACACAGCAGCCTGAGCTGACCAACGCCAGCTCCTGCTAGCCGGCTCTGTCGCTTGCACTGCAACCTGCCAGAACCACATCAAGCACCGCCTCACCCTGCACCGTAAGCCTTGGTCTTACCGATGCCATCTGGACGATCGTCACCGAGCCGCTGCCTGCACCGCATCGAGAGGGCACCGCACCCTGTACCACTTCCATTTTGCAACGCAACCGCAATGGTTGCCACGACCGGCTCGCACCAACGTGCCAGCCACAACGAGAAAGGTACTGTTACCGAATTTGTCCACGCTTTCGCTGGCCTGTACCGATGCGATCGGCTGGAACTGTTAGACCCTGTTGTATTCAGCATCACGGTAGCCCTGGGCGGAGCTACCGACTCATACGAACTGTGGGGCATATTATCAAGGGTCAATTCGCCGCTTTTTTGGCTTTAAAAGCCAAAAAAGCGGCATAATTTCATCTCCCTATTTTCAATGCGGCGCTAACATGCATTAACGCATGTTAGCAGCCGTTTTTGTACCGCATCTCATTCAGCGATGAACATCGCTAATGAGATGCAAAGTAGGCGTGCCGTCAAAGTTACAACATGTAAGAGAGCGCTAACACAACAGCGCTGTATTAACAAGATTTGCGAGACGATATTGAAACTCCCGCTAACCGCGGGTATCGCCGGATCCTTACGTCTCCTCAAAACCTGACTTAACCATGTAGTGTATGGGTGGTGGATTGGCAGGTTAAATCCACACTCCCATATTTACAAGCTTATCATTAGCGCTCACACGTTATCGCTGTTTTTCACGCATCATTGGCGCTTTTTGCCGCTATCGCTGGATTTCTTATCGCCTTGGGGAAACACGTTGGTAATACCGCGCTAACTCGGCGAAGAAATGCAGCGATAGCCGGCGATAGGAAAACAGCGATCATTATCGCAATTTGTTGCTGATATGCCCCTGTGTTTTTGAGGTATTTCTGCAATTTTAGGGATATCTTGCAAAATATATATTACTGTATGTTGGATTTTTATCGTTTTGGTCTTGTTTTGGGATATATAAAAATATTGGATATTTTTCTAAACTGGTGTGGTGTCCTTTTGTAGGGTTTTCACTGTATTACTGTTGGTTATGTGCAAATGCTTTACACACTGCTCCCGAGATAGGCCTGACTGCTCGTGCCAAGCTACCAAGGGGGTGAGCAGGGGTTATTTTAGGAGTGTAACTCCCTTTCCCTGACTAGGAAGAAGGGTACCTACTTGGACAAAGGTGCAAACCCTTGCCAACTATAGACCCCCATTTCTTACAGTAACTTTCTGGGGACAGCTTCTCAGCCACAGTCTCCTAGTGAAATAAAAGAGACGTATGTATTTAGGGATGAAAATGTTGCTGTGGTACCCCTATGCAGGCTGATGACAGCCTTCCCTATTGCTGGTCATCTCAAACCATCTGGCGACCCCCAAGTGCTCTTGGAACAGATTTCAATCTATTTTTCATTTTTTTAGTTCTTTTTTCAAAGGAGGAGATGTCATTCTGAAAGTGACATAGATGTACAGAGGGAAATAATAAAATGAGGAGCCAGGAAGGGAAGTGGACAGAACCAAGAAGGAAGCAGAAGAAGCAGGCATGCTCAAATGCTTGCGCCTGGCCAATGAATGCCCAAAGTACAATAGGGCAATAAAAGCACACATCTTCCACCACTCCTCAGTGTGTGTACAAATATCATATGGGTTACTCAAAAATGTGGATTCGATTTTTGTATTGCACCAAAATCAACATGTTTTGCTTTTTAGCATATATTCCTTCTCTTTAAATTTCACGGGACTTTACCTAGAAAAAGTTGCCAGAGGGAAAGAGCGGGTGTGACAAATAACACACAGTTTTGAATTCCAATCCGTGTACAATCTCTTGTCTGTGCAAGGATCAGAATTCAACCTTGAACTCAGAATCAGTGCTTACATATTTATATCCTTCTTGTAATAAACCAGTGCACATACTTTCAATTTCTTCTCCAAAACAGTGAACATTAGTTTCTGTTACTGAATAAAAGAGTTCATATTGCTCGGTACTGGGAAGTTGAATACCAATTCACCATGTCGCCAGTACCTTGCAAATCGGAATGAGGGGCTAAATACACTTTGATGAGAAAGAAGGTACCATCCAGCTTCCTCTCGAAATTTCAATTACATCACTTTATTATTTAGGTGGTGTGACTCAGTGCCTGTACTTAGTTATTCGGACATTACTAATAGCTTCCACCTCCTTTACTTTTGTAAAATTCTTGTTGCATGTTTGTGTGACTTAAGTAGTGGATCTTTTCCTCTTGCCTACGACTTGGGTTGAGCTTTGATCACATCCTTTTCAGTCTTCTTTTGGGCAAGCTTGTGTTTATATGGAAATGCGCGCAGGGAACAAAGTGCAAAGTTAGAACAAATTGATTTTTCCAGAGCTGTGATGTTATCAGTTCGAATCACATACTCATTACTGCTCTGAAACGTTCCATAACGGTGAGGTACTGTTTGTTACAGATGAAGCAAAACACATTATTCCCTATGCTTTACATGCCATTCACAGCTCCTTAGCATGCCCCAGTAATGTACATTGATTTTATTTTTGCAGCATAAAGCTGATGCTTTCTGCATATATATAGAGGTGACCTTTTCGGTATTCTGTCATCTGAGGAGTAAACTGCATTTTTATAGTGCCGGCCGGTGTCAACGGGAAAGGCGAGTAAGCTGTCTTTGCCTCAAATGAAGCATACATCAACTTTCTGAATAAATTGTTCACCTTCCAGAGAAACTTCTCCAGTAAAAGGTTAAAAATGCAGGAATATTTTCTGAGTGTCTGATAAAGGATGAAGTTACCAAAATACTTTGGAAGAAATGTAGACTAATTGTATCGAAAGTATACGTTTAATATTAACAGCAATCAATTCTGTTACTGTAATGGTGTACTTTCAATGGCATAAGCATGTCTAATAGCACTTTTCTTCTTAATCAAAGTTTACATATAAAAGGTCTGAAAATATGGTGAGGTACTGGCCTATTTGTTTAGAAACATTTTACATAAGACACTTTTGAGACACAGGGCCAAATTATGAGTTTGGCGGGGTTGGAGTGGACCACCAAAATCGTCTGCCAGATTAGGAGTTTTCTCCTGATTTGGCGGGTGGTGCTTTGGTGGTCTAAGTGGGTGAGCCTTACAAAGGCACAGCAATGGAAATACCAAAGCAAGTCCATGCCATGCAGGAACTGGGGGTGCATACAGCCATGAGGGCACAACATGGGCCCCCTGCATGCATCCCCTGGCCCAGAGGCAATAGGCCCCATTAGTTTCCTCATGGCCACACTTTTCATGGCGGGCTCACCGCCATGAAAAGGGTGGATGTGAGGAAACTCCTAATATTCTTGGCGGTGCCTTAGCTGCACCGTAAGCATATTGCGGCCACACATCACTGCAAAATCACTGAAGGATCATGGATCCCTGGCAGTTGCAGCGGTCCTTCGGCAGTCCAACCGCCAAACTTGTAATAGGTTGGTCAGACTGCCAGTAGGGCGGTGCCCGCACCGCCACCGTGGCTACAGATAATTAGGCCCATAGTCAGAATGTATTTGATCAAGAAATTTGAAGACCATAAACGAATCATAAAGATAAACATCAGCAAATTGTTGTGAAAGAATATAACCACACTTGGGTTAAATAAACAGTAGGAGGCAAAGTCCATGTGTGAGAGCTGTTTTTTCTTTTTGCTTTGTGTACATTAAAAATCAAGCTTATGCTAACATAAGCTGTGTTTACACAGTACTCCATCTTGAATTACTGTTGTAATACACCATGTGATGACTAGTGTGGATACTTGTTTTAAATAAAGAATTGCAAGCTTTACACTAATAAACTGGAGAGTGGATCACTGACACAATATCATGGTAAATAATATTGTTGACAAACATATTGTGTCAAAAATATTGTTTACCACAATATTGTGCTCCCATACTTATAATGGAAAGTACAAAAACACTAATGTTTTCCAAAAATGGACAAAAATATAGATTTTTAGATATAAATAGGGTTTAAAGTACTAAAATGCTAAATATCTTATTATATATATATGTAATATAATGTATCTCCGAGCTGCGTTCGATCTGGTTCCACGTGACTTGCTTTGGAAGGTTTTACTTGACCTAGGTGCTCCCGCGGATTTGGTAGCAGTAATGGCCCGATTACATTTAGATAATTATGCCCAGGTCAGATGGGGGACGAATGGTGAACTAACGGACAAGATACCGATACAGCGAGGGGTGCGACAGGGGTGCGTCCTTGCACCTACATTGTTCTCATTGTTCATAAATGACGTGGTGAGTCGACTAATGAACTGTAGGAATGATGCACCCTCCTTGAATGGCGAAAAAGTCCCCATCTTGCTCTTTGCAGATTACTCCCTATTAATATCAAAATCACCAATGGGTTTACAAATTTTATTAGACGGTTTCCTAGAGTTCTGTAGGGATAGGAGTCTAGAACTTAACACCTCCAAGACTAAGTATATGGTGTTTGGGAAAGTACAGGGTGGCCTGCGGGAGATTAAGGTTCTACAGGAACCCCTGGAACGGGTAACATTTTTTGACTATTTGGGCATAGGTTTAAGTGAGTGTCTCAAATGGGATTATCAGATAAATAAAAGCTACTTAACCCTATGCCAAAGATCCAAATCCTTAATAAGATTTCACAAACAATCATATACCCAACCCCTTTCCCCAGCGCTGGAAATCTATCGTGCAAAAGCCCAAAGCGGAGCTTTGTACGGAGCGGAGATTTGGGGCTATACTTCCGTCAATAAGTTAGTGATATGTGAAAATATCTTTGCTAGGTCTCTTGTCTCGGTCCCAATTACGACTCCTC
Source organism: Calotriton arnoldi (assembly GCA_963921515.1). Lineage (NCBI taxonomy): Eukaryota > Metazoa > Chordata > Amphibia > Caudata > Salamandridae > Calotriton > Calotriton arnoldi. Next base: position 360,746 of record CAWUFW010014449.1, read on the forward strand.
TAATTCCCTTTTCTGTGATCTTGGGCTGAAGAGAATTGGCGATTTGGCTGCCTTGAAACCTTTAACTTACTGGCTGCGCCTATGGACCACCCCTCAACTTGTTGATTATAGAGATTCTCTTCGGGAGGTCATAAGGATTAATGGCGCAGTAAAATTACCATGGTTTAGGCATGTTGCAGACTGGTGCAGGTTAATGAACATGATGGATCTATGGAAGCATCCTGAGAGGGCTACTGGAGACGACTTACTGAGATTAAAAAGCAGGTATTGGGAGGTGGTGGGTGACCGCTATGTGAATAATTCGACTTGTGGACAGCTTACATCCAAGTTTTTAGCCATAAAATTCTGTCCACAATTCGAACCTTTCTTGGATCAGATTTCCCCCCCCCCTTGCTAAAAGCTTGTACATCAGATTTAGATATGGTAATTTGCTCTTAAAATACCCGGGCAAGGAGGTGGTGGGTTTACAATTAGGTTCATGTTCTGCCTGTTCTTCAGCTATTGAATCTGAAGAACATGTTGTATTTTTTTGCCCTGGATATCATGAGTTGCGCAGAAGGTGGATAAGACCCATCTGCCTTAATGCAGGTATTAGGCAGTATCAGATTGCTTATAGAATTTTAAAGGCAGACGTTTCTGAACCAATAGTTTTTGCTGTCAGTCGTTTTTTATTTGCCTTCTGGATAATGCGGCAGAAGTTCATATTACAGACTGTGCAATAATATTAATTGTTATGATATTTATATATTACCTGTGCTGTGTATTTTACAAACTGTCCCTTTTGTCCCATTGAGGCTTTGTATGTTGTACGGTTTTAGGAAAGGCGTATTTCGTAGTTATCAAATGCACTTTTCTTCTTACTCTGGTGGTCTTTTTTAAATCTTTCCTTTTTAAATACCCAAATGAATTGTTTTAAATATTTTAATTGTAAATAGGAAAAGTTTTTTTACGGTATACTTTGATGGTTTGTACAGAAACCGAATAAAGTAAAGTATTGAAGTATTGAAGTGACTAGTGTGGATACTTGTTTTAAATAAGAATTGCAAGCTTTACACTAATAAACTGGAGAGTGGATCACTGACACAATATCATGGTAAATAATATTGTTGACAAACATATTGTGTCAAAAATATTGTTTACCACAATATTGTGCTCCCATACTTATAATGGAAAGTACAAAAACACTAATGTTTTCCAAAAATGGACAAAAATATAGATTTTTAGATATAAATAGGGTTTAAAGTACTAAAATGCTAAATATCTTATTATATATATATGTAATATAATGTAAATTAAATACATTCTAATAATATGTAATGCTATATATAAATATATACTTATATAAACACACAAACAGATATATATGTGTTTGTATTTATATACAAATATACATAGTGTAACAATATTATTATTACAATTTACAAACACCACAACATATGTCAAGCCTCATAATAAATTTTTATTTGAAAATTACCCTTAGTAGAAATGCAATCGTCATGGTAGGTGTGAAGTACTATTGGATATAGATGCAATCAGTACAAAGTAAAATAACACAAGCTCCTTACTTTGTATACATTAGTGGCAATATAAATGTTCAATTTTTGCAAACGTGTATGGATCTCACATAGTCATGACTGGGTACAGCAAAAAGGTGAAGCAGGCAAAGGTGTCTCAGAGCGGTATGTTTGAACTGAAATATGTTCTACAAAACATTGTTAACTCAGCACTCTGCCCTGAATGTCATATTACAACCAGCCACGTGGCTCATATCAGGAATGAAGTTACAAGTGTTTTGCAAACATGAATACTTTGGTCTTTGGCACTGGTGCAGTTTAGCAAGCTGAAATCAGCCATAAACAAAATGTTGGTCCATTTATATGCCCAATTGCTCAGTGATATTGTATAATATGAAACAGGCAAGAATGATTGTGTGCACTACTTAGAAGAATACAGTATTACCTCCTCGTAAGTCTTCCTCACCAAATGACTAACTTAGTGAGCTTCAGCTTCCCAACAGAACCCTCCCTAACATGGCTGACCTCCTTCACCCCTGACCTAGTGCAAGAGGAGACATGACCCACCCCACTTCCCGTTTTTTTAGTTCAGCGTAGCAGACTCCTCAAGCAAGTTGCAGATAAGTGGGGTGTGGTCATGCTTTATTAGGCCCTTATTCCCAGTAGGAGGTCCTGCTGTACGTATGTTTGCATTATGTAGCGCTTATATATTTTTGTATGCAGCACCAAGCATGTTTTAATATTCATTATAGCAGTCCTGCTATAGTGGGCTCTTATCGTCATTTTTGAATCCCTTCTTCAGCAGGCTCATGGTCTGGAATACGGGGTAGGTGCTGAGAGCGACTCCAGCCTGTGTGCGGAGTCCGACTCCAGCATTGTTTTCCCCATCTCTGACACCATGCCATGTGTTGGGACCATGAGCGGGTGTACTTTCTCCAGCTATGCAACTCTGGTGTTCCTTTCTTTTGTATTCCCGATCGATGCCTGCATGCCAGCAAGTCGGGTCACAGCTAGTCACACTGCCAATAGACTGCAGCCTGTGGTGAAACTATTAGGGGTGACAGACGCTGTGGAATGGAAGTGTCTTGCAGCATACAGTAGACCTTGGTGATAGTCGCTGATTCACGCACTCTGTGCAGTTTTTTTGGACTCAGCTGGGGACTGCGGATGCGTCTGGTTGGCGTGCTGATGAGCGTGCATGCTGGCCTGACTGATTTGAGTGTCTAGGCAACAAAGTAGTTGGACGAGAGTTCACTGCACCTTAGTGGCTTTGGGGCTATTTAAGCCAGTCTATTGTTTGTCGGATATTTGGCAGTGTGCATGATGGAGCATACCTTAGCAGTGAGGGTCAGGGTCAGGCTGAGACACCCTCTTTGCTGGCCATACAGCTGATGACTCATGCTGCAGTGGCTGCTGCATTTGAGGAGCATGTGGGTCCTTCCTCTCCAATAAGACAGCACATTGTGCCTTCTACTAGTGCTGATGAGGTGGGGGAGGTGGATGATCTCTGAGGCAGATAGGTGTGGCTGAGCGGCAGCCCCAAGGGACTATTGTGTCTGGCTCCCCCTCGGTTCTGGTGGACATGTGGATGGAGTTGGAGGTCAAGAGCACCAACACCACAGATGATTTCGCCATTTGCTTGACTCCCTATCTATTGTACACTATCTGGTCACTCTTGGAGGTCCTTCAGAGTCTGTCAGTGCTTGTGGAGCAAGGGGCGGATATGACGCCCACCCTGACAGTGATGGTGTAACAGATCAGGATGTTGTCAGACATTTCTTTTGATAGTTTGGGGGCAGCATCTGCAAGTGCTGCCATTCAGGCTAGAAGAGAGGTCTGGTTGTGTACTTGGAGGGCAGACACTACACTGTAGGCTCTGCTGTTGAAGGTCCCCTTTTTTAGGGGGAGTGTTGTTCTGTGCACCATTGGGGTAATGGTGAAGGTGTCTGTGGAGGACTGGAGCTGTTGCCCCCGGCTAGATCTTCTAGTGGAAGGTTCTTTTGGTAGCAGGAGATCCTTTGGTCGGTTGATGCCTTCCAATGCTAATCATCCTTTTCGTGGAGGGGTACGCAGCCAGGGTATCTCTTTTACACGGGAAACACGTTTACAATGCTGCCATTACATCGCGTTCCTTTTACAACGTGGTCGTTACAACAACCGCGTTGTTAGAACGTGATGCCTTTACATCGCAAGTCATTAGATCGAATTGCTGTAGGGGGCGCTTTAACCTAAGGAATAGTATAATTTACTATTCCAACACCTTCCCTACTGTTGCGCACGCTAGAGTTGGAATAGTAAATTATACTATTCCTAAGTCCAGCGCGCCCCCTACAGCAAGTCGATCTAATGACTTGCGATGTAAAGGTATCGCGTTTTAACAACCCGGTCGTTGTAACAACCGCGTTGTAATAGAACGCGATGTAATAGCATGCGATGTAACATACTATATTCCTTTTACACAAATGGGTCCTGGTCTCAGCATAGTGGCTCAAGTCTCATACAAATACCTGACTATCTGAGGGGCTCCGATGTGCAGGTTCCAGTTGGGGGACGGTTAACCCTGGGCAAAGCACTACGCTACGCTCGCGTAGTTTGCGAAGTTTGCGCTACTTCGCACAACGCGAATTGCACGTAGCACAGTGCAAACACGCATAGCGTAGCGTAGTGCAGCTTGCTCGCGGTCCTCAACGTCAAGTTGGCGACCGCGAGCAAGCAAAATGACATCCCGGCAAGACTTTTTCCTCGTTCGCGATCAGCAACATCAAGTTGCCGATCGCGAGCGTGGAAAATAAACCTCCCGGGGAGATTCTCAACGCGGGGAGGTCAGGTTTCTCATTGCGAGTGGTCGCGTATGCTCGCGACCGCTCGCGATGAGAAACTACCAGTCCGCGTTGAGAAAGCTGCCGCTCGAGTACAAATCTACTCGAGCGGCAGTAAAAGACAGCTCGCACTGTGCAAGATGCCGTTTTCAATGATTGCACAGTGCGGACAAGCATCCGGCACTGTGCAATCATTGCGAACAGTGCACTACGCAGTTCGCGTAGTGCTACGCGTAGCTCGCGTAGTGCGAACTGCGCTTTGCGTAGCTTCGCGTAGCGCTACTTCGCGAACTACGCCCAGGCTTAGGGACGGTTGTCAAGGTTTATAGAGACATGGCACAGTTCGGTCTCTGTCCAATGGCTGTTGGGGATAATCGTACCGGGTTATTTCTACACACCCACCTTCCATCCTCTCCAGCAATGGGAAGGGGCCCGGTGGCTTGTATTCAAGACCTGCTGGCACAGGGGGCAATATGCCTGGTTCCTACGATTCAGAAGGTTCACAGAGAATGTTCGCTCCTGTTCCTGGCGAGGAAGGCATCATGGGATTTCTGGCCTGTGCTGGACTTAATGAGAGTCACCACATTTATTCCTCATGTAAGATTTAGAATGTTGTTTTTGCGGGGGTTTCTTCCTTTTTTTGAGACAGAGGAGTGTGGTGGCGTCATTGAATCTGTTGGGTGGTTATCTCCACTTGCTGATCCTGCCAGCCTCCCAGAGGCTTCTCAGGTTCTGCATGGGTTCAGTGCATCATCTGTTCCAGGTTCTCCCTTTTGTGTTATCTTCAGCCCCACAGGCTTTCACACCAGTTTTGGCACATTTGGTGGGGATCATTCATAAGGTGGTGATAGAGGTGTTTCCATTTCTGGATGGCTGGCTGATTTCCACCTCTTCTCTTTCTGAGGGTACCCTTCACGACCAGGAGGTTTGGAGGATTCTGGAAGTCCAAGGTTTCCTCATCACCAGCTGGGAGCCTAGTCTAGTCCACACGCAAGGTCTGGTGTTCAGTGGAGGTCACCTGGGCATGGTCAAGGGTCAGGGTTTTCTACCAGTGGCCAAAAAAGCAACATTAAGGTGGGAGATGAGTTGTCTGCTCATTAGGGTTGCTGCTCCTGTGTCTCTGTGGTTGAGGCTGCAGGGGTCGGTGTCAGCAGCAATCAATGTTCTTCCATGGGCGCAGTGGCTTGTGTACCCCATTGGTCAATTATCTCCTGGCTCATTGATCCCTATGTTCCAACAGTTGCGTCCTGTCTGTGATGGTGTTTCCTCAGGTTGGGTGGCCCTCGAGTGGTGGTTGGATGACATCCATCTACCTGTGAGACTTCCTTTTCTGGTGTCTCCTTCCAGGGTGGTGTCCATGGATCCCAGCAACTTTGGCTGGGGGGCGAACTTGGAATTTTGGTCTGTGCAGGGGAGAAGGGATTTCCTGCAGGTTAGTTGCACTTCAAACTTCAGGGTACTGAAGGCGATTCAGAGGGCCTGTCTGGCATTTGGGCCTTTCCTTTTGGGGCATCAGGTTTGGGTCCTGATGGTCAATCAGGTTGTGATGGGTTATCTCAATCTCCGGGGGGTTGAGGGTTCAGTGCTTGTGGCTCAGGAGTTTCTAACCTAGGTGGTGTGCACTATCCTATCAGGATCCTGGATTTTCTGTCAGGAGTTTTTTAATTGGGCCTGGCTCCTACTACTCTTCGGGTGCAGTGGGCTGCTTTGCGGGCTTTCTGTCGTCTTCAATTTGGATGATCTGGATCCATTGGTGGCCCAATTGTTGTGTAGTTTTTTTTTCTTCACCATCCTCAGGAGATTTGTCCTGCCCTGGCCAGGAGTCTCCTGTTGGTGTTGCAGATGCTGCAGGATGCTCCTTTAACATCCTTGGGGTCTGTGAATGTGACGTTCTTAACCTTGCAGGTTGTTTTTTTGGTGGCCATTGTGTCTGCTGATCAGATTGGGGAGTTGGGGTCCTTTTTATGGTCACTTTCCTTCTTGCAAGTGTTGCCGGATTGCATTGTCCTGACCCCTGATCCTAAGTTCTTGCCCAAGGTCCCCTCCATTGCCAATTGTTCCATGGAGGTTGTTCTGCCCACCTTCTCTCAGGTGCCTGGGTCTGGGGTGGATGCTGATTTCCAGCTGTTGGTTGTCAGGGGAGCGTTGTTGGTGTATCTGGAGAGGACCTTCTAATTTTGCACATGTGATAGTTTGTTTGTCACTTTTGGCCCGGAGAAGTCGGATCTAATGTCTTCTCTTTCCACCTTGGGCAGGTGGTTTAAATCAAAGATCCTTCTGTCTTACAGGTTGCAGGGGTCAGAAGTGTCAGCCCTGATAGAGGGGTGGTCTACCTGTAGTATTTCTGTCTCATGGGCTCATTTCTAGGACGTCACGTTTAAGGACGTTTGTGAGGCCACGTCGTGGGACTCTCCTCACATGTTCATGGACCACTGTCGGTGGTGCTGGATGGTTCAGCTGCTGGGGGTTTTGCTGAGGCTGTTGTACAGGCTGACTCTGCCTGTGATTGACTACCGCCCACCTGTTAGGCATCTGTTTGTTTTTCCTCTATTTGTTGTTTTGTTTACGCCTTTGTTATGCCTCACATGTTGTTTTTTGGTGACCATGAAGCAGCGTTGGCTTTGGTATATGCTCACTAAGTTAGTCATGTGGCGAGGAAGACTTACGAGAAGGTAATGCCCCGGTTACTTACTGGAAATCTTCATTACTCTGAGTGTAGCCTTCTTCATCACATGAGTTCCCATCCCTCTCTTCCCTGTTTGGCTATTGGCTTCATGTTGATTGGGTGCTGAACAAGAAAGTGGGGTGGGTCATGCCTCCTCTTGTACTAGGTCAGGGGTGAAGTAGGTCAGCCATGTTAGGCAGGGATGGGAGGACTACATCGCTAATTTGCTTGGAGGGTTCTATTGGGGAGCTGAAGCTCACTAAGTTAGTCATGTGGCAAGGAAGACTACACTCGAAGTAATGAAGAATACTGGTAAGTAACCGGGGTATCATCCCTCTGTTTGCTCACGACCTTTGAAGCACAATGCAAGGATGCCACGAGTTCTCAATAATCCTTTGGGTCAATATGTATTCTCTGTTATACCTCTGTTGAGGTAAAGTGGTTGGGCATTGGAAGGGGTGAGGAGATGGAAAAGTAATGAAGAAAGTATTAGTGAATATCATTTTTCACATGTACCAACATTTCACTCCTGCATACATTTACATCTTGCCTCAGGGGTTATGTAGGGAAGAGTTTTCTGATCAAAGGGAAAATGCACATTTTATCTGCTTGTCTGTTGTACTCGTCAAGCAAGCCGCATGTCTCCCAAATACTGCACATTCAATTGACTTTCAATCAGAGGCTGACAGAAGAAGCCACTCATTTGTTGCACCAGTAAACATTGTGTGCACTTGTGCGAAGAGGCCTTTTGCATTACAGACAGTGTGCACATTGATAGTGTGACAATGATGTTGTTGTGATCATGAAGTGCAGTGTGACAGAGGGGCACAGTTGTACACTTCTGTTGTCTCAGCATTAACATCAAAATCCAAGTTCATCAGTCTATTATAGGGTTCTGATGTAACAAATATCACTTTTAGTACATCTTGACACAGACAAATTTGATAAGTGCAGTAGTGGTCAGTATATGGGCAGCAGAAAGGAAAGCAGCGCTCGCTTGCGCTGTGCATGGTGCCGTTCGCGATGATTGGACAGTGCGGACAAGCATCCGGCACTGAAAATCACCGAGAACGGCATTTTTCTATCGCACTCCGACGCTTGCGGAGCTCCGCGTAGCGCGGCGGAGTTTTTTCCCACTTCGCGGAGTTTCGCGTATCGCAACTCCGCGAACTCCGCCCAGGGTTATACAATAGGCAATGGAAGTATCTGCCTTTGTAGGGAAGTCAGCAGGCTCAGGGTGATATAGAAGCCACAGTGAGCCCAAGCACCGAGTAACAGGTAAATAATAGTGTCAAGATGTTCCTTTATCTATGGAGCCATGAGGTAACCAACAATGTGATTCCCATTTATGCAAGTTGGCATGCCTACAGTTGCTCTGTGATCGCTAAGGATGTATCTAGGTGACAAAATCCTGACTGACAACTAAAAAAACAAAATCAAAAGATGCTGCTGAGATAGCTGATGCAAATTGAAGATCTATCACTGGCTTTGTGACAGCCTATCCCTCGGGGAATAGCCTTGACGACCAATGACAGGAAGTGGCTTTAACACTGAACAAACTTAGGGAGAGCGCAATGAAGAATGGCAGCATGGGGACCCTGTGTAGAAGCTGTAACATCCAGTACAAATCTGAGGGCGGGAAGGCCAATATCAAGGCAGATAAAAGCCTCAAGAAAGTGAGAGCAGATGGGTGTCCACACTGAGGATGACTTCCAGGACTGATAATTCAAAACAGATAATATGGCTTGATAAAGTCATTCAAGTTTTTTTTATTATTATCGTAATGAGTTTTTTTAATATCACATTAGGTCAGATTAATAGACTTTCGAAGTTAATAGGAGTCACTATTACTATATGCTAGACACTATATATACATATACTACTATATGCTACAATAATTCAATGGATGGCACAAGAGTAGGGTGGAAACACGTTGTTCACATTCCATTTACAACAGCTCATAGAAGTGGTAATCAACCCTTAATATGCTATTGATCCCCTTATCACTCAGTACCCCTATTGAGGTATAAGAATTAAGGGCCTAATTTAGAGTTTGGTGAATGGGATACTCTGTCACAAATGTCCCATCCACTCTGTTACAAGTGCCATAGGATATAATTCACTTGTAATATGGCAGACGGGTTATCTGTCACATTTGTAACAAAGTAGCTCATCCACGAAACTCTAAATCAGGCCCTTATTTTTAAGACCTCTCCTAGTCAAATTGATGATGATTTTTTTCTCTCTCTTATAGCTAAAAGAAAGGGATGGATGGAGGGAGGCAGGAGTTTGAGTATTCCTTGGAAGAAGCATTATTAAGGGCCAAACTTAGGGGCACATTAAATAAATCCGCCAGGCATGGAAGCGGCAAAAATCCGCCCGCACACACCGCCTGAACACCGACCACGCCATTATGAGTACACAAACCGAAAACCGCCATCGGCGGAAAAATCACACAAAATACCGCCCGCCATCGTCCGAGTCGGAGTCAAACCGCCCGCCACGGACGGAAACACGCACGACAACACAAAACCGCCCGCCCACACGGCCGACACACCGCACGTGAAATTACGATCGCACCGCCATGAGCGCGGAAAAACAACAAATATACCGCCCGCCAGCGCAAACAACGCCGATGAGAATCGACACGGCAGAAGCCATGGCGCCCACGTACCTGCACAGAAACCATCCGCACACAAAACCAATAGCACACAACATGGCCAACAAGTCCACACAGCAAGGCACGCACAAATACACAAGCACAGTACACATCCCGAAAACACCCCCGGACAAACAAAAAATACAAAGGCCAGAACCCCAGACACAACACACCTGAAAACAACAGACCATGAGGACACACCCACATAGGTGAGTACAAAAGCAGCACTCCCACAGACCACAACCCCTTGCTACATTGCAAACCAGAGAGGAGAGGAGAGGACACAGTGACACAGCAAGGACAGCAGCACACCACAGAAACGCACACATCACAACCACCACCACCACCACCACCACCACCAAACACCACCACCACCACCACCACCACCAAACACCGGCACCACAAACCCCCTGCACATTACACAACACACACCGCACCAGCACCACAAACACCATGGCACCACAAAGGATGCCCAAGTTCACGCCCATGGAGCTGACGGTCATGGTCGACGAGATCATCAAGGTGTACCCACAAATCTATGGGAACATGGTCCAGCACACACCACTAGCCACCAGAAACAGAATGTGGAACCGGATCGTAGACCAGGTCAATGCAGTCGGGACCCTGCCCAGGAACAGAGTCGAGATCAACAAACGTTGGAATGACGTAAAGAGCCTGGTCAAGAAGAAGGAGGGCAAAAACAGAGAGCTGGCTGCCGTCACTGGCGGAGGGAATCCCGCGCTCTTTAAGACCTTCAAAGCGTGGGAGGAGAAGGTGCGAGTCGTAATCCATCCGGAGATCCTCGCCGGATTAGCAGGGGAGTGGAGGCTGGTAAGTACAAACTAATGTATACCAGCACACCGCTATGTACTCACATGCACTACCACCATGCCACAGCTCCCAGGGACAAACACCCCCATGTCCAGCACACTATACACAACACATCACACACACATGCAACAGACACCACCACACACAGCCCAAACCGAACAACTGTAAGATGCGTGGGGACATGTGTACACTCAGCCAGCCACGTAACCACCAACAGGTCCCCAAATATGCCAGAAGCGCCACAACGAGCACCCACCACACCCATGTGTCCGCCACAGCTGCACTAACCGACAAGTAACAGGTAAGTGTCAGGAACACAAAGTGCAGTGGGTGGGACGGTGGACAGCCCAAGTACAACACACACCAGGCCCCTAGTCCCACAGCACAGCAAGGAGGAGCATCCCCACACCCCACAGCCACGTGTCAGCCACCGCAGTGCACAACGACAGCCGAAAGGCAGACATCACGGTCCACAGCAATCGGTGTCAGTGGGTGTCCAGCCACCCCCACGACCCACAACACCCCCCACCCCCACAGACCTGCAACATGGAGCACCCCCACTTAGAACCATGTGGCATCCAGTACAGTGCACGCACGAACAACCTGCAGGTGGGAAACTGGACAGGGCTGGATTACTGGAGGCATGAGGACCGGAACACGACCAACACATGGGACATGTCACGTAGCAGACGAACACGCAGCACTGCCCACCGTCACGAACAAGTGAACAATGTGCACACGGACATGAACAACAGACTCACACCCCACATGACCCATCACAGACATAGCAACACCCAAGGAGCCACGTCTGCATGCACAGGCCACACTGAATATAGTACCACACGGCAGCCACTGTGCAACTCATCACACACAACCGAAACACCATTGAAGTCCTGTCCATGTAGCCCCAACTGCCTGTCAACCACACACCCCACAACTACGCCTATGTAAGACAAACAACACTAGACGCAACAGAGCGGAACAACATATATGCACACGAACACCACTGAACCCATCAAACACACAGACACACCATGCACAAACAACATACCATCCATCCCATCCGTCAGCCCCAGTCTCATGAAAGGCATGTCATCCGCACAGCTGCCACACATACAGCAGTCACGCTAAGATACATGCCCATGACCAACCATGTGCCAGAAGTCAATGAAGTGCACGACACACTGTGAGCAACAACACACAACATGGGCCACACCCCCGAGCACTGCAGTGATGCACATGGCACAGGGCAGCACGCACACCAAGGAGATGGGACAACTGCAATACGTTGGCTGGCACACAACCATCACTCACTCATAACGATGCGTCCAATGCCATGTCCAGTAATCACAACAGACAGCAAATATGCAGGCCATGTCAAGCATGCACACACCTCAAACCATGCACTGTCATGCTGCCACAACACATGTCACGTTCGGCACCCATGGCTCACAGCATGTACCCCAGAAGCATATTCCCTCCCAAATGCGAATCTGGGGCATGGCCCCCATGTTGCCATATGCGTTCCTAAGCGTTCCATTTGAACCCCAAAAGCATATTCCCTCCCAAATGCGAATCTGGGGCATGGCCCCCATGTTGCCATATGCGTTCCTAAGCGTTCCATTTGAACCCCAAAAGCATATTCCCTCCCAAATGCCAATCTGGGGCATGGCCCCCATGTTGCCATATGCGTTCCTAAGCGTTCCATTTGAACCCCAAAAGCATATTCCCTCCCAAATGCGAATCTGGGGCATGGCCCCCATGTTGCCATATGCGTTCCTAAGCGTTCCATTTGAACCCCAAAAGCATATCCCCTCCCAAATGCGAATCTGGGGCATGGCCCCCATGTTGCCATATGCGTTCCTAAGCGTTCCATTTGAACCCCAAAAGCATATCCCCTCCCAAATGCAAATCTGGGGCATGGCCCCCATGTTGCCATATGCGTTCCTACGCGTTCCATATGAACACCAAAAGCAAAGTACAAACCAGACCCAGGATGGGCCAGGAGCCCGCATACACCAGAGTCACAATGAGTAGGGGCAAAGCAACACACCCATCGGCATGGCCAATCCGTCCCATGCCACATGTGCACAGCACACAGTCCCATTGCCTAGCACACACAACTACAGATGCCACAGCCACACACTCGCCTCCGGGAAACCCATGTACGAGATTGCACGAACTGCCAATGTCAGACGACTAATACATACTTCGCCAGGTGCAACACAATAACAAATCTCATTTTCTCCACAGGTGACGAACTGCTGGACGCTGGGGATGGAGACAGCAGCCAGCACAGCCAGCCTACAAGCCCCCAACGAGGACACACGGATCTGGAGGATCTGTCCACCTCTTCGGACACGGACCACCAAGCTGGCCCATCTGGCGTGGCAGGGCCCAGCCGCTCCCCAGGACCCCTCCTACCCACCAACCCATCATCCAGGGATGCTGAACAGTCCCAGTCCCCTGCTGCCACTGTCGTTGCGGCCACACCCACGGTCATTGCGGCCACTACCACTGCCGCAACCGCCACCATCGCCGCACCGACCACCACCGCCTCCACCACCACCACGTCTTCGCTGGCACCAGCCCCAGCGCAGGTGGTGGCCCGGCCGACTGGATCCACCCTGGGAGCCACAGCGAGGACCGTGGTGTGCAATGTGGCTAGTGGGCAGGCCGGTGGCAGCAGGACTGGTAGGAGGAGCAGGGTCAGGGAAACGCCAGCCTCCCCTGGGAGCCATGCCCTGCCTCAAATGGCCAGAGTCCTTGGGGCCTATGAAGAGGCCCAAGGACAATGGGCCAGGTCTGCCACTGACACGCGGGAGGTGCTGGGGGTGCTGAGGTCCATGGACGCCCATATGGGCCAATTCGTGTCCCGTATGGACCAACTCGTGGACCTCATGGGCCAGCTGGTGGTGGCGGTGGGGTCACAGGCAAGGCCAGCAACACCACCTCCGCCACCACCTGCTAGGGCGCAGGGTCGGCCAGCAGTGTCCACTTCCCCTGCGTCCACAGCCAGTGAGCACACCTCACCCACCACCAGCAGGTCGCCACCACACACCCCCTCCCAAACGTGGAAGGGGCCGTCCGAAGAGGAAACAGATCTCCCGGGAGGACTTCGCACGCTCCAGTCGCAAGTGAGGCAGCCAGCCAGCCTTCCGCCAGCCTTCCTTGACCAGCCACTGCATTGACTTGCTCTACGATCCCACTCCACACAGCCAGCTGGATGGCATGTGTGTGTTGGACTATGGACATAGAACCAGTGGGTACACCCTGATCATCACGCAGCCATGACCGACAGCTCATTGTCACTGCACGCACCACTTTTGTTATCACCTTACACACAATCACATGTCACAGTTCGTAATAAATGCACCTTATTCACTAACTGCTGTTTGTGCCCTGTGTTTTATTTGTACGGAATACAACGGCCACCTTGGGCGGAAGGGCACCTGATGCGTGGCATGGCAATGGAATCCGGAGGGCCTGTAGGGACCTAGGGGTGGGAGACAGAACAGGAGCACATTCAATGAGTGTGTCACACACCCATCACACAGTACATGTCAACAACTACAAGCAATGTACACACATCGCACAGAGCAATAGGGCACAATGCCACAGTCACCAACAGTGGCATACTACCCTGGCCATGGAGCGTTGACACACTGCACGCAGTGAACATACGGCCACCCTGACACAGCACACACACACCTGCACAGATACAGACACATCATCCGTCGTACATGGACACTCACCGTCAAGTGAAGTAGCGGGCGATGAGCTGCTGGCGCACATTCCCAGCTTCCTCCTCTCCGCTGTCCACCTCACTCGAGCTGTCCTGGTCTGCGGGCTGGGGCCCTGGTTGATCTCCGTCATCCACAATGAGGGGGATCTGCTTCCGAATGGCCAGATTGTGCAGCATGCAGCACGCCACCACTATCTGGCACACCTTCTGTGGGGAGTATGCCAGTGCACCCTCGGTGCGGTCCAGGCACCTGAACCTGGACTTGAGGAGGCCAAAGGTACGCTCGACCACACGTCTGGTCCTCCCATGTGCCTCATTGTATCGATCGTCTGCTGGGGTGCGAGGATTCCTCAATGGACTGAGCAGCCATGCCCCATTTGGATACGCAGAGTCACCTGGGTGTGAGGGACACAGAGAACCGTAGCTATTCCAACTGGACAGGGGACAGCATCGCACAACCAGCACGCTACACCACTCCACATACTCACCGACAATACAGGCACGATCCTGTTGCAGATTGGCCATCAGTCGTGGCAAGATGCTGTTGCGCATTATGTGTGCGTCATGGGCCGAGCCTGGAAACTTTGCACACACGTGGGTGATCACCATGTCCGCAAGGCACACCACTTGCACATTCAGGGAGTGCGTGTGCTTCCTGTTGCGGTACAGGTGCTCAGTGGCCTGTGGTGGAACAAGGCCAACATGAGTGCAGTCAATGGCTCCCACGACGTGTGGGATTCTGCCAAGGGCATAGAATGCACCCTTCACTGCCGCCAATTCACGAGCCCTGGGGAAGCGGATGTACCTGTTCCGGTACAGCATCATGGCTGCCAGTACATCCCTCAGCACCTTGCTGAACATGGGCTGGGACATCCCTCCTCCACTGCCCACTGTGTGCTGGAATGACCCAGTGGCGAAGAAATGCATGGCGGCCATCACCTTAGCCGTGGGGGTGACAGCAGTCGGATACACCCTGCGGGGACGGAGATGGGGCTCTAACATGGCACACAGTCGATGCAGAGTTGGCCTGTCCAGCCGAAACTTCCTGATTACCTCTGTATCGTCCATGTCCGCCAGCAATTGGTATGGGCGGTCAATGTTCGGTCTCCGCCTGGGTTAAATGGCAGAGGACACATGTCAAAGCAACACGGCACATAGCAATTTCGCATACACATCACTGACATGACTGAGCAAGCACATGAGCCACAGCCCAGCTGTCAAGCTGGGACGGCACGGCCACAATACACTTACACAGGTCTCCCAACAATGGCAATGGCAAGTGAGACATACCACTGCCATGTGCATGCACATGGGGATCTAGGCCCCAATGACTTGCGGGCGTGCTGATGGGGACTGACTGCATATTCGTCAAGCGGCAACGCCACGGCAACATGAGTGTCTGCTGAGCATGGAACTGCTTCCGAGGCTGGATGAGTATGGCACACGACGACGACGATGTGGGCACGGGCTGAGCGGCCAATACAAGTGGGACCTGTGGCACGAGGGGATATGAGACAGTAGTAGGTGTCAGCACTGCACCCTATGTACAGCACTGTACGGATCACAGCTCCCGAAACATTGACTGGTGTCCACATTGACAGCCCCATGCCAAGACGGCTGTGTGCTTGCAGTCACAGGTGAGAGGTTACATTGCACGTGCCAGGTGGCAGACGTACATAGTGGGAGCTGGCATGTGTGTGCATGTGTCTCCTGTTCAGGATCCACCAGATGGGCGCTGACTCTGTACTGACCATTGGACACAGCATGTTCCGTGGAAGGCTTGTGTGTGTGGGATGGTGGCACTGGATGTGCCTCCGTTGGGTGGGGGGCCATGCACAGGGCGGGTACGTCGATGATTGCGCATTGTTGGTCACGGTGGGTGCACCAACTAAGATGTGTTGCCCTGTGTTCAATTCCTATGTCCGCATGATGATGGACTGTGGATGTGGGCAGACTACACATTGGTCGATGTGCTGTCTATATGCATGTGCCTTCACACCAGGCACAGCTGCCCCTGCACATGTGACCCCTGCTGGACTCGCTGCTGGGTCTGTGGAGCTGATGCACCTTCTGCGCGTGGGGCGGACAGCTCTCCTCACTTCCCTCATTGCGCATGTCATGTCTTTGCCGCAGGTGACATGGATCATGGAGGGCCCACATGTACGCGTGGGTAGGCTACACATGATTGTTCACTGGTCGCCACCCCCAGTCAGTGTTTCGAATGGGAAGGTTGTCGTGCTGGTGGTATGTTCGATGTGGCGGATGGGCGGGCCTAGGTGCGGGCTTACATTCCGGACATGGGGGGTAGTTGGATTGGCGACTAGTTGCAGTACACACGGGACACGTCTCTTCCTTTCCACATCTGGGTCATCCCTTGTACTAACTGACAGTGATACAGTCATCTTCGCCCCAGCCCTCATGTCCTCCCCTCGCCCCCCAATATGCATGCTCACCTGCGAGGCTAGCGCTTGCACAGGCAGCCCCAAGCTCGTACCAGAGAGGGCAAGGAGTGAATGTGTGGGTCCAGTTGCACGAGTGGGCTGTCTCAGGGTATGATGTGTGGCGGGACGCCGTCCACCTGCGTGGTGCCCCAAATGGAGACCCGGCCTGCATGGACTATGCATCACAGTCTTCGCCTTCCGGATCCGCCACCTGCGACACCCAGTGGCTGTGGCTGCCCTTGCGGCCAGGCCGCGTCCGTCTGTGGCTGTTGGCCCACACATTCACTCTTTGGCCTCTCTGGGGAGGGCTCGGGGTGGTGGCGCACGCGCTTGCACTTAGTCGCAATGGCATGTGTCGTGGTTGGTATGATGGGCAATGGATGGGATGGTGCGAGCCACCTCCCGTGACGTCAGTGCTGCTCGTGCTGTGGTGCGTCCCCCTACACTTCCATGTGACTTGTGCCATGCTAGACGTTGAGGTTCTATTGCCTGCATGATATGACCAGGAGGAGCGCGAGGAGACCTCTCACACACCATGCTCCACTGCCATCCCGTGCCCTGTATCGCCTGTGCGGATTGACTATGTTGGGGTTACACCTGGTCGACTGGGGCTGTGTGTGCCTTGTCAAGGGGCATGGCGGGCGCACAACAGGATCCAGCTTGTCCACAGAGGGTGGGCTGAGGTGCGCCTGGTACCGCCTTGTACGTGTGCCCGGCTGCTGTGCACACACGTGTTCACTCCCCCCCGACAGGTGTCCTCTCACAATGCCCAGGGAAGCGGTGGTGTACTGTTCATGACCCCTCCCAACACGGCGTGCTCCAACTTGGCATGTGCGCATCTACCCGTCGCACCCACCCACCTGAGCACTGCGTCCATACGACTTCACACGACACATGTGTGTCTTCCACAGTAGTGCTACTCATTTGCGTTGACATCCAATACCAGTGGACTACATGGTCATGTCACGACTGCCGTGTACTTCACATACTCTCATCCTCTCTCATTCGTACTTGTGAAATGAGTCAGCGGAGACAGTTTTGGTTTCAAACATTATATTGAGTCCTCTGTGATGCAGTATAGTGGACACTACTGGCAGCGGAATACATGTTGAGGATATACTGAGCATGATTACAAATGGGATAGGGTGTGGGGTTACATCTGCTTGGCCAAGGCTGTGCTAATGTACATTTACGTATAGCTGCGGAGCTGCGGACTTTGACACAGACGGTATACATGTAGCCTACCAGACCGCTCTGCATCATGGGCACAGTCCATCTCAGTTCCATGTGACAGGTTTGCTGCGGTTGTTCCTCATGCACGCGTGCATGTGAGATGACATCAGGGCATGTGCTTGCGTGCATGCAGCGGCGTGCCACTTGTTGTTGCACTGTGGTGGTTACTGGACATGTCACAGTCACTGGGGTCGTGTTGTTGTTGTATGCACTTGTCGTCCATGCAAAGGTCCTGGTATGGGATTCCCGGGGCGGGGGTGGGAGGGGTGCAGCACCCACAGACTCCAGGCGACCTATTCATGTCCACTGAGCGGTGTGTGTGTCCATGTGCGCTGGATCCATGTCGTGTCCTGGTTGTTCGTGCAGTTCCGTCCATGTGGGTGCGATGCACAGAGCCCATGCCACTGCCTCCCACGATGCATGCGGTGTTCCTGGATGTGATGGGGAACAGTGTGCATGTCCCGGTCATATCCGATGTCATGGCGATGTCGTTGATGGTGTGGTTACAGTTGCCGGTCGTTTGGTATGGCTGTTGTGGTGGTGACTGGCCAGTCCGTGCGGAAGCTGAGCATGGGTGCGGGGTTGGACTTCATAGGTCACTCGGGGAACCTGCGTTGTGGTCCGACGTATTTACAGGTTGTCAGGTATGCGATGCCGTCCAGCAGGGCTTCCATGTCATTGGTGGTGTCCATGTTTGCCAGCCAATGAAGCGGATGGTGGCTGTCAAGGTGTTGTTCGTAGGTTGTCCCTTGGAGGACCATGATGGGGCATGCTGGGTGACATTCGATGTAGCTGTTCTCGATGATCCGTCGTGTGGAGGCACAGTGGTTCCATTTCAGTGTGCGTGCGATGTTGGCCACATACGCCATGCCCCCATAGGCAGAGCAGGCCCTGTCGTGTGCGTCCAGAGGGAGGAGTAGTGGTAGCAGGTCCGCCTTCAGACATGCCGGGTTGGAGAGGCATATCTCGTCGCATATATCTCCGGGTTGGAGAGGCATATCCCTCTCCATATGCCGGTTGGAGAGGGACACCTCCGACAGTAGAAGACGGGCATGACGCAGCTGAACAATGTGATGCGGTAAGTCAGTCGGTAACTTACGTTCAGCAGGGACAGGAGATCGCATCCCAATGTATGTATCGTGTTGGTTTGGTACAGCTTGAGCTGTTCGGCGTAGTTGGGTAGGTGTGTTGCGGTTGCCATTTCGCAGCGGTTCGTAGAGGTGGCGTGCTCCGGCTGTGTGTGCAGTCTGCAATGTGCACGCTCCGGGGTTGCTGTGAGCTCTGTGTAGTCGTGGGGAGACAGGACTTGTGTTCTGTTGGCTTGTTTGGAGGACACGGGCCCTCTTCCCACATGCTTCTCAGACAGTTCAAGGTCAGTGCTGTGTGACTCCTTCCAATTAACTTGCATGTGGCCGACATGGGGGAGTGTTTTCTTCTTTCTTCCCCGTCCGTTGTGTGCTTCTGTGATATGCGCTATCTGCCGTGTGGTCGGTCTCCTCGGCATGCCTGTGTTGGTCTATTCTTGGACAATGGCTGTATTCACCGGCTTCTGTCGTAGGGCTGTGGTTTCGGTGTTGGAATGGAAGGTCATTCAGTGCTGTCTGCTCTCCCTTGTGTGGGCGGCAGGCTGCCTTTCCGCTCTGCGTTGGGCCTTGTGTGTGGATGTAATTCTTGGGCCACCTGTTGCCGGTCCCCGGGCTCTTTGGTGTTCCGTTTCATGTGTCTTGTTCATATGTGCAGGGTGGTATGGGTTTTTCAGTGTGGTACTGGCGTTCCTCTTCCCGAAGGGGCCCTGCTTCTCCTAGTTGGTGTTGCCGCCGCTGTGTGCTACGCCATGTTTGTTACACTGGGGTGTGTCCTGCTGTTGCGTGACTTCACTGACATGTGTGCGTCGGTTGTGTGGCGTTGGGTGTTGTCCGTGAATTGGGCGTTGGGGACATGTCTGTGGCCGGCCTGTCACGTGTCATGTGCGTTCGGGGTGGGGCTGATGTGTGTGCTGCTTGGTTGTGTCCCTGTGTCTGTGTGCGACGCATGCATGGCGCTGCGGTTGGCCTCTGCGTTGTGCGCATGTGTGGCGGCGTCATCGGCGCTTTGGGGCCGTGACGGGGTGGTTGGTTCCTAGTCCCAGGTGGTGTGTACACATGTGTTCTGCGATGTTAGGATTTGGCCTGTGTGTCATATGTGGATGCAATGGTGGATGTGTAGTGTGCACGCGCTGGTGGGGGTTGTCCGCTTTTCCGCCCTTGCACTGTGTGCGCTGTTTGCGTGCACTTGTTGTGTGTGTGCCTACCTGCGTCTCCGCGGTACGTTGCGTCCTTGGTGGTGCATCAGCAGAAGCATGGGAAGGGCCTGCAGTGCTGGATTCATGCCCGGGGTGCCGATTCTTCGTTGTCCGTGCTCTGCGTCCGTGTTTCCGCCTCTCTTTCACGTGCGGTGTCTCTTTGCCGTGGGAGCCGTTTGTTTGCGGCATCGTAATTTATGCGCCGGGCGGGACGTGTTTCGTCGGACGGTGTGTGTCAGTTGTGCTGCGCCGCTACGTGTGCGGGCGCACTTTGATGGCGGACGGTGTTGCTGGCTTGCCGGCGGTGTTTGGCCTGCTTTTCGCATCATAATTGGGCGGGCGTGTGGACTGCTGCGTGCCGGCGGTAACTGGTGGTTTTTGCATCCGCCAGCACGGCGGTTGTGCTTCCGCCCGCCATCGTAATGGGCCCCTTAGAGACCAGTTTCACTAGGGGGGGTGACTTGAAACTTGTCTCAGTGGAGGGGGTGGGCGGCTATTGAACCTGTTCAATGTGCCTGGGAAAACAGATAAAATTGTATCTTTAACTAGAAATGGCCTCAAAGGAGTTCAGAAACACACAATGATTAGGAAAGGCCTGGGGAAATCTAGGTCTGATATTTTTTTTTACAAAAGGCACATCTTAGAATAGTTGATCAGAGAAGGATAATGCACAAGCTATATCCAAATTCTTTTCATTCCTCATGTGTCACTAAAAACAATGCGATGGGCATTTCCACAAGGGACTCCAAGTTCATGTAGAAGACAGTAGAAGAGATAAGGCTGAAGGCACTTGATGCTGAGGTGAACTCTTGAGCGTAAGCAAGTGAACTTGACCACTATCTGTGCACCCAGGCTTTTTGAAGATTCCGTTTTTTTTTTTTTTAAACAGATTTTTATATAGGGCGAAGCAATTTGCCTAGAATGACAGGATGTTGCGCGTCCTTGCCAAAACTTGAAACCGGTTCCCCAGATTTGAGGTCGACCGCCCTAGCTGTTAGGCTACATCCTCTCCCCTATAAGCTCTTTACATTCCTTCATTCACATCCTGATGTTTTTATACATTTTCCATGGCTCCATGTTGTCACACATAAGAAAATAATTTCATTAGACCTTAAAGTTCTCCATTTGATGGCAATGTGGATAGCAGTCATGTGTAGTACCATGCTATTGCTTTATTTTTTGGTTCTGTAGTTCTTAAATATTCGCTATTTCTAAGATATGTTCAGAGAATTGTTACAATTTTTTTCTAGTTCTCAGTCTGTCTGGGTACTTTTTTACTAGAACTTTAAATAATATTTTGGGAAAAACGTTTCTGTTTCCTAGGTTGCAACAAGTTGCAACTCTTTTTGAATCAAGATGAAGTTATTACATTTGAATCCTTCAATCCTTCCTACACTATTCCTTCACCTTAAACATTTTAGCATATCTTCTGTCACACTACTTTCATCCAGAATGGTTTGTAATTCTGACAAGTCTGTATGTGCAAGTAGGAAATACCTTTCTTGAGATTACTGTAGTTTTTCACTGCTGGATTCCACTTACCGGTCCATACAATGTTTCGTTATTTCAAGACATCGGTAGGCTGATCCCTCTTCTTTGTCCCCATTATAAGAGTTCCACAGGTAAACTCATTGGTTTGTTATTTGTTCAATGAACCTAGATATTTTCTGAAAATGACTAAAATTTAGCAACAAATATTACACTTCTCCAGTTTAATAAACAGGTAGGTCTTATCTCTGTTTAGTTATTGTTTTGTTTCGATACTATGACAAAAAATGCAGGTCAACATATTAAAGATAACACGATAACATGTGTCCACTTGCCTGGAGTTGAAATAGTGCTAAGGTTTTAGGGGAGCTGAATATGTGGTCCCAGCACATTTTTTTAATTTGTCCTGAATCACATACAACAATCTGCTCATGTTCTAGTCCATCTGTCTCCTAGAAAATGACACAGCACTGTTTGTTTTCCTATAAATGATGTGGTCAGGTATTGCAATACAAGTTTTCCCAGTAGTTGTTTTCCTTAAACCATAAGTTGTTTTTTAAGTGTAAAAATGTCTTTTTTAGAGTTTTTGTACAAATTAAAACAGTCAGCAGTTTCGTCTTCTCTGTGATCAAAGCACATAAATGTCCTTACCTACTCAATGTTTCTACAGTGTTTCAACTTAGAACAATATTTGACAAGGTTCCTAAAGGTTTGTTAAGATATGTATTTGTGCTTTCTTTGTACGGTTCTTCAGTCACTCAGGGTTTTGCTATCGCAGTTTTAGCTTACATGTCATAAAAACTGGATGATGCGGCTAGCCCTAAAAGGTGAATGTATTCTTCCCACTAATACCTTCTTGTTCTTAATTGCGTATTCTTAGTTTTTGCAGAATCAGTTTCTTATATAACGGTTATTTTAGGACTATTTTACTAGATAGCTAGGATCCTGTGTCAGCTTGTCAGAGTTCGACAACAGAAGAATAAATGTGCCTATTTTGCTCATATTGTAATTTGTTCAATACTGTGTATTCGATGGTATGTGTATAAGCTCCCTGACTGATTGAAACTCTTGGCACATTTACTACCTTTCTATGGTTTCTCTCCCGTGTGCGTCCTCTTGTGTCTACACTTATCTGTTAACCTTCGGAAACCCTTCTCACATATACTACATTTGTAGGGTTTTTCTCCTGTGTGTATCAGTACATGGGAGATCAGAGTCGATAAGTTTCCAAAATGGTTTCCACATTCATTGCAAGTGTATGGTTTCTCTCCTGTGTACATTCGCTTGTGACTGCTGAGATGTGCAACCTGGCTAAAACCCTTCCCTCAATCACCACATTTAAAGGGTCTCTCTCCTGTGTGCACCCTCTGGTGGGTGATCAGTTTGTGTGATTCTCTGAAGCTCTTGCCACATTCATCACATCGATATGGTTTGTCTCCTCTGTGTATGTGTTGGTGCGAGTGAAGGTATTTTGCATAGTAGAAGTTCTTCCCACATTCGGTACATGGAAACTCTTCACGCTCCTTGGGGCTCATATTTTGATTGCTGGAGCCTGGTGAATTGCTGACACCATTTTCATTATCCATGGTTGGCCCCATTTTGTGTTGTGCCTGACCTCTCTGCCTCCAGTGGCATCTTCCACCTTCTGATGCCCAGTAGAGGTTTTCCTTTGGTTTTTAAAAATAATTCCTCCTGTGGCTCTAAAATTCCAGCCCAGTGTTCACGGATTTGCTCCTGTTGGTTGTTTATTAGTGCAGCATCTTCTGCGTGTGGCTCTTGAGTCCAGGAGGGCATCCAGGCATTCGATCTGCCTACTTTGGAGGCACGTCCCACAGCTTCACCTGCCAAATGCCCCTCGACCAACTGCACCGCTCTGTCGAGAGTCCGCACGTGCTGCTGTGCCAACCACTCACCAGCCTGCACTGGCATGATCTTTATGAACTGCTCAATGATGATGCACTCCAAGATGTTATCGAGGCTGCGGATCTCTGGTTTTAGCCATCTCCGGCCCGGGTCCTGCAGCGTATGGGCCACCTTACTCAGCTTTGATCCTGCTGTGAAGGCGACCCTGCGGAACTTCTTCCGATAGGTTTTCTCAATCATGCTTGTGTGATCAAGAAAGGCTTCCTTTAGCTGGTCATAATCTTCAGCAGTATAAAACAGCAGTGACTGGTAAATAGAATAGGCCTCCTCTGAAACAAAGGGAGCCACGCACATGGCCCACTGCTCCTTAGGCAAAAGCGCACGCGTTGCAGCAGACTCAAATGCCGAAAGGAAGGCCTCAGGATCATCGTCTGCTCCCATCTTGCAGAGAGTAACTCTTGAATAGTTGTTTGCAGCCTTGCTGGACCTTCTGATTTGGGTTCTTCTAGACTGCTTTCCAGCTTAGCTGCTTTTCTGGTCTCATACCGAGGGTCTTCCATCACTCCAAGAGAGCCTTCTCTGTTTTCACAGCAGAGTCACCTTGCTGGCCACTAACCGGAGACGCCAGAGATTTAACAATAGGATGTTCTTCCATGTCCGGAAGAGGAGACCTCCTCCTTCTCAAAAGAGAGTGATACTCCATGACCCCAATAGCACCCTCCTCCGTTTCAACAACAGAATCCTTAAGAGGGTCCTGCTCCATTTTCACAACAGCACCGGCATCCGTTTACCTCAACATAGACTCCGCTGTCTTTAAAAAAAGCTCTTCCTTTCTCTCCACCAGAGTCTCCTCCATTTTCCCATTCCAAGCCTCTTGTTTCTTCACACCAGGAGCATCTTCCCTTTGTTGAGCTAGAGGCTCTTGGCCTCACGGCTGGTGCTTGAAGGAAGCCAAGAGCTTTAATTCTGCCACAATTCGCTAACTGGTAAATTATCCACATTTAAGTAACCCTGGGCAAAGCACTACGCTACGCTCGCGTAGTTTGCGAAGTTTGCGCTACTTCGCACAACGCGAATTGCACGTAGCACAGTGCAAACACGCGTAGCGTAGCGTAGTGCAGCGGTCATTTTTTGCTTGCTCGCGGTCCTCAACATCAAGTTGGCGACCGCGAGCAAGCAAAATGACATCCCGGCGAGACTTTTTCCTCGTTCGCGATCAGCAACATCAAGTTGCCGATCGCGAGCGTGGAAAATAAACCTCCCGGCGAGATTCTCAACGCGGGGAGGTCAGGTTTCTCATTGCGAGTGGTCGCGTATGCTCGCGACCGCTCGCGATGAGAAACTACCAGTCCGCGTTGAGAAGCTGCCGCTCGAGTAAAAATCTACTCGAGCGGCAGTAAAGACAGCTTGCACTGTGCAAGATGCCGTTTTCAATGATTGCACAGTGCGGACAAGCATCCGGCACTGTGCAATCATTGCGAACAGTGCACTACGCAGTTCGCGTAGTGCTACGCGTAGCTCGCGTAGTGCGAACTGCACTTTGCGTAGCTTCGCGTAGCGCTACTTCGCGAACTACGCCCAGGCTTACATTTAAGACTGTAATGCAGTGTGGTATATAACAATAGATGGATCAAACAAAGACAATGGACTTTCATATGTGTTTTCTAGGATGCTTACACATATGATGAAAGATTTGGGTCTAAGAGATATATGGCAAGAGAAAACTTAGAAGTAAAAGACTATACACACATTTCACATATATTGTGCTGTGGTATTGGCTATATTATGGTAAACAATTGAGTTAAGATACTACTGAGAGACTTAGAGACATGTTTGATAGAAATCTCCAATCAGATTCCTGACTATGTGGAACTGGATCACAGCAAACAACAGAAAAAACCTTCTACCTGGTGTTTTCAGTCTGCTATACTTAGGGATCGAATACTCAACTATAAACCAAAGCAACAAATAAAAATCTGCTTTCACATTATCGAAGATGGATGTCATTCATCCTGTAGGATGATTTCAAAGTAGTTGTACATGACCAATGCATGGCTTTGATGTGGAAATTGCACGGACTGGGAACACTAGAAGTACAGAAATGAGAAAAAGGACTATGGAAAGCTGAAGAAGAATATAGGCAAACTCCCTCAATTAAGCTTTTAAGGAAATTGACGGTAATTAAAAGGCAATTAAAAACGGTGCTGAGACAGAATATCGAGTTGGAAATGTCGACTTACACAAATATTGAGTTGGAAATATTGTGATTCAGAAATATCGACAGCAAGAATACCGTAGTTAAGAATATTGAATTTAAGGTAAGAAATATTGTTTTTAAAAATATAGAAGTCAATAATATTGTTTGCAAAAATTTAGATGTTTAAAATATCGATTTTTTAATTAGTGTTAGGTATTTTAGTTCATATTTTAAATGTATGTGATGTATGTTTTTTGTATAAGTATTGTTTATGTTGTTTAAAATATGTGTTACATTTTTAGTAGTTATACATTTTATTTTAATCACATTTTGCATTTTTTAGTTCCGTAGCGGGTCGTGGGTTTATAGGGGAATAGGGTGGGAAGTAATTTAATTATAATAAATTAATTTATTTGTAATTAATTATTAATTGGTTATTAATTAATATTAATTAATTGATTGAAAATTAATTATGGAAATGGTGTTATTAATTTTAGGTGTGGGTTGTGGGGTTTATAGGAGTAAAGGTTGGGAAGTAATTTATGTTTTATTAATTATTAATTAGTTGTTAATTTATATTAACTAATTAATTGATAATTAATTATGCAAATTGCATGATGATTTCTTTAGGTGTGGGTTGTGGGGTTTATGGGGTAAAGGGTGGGAAGTAATTTATTTTTAATTAATTAATAATTTGTTCCTAATTATTATTAATTAATTGATAGAAAATTATTTACGGAAATTGTGTAATTAATTTTAGGTGTGGGTTGTGGGGTTTATAGGGGTAAAGGGTGGGAAGTTATTTATGTTTAATTAATGAATAATTAGTTGTTAATTTATATTAACTAATTCATTGATATTTACTATGGTAATTGTGTGATTTTTTAGGTGTGGTTTTGGGGTTTATGGGGTAAAGGGTGGGAAGTAATTTATGTTTAATTAATTAATAATTAGCTGTTAATTAATATTAATTAATTAATTGAAAATTAAATATGGAATTTGTGTAATTAATTTTAAGTGTGGGTAGTGGGGTTTATAGGGGCAAAGGGTGAGAAAAATTAGTTGATCAATAATATTAATTAATTAATTTATATTTAATTAGGGTATTTGTTTATATTTTTTTGTGTGTGTGTTTTATTGTTATAGGGTTACAGAGTGAGGAGTAAATTAATTTTACTTACTATATAATTAGTCGTTAAATACTATTAGTTTTTTAATTGAAAATAAGTTTTAATTGTGTAATTAATTTTTTACAGTTTAATTTTAGCTGTGGGTTGTGGGGATTTGAGGGTGTTGTGTGGGAAGTTAAATAATTTTAGATTTGTTTTTTAATTAATAATATTTCTTTAATTGGTAATTAATTATGTTAGTTGAGGAAGTTCATTTTTTCTAATTTAGATGTGGGTTGTAAATTGTGTGGTATTATATGGTAGGAAATAAAAAAGTAAATGTATGTAATAATTAATGTTTTTGTTTCTAAATAATTTTGAATTACAAATATTTATTTGTTTGGAAATTATTTTTATTTGATTTAATATAATATTTGTAGGTATTTGTTATATGTATTTAACATTATAATATGTTTTTAAAATTTTTATTAGTAAAGATATTTGTATTGGAATTTTTAACATGCTTATATATTTTTTAATTTATTTTGTTTTTTTAATATTTTTATTGTAGGTAACATTTTGTTTGTTTTTAATTTTGAACTGACTGGAGTGAGAATATTAATTGTTACTCCTCTGCAATCCAACACTTTCCCTACTGTTGCACTCACTGGAGTGGGAATAGTAATTATACCCCTCTGATATCCAACACTTTCCCAATTTTTACAATTATTGGAGTGGGAATAGTAAATGTTATCCCGCCCTATCCAACACTTTCTCTAATGTTGCACTCACTGGAGTGGGAATAGTAATTTTTACCCCTCCGCTATCCAACACTTTCCCTACTGTTGCACTCACTGGAGTGGGAATGGTAATTTGTACCCCTCCCCTATCCAACAGTTTCCCTACTGTTGCGCTCACTGGAGTGGGAATAGTAATTTTTACCCCTCTGCTCTCCAACACTTTCCCTACTGTTGTGCTCACTGGAGTGGGAATTGTAATTTTTACCCCTCCGCTGTCCAACACTTTCCCTACTGTTAAGCTCACTGGAGTGGGAATAGTAATTTTTACCTCTCCACTATCCAACACTTTCCCTACTGTTGCGCTCACTGGAGTTGGTATAGTAATTTTTACCCCTCCGCTATCCATCACTTTCCCTCCTGATGCGCTCACTAGAGTGGGAATAATAATTTTTACCCGTCCCCTATCCAACACTTTCCCTACTGTTGTGCTCACTGGAGTGGGAATAGTAATTTCTACCCCTCCGCTATCCAACACTTTCCCTACGTTGCGCTCACTGGAGTGGGAATAGTAATTTTTACCCCTCCGCTATCCAACACTTCCCTACTGTTACACTTACTGGAGTGGGAATAGTAATTTTTACCCTTCCGCTATCCAACACTTCCCTACTGTTGTGCTCACTGGAGTTGGAATAGTAATTTGTACCTGTTAGACCTGGCATCATTGGCGCGGGTCTCCCTTCCTCTTTTCGCTTCTTACCTTTGATGTTGGCTGGATTTAGATGCTCTGGGCGCTGTGCCACTGCCAATCAGTGACACAGCGTGAATGCTCCCTGTGTAAAGATAACTGTATGAATTGGGATAATCATAATTGGCTCGTTTGGTTTACTTGTCAGTCCCTAGTATCAGTGCACTGTGTGTGCCCAGGGCTGGTAGACCAAATACTGCTGATGGGCCGGCAGCGCTGATTTGCGCTACCCACCAAAGCAGCTTTTAAAGTATGTCTGTGTAGCACGTTCTAATTGCGAGTTGCCCTCCATTTCACTGTTTACTATTGTGAGGCTATCCGTTCTCATAGGCCAGAATGGGCAGGCTGAGTATTACATGCCCTAATCCTACCTGCCCCCAGGAACCTGATAGGAACGTCGAATTTGATATGTTTAAGCTCAGGACATTGAGATACATCTTTTAGTAAGGATTATTTGCGTAGCCCGTGTTCGAAAATACCTCTGCTGGAAACGAGGTATTTTCTGGCCTCAGCTTTCCTGTAGGCTTTGCTAGCGTGTGTATTGGCCGTCTGGTTTTGGAGCAGCAGGGCCAGCTGGGTCAGACCTGGCTGGAGAGAGAGATCGGCATTTAGAGTAGGGTGAGGGGTGACTCTTTGATCTGAGCAGGGCCGTGCCTGGCAAGGTGAATGATGGCTCCACCTCCCACTGGGCATCTGATACCAGACCCCCAGATTCTCAAAGGGCAGGATGTCGCCTCATAAACCAAGTGCTCCCCGACCCCACCGAACTGGTTCTGGCTGGATGCAGTGATTTGTGACTGCAGAGAACAAAGACTTTTAGGTATAAAGCGCTGCGCTGAAGCCTGTTTCAGGTGTGTTCCTTCTGGATGTCAAGACGAAACTCTGTCCGAGCGGACAGAGGAAAGGACTTTGAAACTTTCATCAAGCTTGCCAAGGACCTGAATTGAGAGCGCCTCCTGCTGAAGTCTCAGGGACATTAGACTTCACCCCATCAGCCGCCTGAATTCCTTCGCTAGGAATTCTACTTGCAGGTGAGGCCTCCGTCAAGTAATCCGGAACCTCTAGTTCTACTGTGAGGAACGCGGACTGGTAACCCTTGTGAACTCTGCGTGTGGGCCGCCGCAGCTAAGAGAGAGCTGCCGCCGCTGAGTGCCCGCCTTAATTTGAATCTTCAGAACCTTCGCTGAAACTGTGTGGGCCGCCGCAGCTAAGAGAGAGCTGCTGCCATTGAGTGCCCGCCTTAATTTGAATCTTCAGAACCATCGCTGAAGCTGTGTGGGCCGCCGCAGCAAAGAGAGAGTTGCCGCCGCTGAGTGCCCGCCTTATTTTGAATCCTCAGAACCTTCGCTGAAACACTGTGGGCCGCCGCAGCTAAGAGAGCTGCCGCCACTGGATGCCCGCACTTGTGCCAGTTGCACAACATCTTGATTTGTCCTGTGAGCCGCCGCAGCTAAGAGAGAGCTGCCGCCGCTGAGTGCTCGCACCCTTGCTAACTTTGCACCATCGTGATTTGTCCTGTGAGCCGCCGCAGCTAAGAGAGAGCTGCCGTCACTGAGTGCTCGCACCCTTGCTAACTTTGCACCATCGTGATTTGTCCTGTGAGCCGCTGCAGCTAAGAGAGAGCTGCTGCCGCTGAGTGCTCGCACCCCTGCTAACTTTGCATCATCGTGATTTGTCCTGTGAGCCGCCGCAGCTAAGAGAGAGCTGCTGCCGCTGAGTGCTCGTACCCTTGCTAACTTTGCATCATCGTGATTTGTCCTGTGAGCTGCCAAAGCTAAGAGAGAGCTGCTGCCGCGGAGTGCTCGCACCCTTGCTAACTTTGCATCATCGTGATTTGTCCTGTGAGCTGCCGCAGCTAAGAGAGAGCTGCCGCCGCTGAGTGCTCGCACCCATGCTAACTTTGCATCATCGTGATTTGTCCTGTGAGCCGGATCAGCTAAGAGAGAGCTGCTGCCGTGGAGGGCTCGCACCTTTGCTAACTTTGCATCATTGGGATTTGTCCTGTGGGCCGCCGCAGCTAAGAGAGAGTTGCTGCCGCTGAGTGCCCACGTCTTTGTCAACCTTGCACCATCGTGAATCGTCCCATGGGCCGCCGCAGCTAGGAGAGTGCTGCTGCCGCCGCGAGCCCACCATGGAGCTGCACGACGAGAGTCATCGCCACCACCAGCCCGGGCCGCTGCAGCCGCGTGCTGCTGTCGCTGAGGGCCCGCCTGTCCCGGAGTGCCCGAATCATTGCGAGTGCACTTTGCGGACCACTGCCATCGAGAACTGTGGTCGCTGGGAGTCCGCCTGTAATCGTCTCCGCTTCTTCGAGAAGCTGCGTGCTGTGTCCCCATCCAACGGCAGGTATATCTGGTGCGCAACGGGTCGCGTAGACCCAGGCCTTGAACTCAGTCAGTGCCACGTTCTGGTGAATACGTATTGCCCTTTTTAAGTCCATACTGATTTACATGCATGGTGACTGGTTAAAACGCTTTTGGGAGTCTCGTACTAAACCTTAGATAAAGATACTATTTTTTCTATACCTACTTGAGTTGTGTCCTTTTGTGGTGTCGTTACTGCCTTATTGTGCATGGTCATAAATGCTTCACACACTGCCTCTGAGATTGGCCTAACTGCTCGTGCTACGTTACCTCAAGGTTGAGCAGGGGTTATCAAAGGGGGTAGCCCACTTGCCTTGACTTAGGAAGAAGGGTCCCTATTTGGACAGTGGCGCCAGCCATTGCCAACTAGAGACCCCCATTTCTAACAGTATCCCTCCGCTAACCAATACTTTCCCTAATGTTGAGCTCACTGGAGTGGGAATAGTAATTGTTACCCCTCCGCTATCCAACACTTTCCCTACTGTTACACTCACTGGAGTGGGAATAGTAATTTCTACCCCTCCGCTATCCAACACTTTTCCTACTGTTGCACTCACTGGAATGGGAATAGTATT
The DNA here is from genome assembly GCA_963921515.1 of Calotriton arnoldi. Taxonomy (NCBI): domain Eukaryota; kingdom Metazoa; phylum Chordata; class Amphibia; order Caudata; family Salamandridae; genus Calotriton; species Calotriton arnoldi. Next base: position 392,014 of record CAWUFW010014449.1, read on the forward strand.
TTTTACCCCTTCGCTATCCAACACTTTTCTACTGTTGCACTCACTGGAGTGGGAAATTTAAGTTTGAAGATTTTTAAATAGTTTAACGTTTTAATTTATAATAGAATGTTTTTTTAAATGAGATTTTATGTTATTGGTACACACATATATTATCTACTGGCGGTCGCCAGTAGATAGTTATAGTTACAACCTATTATCCATAGGAAATCCGCGACATTCTATTTGAAATAACTCTCTTGCCGGTTGACGTATCTTCGCGAAATTTTCAAACTTCGTGGGGCGCTCCGGTCCGCTCCTACCCTGAAAGTCTCGGGTGATACGTCAAGCGGGGGCTGAGAAAAAGGGGGTCCCAAAACGCGTTTTCCCCATGCATTTTCCCATAGGAAACTTTAGACACGGCTACAGCCCGAACTGCTGAACGGAATTACACCAAATTTGGCAAAGAGGTAGTTCTTGGTTCAGAAAGAACCCTTTTTGTTAAATGGTGTAAATCCGTTCAGTAGTTGCTGAGAAAATCAAAAAGTAAAAGTACATATATATCTATGGGCACGGAGGATTCGCGCACCCTCCCGATCACGAGCTGCATGTTAATTGGCTGTCAGCTGGCTGTCAACATTCCGATTCAGGAAATGTTGGCAGCCATTTTATCCTCGGTAGAACCGAGGGACAGAAACAAGTGCGCAAAGCGCACAAAGGGGGAGGGTAGAAACACCCTGACCCCTAGGTTTGCTCAGGGGTCCCACAAGGACCCCTGGGCAAAAAATTTTTTTTTTTTTTAAATCGGCAGGATGCGCTCAGGGTGCGCGAATCCTGCCGAAAAAAAATCGAAGCGCGGTCTCCGCGCTTCGATGCTAATTGGCCCCGGGTGGCCCAAGTCCCGGGGGCATGCTGAGGGGGTTAATTTTATGTGTGGGGGGCCTCTAAGGGCCCTCCAAGCCCGAGGACCACCACCCCCGGGGCTTTATGTACAATGGTGCGGGAGGGCTCTGAGCCTCCCGCAGCCCCGGGGACCACCACCTCCCCGGGGCTTCTTTTTTTATTAAAAACCTGTGTGGGGGGCTCCAGCTCCCACACGCCCCGGAGACCACCACCTCCCCAGGGCTGTGCACTGAATGGGAGGGGGCCGCGCGGCCCCCTCCTGGAGCCCTTGATGGCCCTGGGGACCACCACCCCCAGGGCCGGCTCCTGCAGTGTCCCGGGGTGCCTACCCCCGGGACACTGCTGTTTGCAATGACAGGACAGGAGCCTCGCGGCTCCCGTCCTGTCATTGCAAACTTGCTTTGGATATTGGAAGAGAGAGCAGGAAACCTGCTCTCTCTTCCAATATCCAAAGCCGATAGCTTTTCCACATGGGGAGCTGCATCTTAGCAGCTCCCCATGTGTAAGCAATGCCGGCTCCCGTAGGACACGGGGAGCCGGCGGGACTGTGGGGGGATTGGGGACCCCCACACAGTCCCCAACGAGAGGGCCAGCCCCGGGGATGGGGTCCCCGGGGCAAGTAGTGGCCCGGGAGGGGGCCACGCGGCCCCCTCCCCAAAAAAAAAAAATTCAAAAAAAAAACGATCGGGCCCGCAGGCCCCGCCCCTTCCTTCACCACTCTGCAAACGCGCCCCTGGCGCGCTTGCAGAAGGGGAACAATCCCCTTGAATACTGGGGGTCCCTGGGAGCCAACTAGCCCACCAGGAACCTCCAGTATGCGCCAGGGGCTGCCTTGCAGAGAGGTGTACAGAGGCCACGCCCCTTTTACACCTCTCTGCAACGCAGCTCTATGGCGCTTTGGAGGTATATGGTGGGCTAGTTGGACTCCGGGGACCCTCAGGATTCAAGGGGACTTAATCCCCCAACTTAAAACGCGCCACGGGGCGCGTTTGCACAGTGGTGACGGGTGGGGGCGGGGCTTGAGGTGACATGTGTGCAAACAGGCGCGTTTTAAGATGGGGAATTAAATCCCTTCAATCCTGAGGGTCCCTGGGGCCAACTAGCCCAACAGGTACATCCAGAAAGCGCCACAGAGCTGCGTTGCAGAGAGGTGTAAAAGGGGTGTGGCCTCTCTACACGTCTCTGCAACGCAGCCCCTGGCGCATATTGGAGGTTCCTGGTGGTCTAGTTGGCCCCTAGGGACCCTCAGGATTCAAGGGAACTTAATCCCCCAACTTAAAACGCACCACGGGCGCGTTTGCAAAGATGTCACCTCAGGCCCCGCCCCCTCCCTTCACCATTGTGCAAATATTCCTCTAAAATCAGCCGAAATAGGAATTCCGATTTACTCACCTGTTATAAGGAGAGACCTCAGTGCTGTATCTTTCAGCCCAGTACTGGTCCTGAAAAGTAATTTTAACCGTACTTACCGGTAACTTGAATTTCCTTCATAGGCTAACATTGACTGGTTTCACTTGGAAATTCTTCTAAGTGTGGAGTTTTGGAACTTTAAAATATTCCTCTAAAATCAGCCAAAATACGAATTCCGATTTACTCACCTGTTATCAGGAGAGACCTCAGTGCTGCATCTTTCAGCCCAGTACTGATCCTGAAAAGTAATTTTAACCGTACTTACCGGTAACTTGAATTTCCTTCATAGGCTAACATTGACTGGTTTCACTTGGAAATTCTTCTAAGTGTTGATTTTTGAAACATACAAATATTCCTCTAAAATCAGCCGAAATCCGAATTCTGATTTACTCACCTGTTATCAGGAGAGACCTCAGTGCTGCATCTTTCAGCCCAGTACTGGTCCTGAAAAGTAATTTTAACCGTACTTACCAGTAACTTGAATTTCCTTCCTTAGGCTAACATTGACTGGTTTCACTTGGAAATTCTTCTAAGTGTGGAGTTTTGGAACTTTAAAATATTCCTCTAAAATCAGCCGAAATACGAATTCCGATTTACTCACCTGTTATCAGGAGAGACCTCAGTGCTGCATGTTTCAGCCCAGTACTGATCCTCAAAAGTAATTTTAACCGTACTTACCGGTAACTTGAATTTCCTTCATAGGCTAACATTGACTGGTTTTCAGCAAAAAAGTTTCAAAGTGTTGATTTTCACAAACTACAAATATTCCTTAAAAATCGCCTGTATGACTTAAACGCATTCTTTCAACTGTTTACAGGAGATGCACCAGTGCTGGATCCAGGGTGAGTGTGTGTATGGGTGTGTTGGTGAGTGAATGGATGTCTCAGGGGTACATGTGCAAGTAACTACATATGTAAAAGGCAGTATATGTGAGTGATGGTGTATATACATAACTATATGTGAGAGTCAGTAATTGTGAGAGTGGCTGCATGGACGAGTGTGTATTTGTATCAGTGATTCTATAAGAGAGTAATTATGTGTTAGTATCTGTATGAATAAGTGAGGTTGTGTCTGTATAACTGTATAGGTGAGTAAATTGAAGTATGATTGATACTTTGCATGACTGACTAAGTGTGTGAGTAACTCTGGATATGTGGCAGTGTGTCAGTGTCTGTATAGGTGTATGAGTGCATATGATAGTGTTGTATTGATGAGTGACTGCATGTATGAGTGACTGTATGGGTGAATGAGTGGATGTGTGTGTAGACCTAGGAATCAGTCAGTGCGTATTTAATAACTGGTATTGATGTGTCTATTTTTCGAAAATGGTAGTCTGTATTTTAGAGTGGGTGTATCAAAGGTTATATTCAGGTGTGAGGAGGTGCATCAGATTTTCACGTGGATGATGTCATCAGTGATGTCATCAGTGATGTCATTTGAGATGTCATCAGTGATGTCATCAGTGATGTCACTGACCATGTCATGAATGATGTAATATGTGACGTCATCAGCAGTGCATAGCGGGGCGCGAGTTATAGTTAGCTGAACTAACTATAACGCCGGAATTTCTATGGTTTTGTACGAGTGAAATGTCCAACTAACTATAACGTTCCTATGGTTTTTCAGTTAATTTCTATGGTTTTTTAAATGCTAATTTCTAACTATAATGTGCCTGAAACCTATGGTTTTTTCAGTGAATTTCAAGGGTTTTTAAATGAAAATTTGTAAGTCTAATTTACCTCAATCCTATGTTTTTTTATTATATATATATATATATATATATATATATATATACATATATATATATTTTAAAAAATTGTGAATCATTTTTAGTTAGGAAAACTATATTCATTCTTTTAAAAAAAAAAAAATATTATACAGAAGTCACGCACTTTTCGCGCACCCTACACGATGGCTGCGCGCATTCCGGTAGCCATTTTGAAAAGTCGCGCTGGGGTCGCGACTTCGGCGTAATTTGTAAAGTATGAAATATCTTTAAATTAATTATAAATAAAAGTTTTCCTTTAAGTGTTTGTCTAAATTTATTAATAAAAGTATTTTTAAAGTATTATTTTCAATATAATTTTGACTAAAAATTATTCGATTATTATTGGATTCGGAGGTTAGGAGGGATGGCCATTTTGCTCGATCTGTTTTGCAAGATTTTTTGGTCTAGTGAGGTGGACACCCTCCTCCGGGTGAGGTACGGCTTGAGGATTCTATTCAAAAGGTGAGGAATCAACAGGCAGAAGTATCCATCAGAAGAGCAAGTTACTTACCTTCCGTAACGCTTTTTCTGGTGGATACAGTATCTGCCAGTGGATTCCTCACTGTCCCACCCGCCTCCCCGTTATCCACCTGTTTCTACCAAAAAGATGCTTTTACTGTTTGGCATGAATGTTTTTAATATGTCTTAATCATGCTTATGTTTTAATAGTGAGAAATGCTTGATCTGTTGCTATTTCTTTATGCCTTTATTGGTTATGCATTTGTATATATATATATATATTTAGTATACTATGTATACATGTGAAAATGTGTCGGTTCACCTGTTTACCTCGGTGGCACGGAAAAAATGGGTGGGCTCCTATGACGTCATACGGTGTTACGAGCGGAGCCGTGCTATTATGACATTGTCGTCGATGTGGGAGAGGTAGGAAAGAATTTCTGCGGAATGCTGGCGCAGGGGATATTCACCTAAGTGTTCAGGCTAGTCCTTTGGGAGCAACTGTTTATGTTGCCACTCCAGAAACCGAAACCAGTGATCCGAGGGCAGAGGCCCTGCAGATGGCACACCAGGTGGGGAGCCCAGTCGTGTGCACCGGCGGGGCAGCGAAGTGACAAGCACCACTACCCACAGAAAAGGTAACGAGGGCACTGATTAACACAGGATATTCTCTTTGTATCTGGCAGGAACAACAAGGTTAAAATGCCCTAGTTCCAAAATGTAGAATTAGTGCTATAACGGTCTTCAAGAGGACCTGCGATGGATGCTGCTTCTGCCTTCCGTACACTGGAGGCGGCACATGGGTCACGCGGTACGGTCATACTGCGGTGGGACGCACACTCGTTGACCTCTCATGGCACTGCTCCACACTTCGGGGACAACGCTTTCCATTAGCTGTGTTTTCTGATGACCTGTCGCGCCGGCCCCGTCCAACAGCAGAACCTCTTTAGATCCAAACAGACTCTTCCACTCTCTCACCGGAAGTGAAACCAGGCCACGCGGACACTTTCACAATACAACAGCCGGGAATACACTTTTCAGTAAAAAAAACACATTCCTTCCTCCTAATTTATCAAATAAACGACTCACTGAAGAACAGGGGCCAGCTTCGATCGGTAAACAGCCATTACAACTACTTTTTTAGTTCGCGATACCATTACAACGCATGCATTACCACACATGCGTTGTACATCGCGAAGTCATTACTAACCATTTTTTTAGAACGCATGGTCATTTACCACGCATGCCTTTGCAACAAATTTTGTTGTAAAGGTATGTATGGTAAATGACCATGAGTTCTAAAAAAATGTAGACAATACACGTTGTTGTAAGGAAACAGAGGCTGTTCCGTTTCCTCACAACGACGTGCACGGCCCCTCAGAGACGACATGAAGCAGGAACCATGAGGAGAGAGGAACCACGAGCAGTGAGAGGTAAGGGGGATTGGGCATGGGGTGGTGGTTACTTTTCTAGGGTTTAGGGTAGTGCAGTGGTGTTTGTGTAGTGTAGGGGGTCGTGCTGGGGGTAGTGTTTTAGGGTTTAGGGTAGTGCAGTGATGTTTGTGTAGTGTAGGGGTTCATGCTTGGGGTAGATTTAGGGTTTAGGGTAGTGCAGTGGTATTTGTGTAGTGTAGGGGGTCGTGCTGGGGGTAGTGTTTTAGGGTTTAGGGCAGTGCAGTGGTGTTTGTGTAGTGTAGGGGGTCGTGCTGGGGGTAGTGTTTTAGGGTTTAGGGCAGTGCAGTGGTGTTTGGGTAGTGTAGGGGGTCATGCTGGGGGTAGTGTTTTAGGGTTTAGGGTAGTGCAGAGTGGTGTTTGGGTAGTGTAGGGGGTCGTGCTGGGGGTAGATTTAGGGTTTAGGGTAGTGCAGTGGTGTTTGGGTAGTGTAGGGGGTCATGCTGGGGGTATATTTAGGGTTTAGGGTAGTGCAGTGGTGTTTGGGTAGTGTAGGGAGTTTTGCTGGGGGGAGTGTTTTAGGGTTTAGGGTAGTGCAGTGGGGTTTGGGTAGTGTAGGGGGTCGTGCTGGGGGTAGTGTTTTAGGGTTTAGGGTAGTGCAGTGGTGTTGGGGTAGTGTAGGGGTCATGCTGGGGGTAGTGGTTTAGGGTTTAGGGTAGTGCAGTGGTGTTTGGGTAGTGTAGGGGGTACTGCTGGGGTAGTGTTTTAGGGTTTAGGGTAGTGCAATGGTGTTTGGGTAGTGTAGGGGGTACTGCTGGGGGTAGTGTTTTAGGGTTTAGGGTAGTGCAGTGGTGTTTGGGTAGTGTAGGGGTACTGCTGGGGGTAGTGTTTTAGGGTTTAGGGTAGTGCAGTGGTGTTTGGATAGTGTAGGGGGTCATGCTTGGGGTAGTGTTTTAGGGTTTAGGGTAGTGCAGCGGTGTTTGTGTAGTGTAGGGGGTCGTGTTTTAGGGTTTAGGGTAGTGCAGTGGTCTTTGGTTAATGTAGGGAGTCGTGCGGTGGGTCGTGTTTTAGGGTTTAGGATAGTGCAGTGGTGTTTGGGTAGTGTAGGGGGTCGTGCGGGGGTAGTGTTTTAGGGTTTAAGGTAGTGCAGTGGTGTTTGGGTAGTGTAGGGGGTCATGCTGGGCGTAGTGTTTTAGGTATTAGGGTAGTGCAGTGGTGTTTGTGTAGTGTAGGGGGTAGTGTTTTGGGGTTTACGGTAGTGCAGTGGTGTTTGGGTAGTGTAGGGGGTCATGCTGGGGGTAGTGTTTTAGGGTTTAGGGTAGTGCAGCGGTGTTTGTGTAGTGTAGGGGTCGTGTTTTAGGGTTTAGGGTAGTGCAGTGGTCTTTGGTTAATGTAGGGAGTCGTGCGGTGGGTCGTGTTTTAGGGTTTAGGATAGTGCAGTGGTGTTTGGGTAGTGTAGGGGGTCGTGCGGGGGTAGTGTTTTAGGGTTTAGGGTAGTGCAGTGGTGTTTGGATAGTGTAGGGGTCGTGCGGGGGTAGTGTTTTAGGGTTTAGGGTAGTGCAGTGGTCTTTGGGTAGTGTAGGGGGTTGTGCTGGGGTAGTGTTTTAGGCTTTAGGGTAGTGCATTGGTGTTTGGGTAGTGTAGGGGGTCGTGCTGGGGGGAGTGTTTTAGGGTTTAGGGCAGTGCAGTGGTGTTTGGGTAGTATAGGGAGTCGTGCTGGGGGTAGTGTTTTAGGGTTTAGGGCAGTGCAGTGGTGTTTTGGTAGTGTAGGGGGTACTGCTGGGGGAGTGTTTTAGGGTTTAGGGCAGTGCAGTGGTGTTCAGGTAGTTTAGGGGGTCGTGCTGGGGGAAGTGTTTTAGGGTTTGGGCAGTGCAGTGGTGTTCGGGTAGTGTAGGGGGTACTGCTGGGGGTAGTGTTTTAGGGTTTAGGGTAGTGCAGTGGTGTTTGGGTAGTGTAGGGGTACTGCTGGGGAGTGTTTTAGGGTTTAGGGCAGTGCAGTGGTGTTCAGGTAGTTTAGGGGTCGTGCTGGGGAAGTGTTTTAGGGTTTGGGCAGTGCAGTGGTGTTCGGGTAGTGTAGGGGGTACTGCTGGGGGTAGTGTTTTAGGGTTTAGGGTAGTGCAGTGGTGTTTGGGTAGTGTAGGGGGTACTGCTGGGGGTAGTGTTTTAGGGTTTAGGGTAGTGCAGTGGTGTTTGGGTAGTGTAGGGGGTACTGCTGGGGTTGTGTTTTAGGGTTTAGAGTAGTGCAGTGGTGTTTGGGTAGTGTAGGTGGTCGTGCTGGGTGTAGTGTTTTAGGGATTAGGGTAGTGCAGTGGTGTTTGTGTAGTATAGGGGGTAGTGTTTTAGGGTTTAGGGTAGTGCAGTGGTATTTGGTTAGTGTAGGGGGTCATGCGGTGGGTCGTGTTTTAGGGTTTAGGGAAGTGCAGTGGTGTTTGGGTAGTGTAGGGGGTCGTGCGGGGGGTAGTGTTTTAGGGTTTAGGGTAGTGCAGTGGTGTTTGGGTAGTGTAGGGGGTCGTGCGGGAGGTAGTGTTTTAGGGTTTAGGGTAGTGCAGTGGTCTTTGGGTAGTGTAGGGGGTCGTGCGGGGGGGAGTGTTTTAGAGTTTAGGGTAGTGCAGTGGTGTTCGGGTAGTGTAGGGGGTCGTGCTGGGGGGAGTGTTTTAGGGTTTAGGGTAGTGCAGTGGTGTTCAGGTAATGTAGGGGGTCGTGCTGGGGGGAGTCTTTTAGGGTTTAGGGAAGTGCACTGGTGTTCGGGTAGTGTAGGGGGTCGTGCTGGGGGCAGTGTTTTAGGGTTTAGGGTAGTGCAGTGGTGTTCGGGTAGTGTAGGGGGTCGTGCTGGGGGGAGTGTTTTAGGGTTTAGGGAAGTGCACTGGTGTTCAGGTAGTGTAGGGGGTCGTGCTGGGGGAGTGTTTTAGGGTTTAGGGCAGTGCAGTGGTGTTCGAGTAGTATAGGGGGTCATGCTGGGGGTGGTGTTTTAGGGTTTAGGGCAGTGCAGTGGTGTTCAGGCAGTGTAAGGGGTTGTGCTGGAGGTGGTGTTTTACGGTTTAGGGCAGTGTAGTGGTATTCGGGAAATGTAGGGGGCCGTGCTGGGGGTGGTGTTTTAGGGTTTAGGGCAGTGCAGTGGTGTTCGGGCAGCATAGGGGGTCTTACTGGGGGTGGTGTTTCAGGGTTTAGGGCAGTGGTGTTCGTGCAGTGTAGGGGGTCTTGCTGGGGGTGGTGTTTCAGGGTTTAGGGCAGTGCAGTGGTCTTTGGGGAGTGTAGGGGGTCGTGCTGGGGGTGGTGTTTCAGGGTTTAGGGCAGTGCAGTGGTGTTTGGGCAGTGTAGGGGGTCATGTGGGGGGTGGTGTTTCAGGGTTTAGGTCAGTGCAGTGGTGTTCGGGCAGTGTAGGGGGTCGTGCTGGGGCTGGTGTTTCAGGGTTTAGGGCAGTACAGTGGTGTTCGGGCAGTGTAAGGGGTCGTGCTGTGGCTGGTGTTTCAGGGTTAAGGGCAGTGCAGTGGTGTTCGGGCAGTGTAGGGGGTCGTGCTGGGGGTGGTGTTTCAGAGTTTAGGGCAGTGCAGTGGTGTTCGGGCAGTGTAGGGGGTCGTGCTGTGGCTGGTGTTTCAGGGTTTAGGGCAGTGCAGTGGTGTTCGGGCAGTGTAGTCGTTCGTGCTGGGGCTGGTGTTTCAGGGATTAGGGCAGTGCAGTGGTGTTCGGGCTGTGTAGGGGGTCGTGCTGGGGCTGGTGTTTCAGGGTTTAGGGCAGTGCAGTGGTGTTCGGCAGTGTAGGGGGTCGTGCTGTGGCTGGTGTTTCAGGGTTTAGGGCAGTGCAGTGGTGTTCGGGCAGTGTAGGGGTTCGTGCTGGGGCTGGTGTTTCAGGGATTAGGGCAGTGCAGTGGTGTTCGGGCTGTGTAGGGGTTGTGCTGGTGCTGGTGTTGTAGGGTTTAGGGCAGTGCAGTGGTGTTCGGGCAGTGTAGGGAGTCGTGCTGGGGCTGGTGTTTCAGGGTTTAGGGCAGTGCAGTGGTGTTCAGGCAGTGTAGGGGTTCGTGCTGGGGCTGGTGTTTCAGGGATTAGGGCAGTGCAGTGGTGTTCGGGCTGTGTAGGGGGTTGTGCTGGGGCTGGTGTTGTAGGGTTTAGGGCAGTGCAGTGGTGTTCGGGCAGTGTAGGGAGTCGTGCTGGGGCTGGTGTTTCAGGGTTTAGGGCAGTGCAGTGGTGTTCGGGCAGTCTAGGGGGTCGTGCTGGGGCTGGTGTTTCAGGGTTTAGGGCAGTGCTGTGGTGTTCGGGCAGTCTAGGGGGTCGTGCTGGGGCTGGTGTTTCAAGGTTTAGGGCAGTGCAGTGGTGTTCGGGCAGTGTAGGTGGTCGTGCTGGGGCTGATGTTTCAGGGTTTAGGGCAGTGCAGTGGTGTTCGGGCAGTGTAAGGGGTCGTGCTGGGGCTGGTGTTTCAGGGTTTTGGGCAGTGCAGTGGTGTTCGGGCAGTGTTGGGGGTCGTGCTGGGGCTGGTGTTTCGGGGTTAAGGGCAGTGCAGTGGTGTTCGGGCAGTGTAGGGGGTCGTGCTGGATGTGGTGTTTCAGGGTTTAGGGCAGTGCAGTGGTGTTCGGGCAGTGTAGGGGGTCGTGCTGGGGGTGGTGTTTCAGGGTTTTGGGCAGTGCATTGATGTTCGGGCATTGTAGGGGGACGTACTGGGGGGGGTTTCAGGGTTTCGGGCAGTGCAGTGGTGTTTGGGCAGTGTAGGGGGACGTGCTGGGGGTGGTGTTTTAGGGTTTAGGGCAGTGCAGTGGTGTTCAGGCAGTGTAGGGGGTTGTGCTGGAGGTGGTGTTTTACGGTTTAGGGCAGTGTAGTGGTATTCGGGAAATGTAGGGGGCCGTGCTGGGGGTGGTGTTTTAGGGTTAAGGGCAGTGCAGTGGTGTTCGGGCAGCGTAGGGGGTCTTACTGGGGGTGGTGTTTCAGGGTTTAGGGCAGTGGTGTTCGTGCAGTGTAGGGGGTCTTGCTGTGGGTGGTGTTTCAGGGTTTAGGGCAGTGCAGTGGTGTTTGGGCAGTGTAGGGGGTCGTGCTGGGGGTGGTGTTTCAGGGTTTAGGGCAGTGCAGTGGTGTTTGGGCAGTGTAGGGGGTCGTGGGGGGGTGGTGTTTCAGGGTTTAGGTCAGTGCAGTGGTGTTCGGGCAGTGTAGGGGTCGTGCGGGGGTGGTGTTTCAGGGTTTAGGGCAGTGCAGTGGTGTTCGGGCAGTGTAGGGGGTCGTGAGGGGGTGGTGTTTCAGAGTTTAGGTCAGTGCAGTGGTGTTCGGGCAGTGTAGGGGGTCGTGCGGGGTGGTGTTTCAGGGTTTGGGGTAGTGCAGTGGTGTTCGGGCATTGTAGGGGGTCGTGCAGGGGGTGGTGTTTCAGGGTTTAGGGCAGTGCAGTGGTGTTCGGGCAGTGTAGAGGGTCGTGCTGGGGCTGGTGTTTCAGGGATTAGGGCAGTGCAGTGGTGTTCGGGCAGTGTAGGGGGTCGTGCTGGGGCTGGTGTTTCAGGATTTAGGGCAGTACAGTGGTGTTCGGGCAGTGTAAGGGGTCGAGCTGTGGCTGGTGTTTCAGGGTTAAGGGCAGTGCAGTGGTGTTCGGGCAGTGTAGGGGGTCGTGCTGTGGCTTGTGTTTCAGGGTTTAGGGCAGTGCAGTGGTGTTCGGGCAGTGTAGGGGTTCGTGCTGGGGCTGGTGTTTCAGGGATTAGGGCAGTGCAGTGGTGTTCAGGCAGTCTAGGGGGTCGTGCTGGGGCTGGTGTTTCAGGGTTTAGGGCAGTGCTGTGGTGTTCGGGCAGTCTAGGGGGTCGTGCTGGGGCTGGTGTTTCAAGGTTTAGGGCAGTGCAGTGGTGTTCGGGCAGTGTAGGTGGTCGTGCTGGGGCTGATGTTTCAGGGTTTAGGGCAGTGCAGTGGTGTTCGGGCAGTGTAAGGGGTCGTGCGGGGGCTGGTGTTTCAGGGTTTTGGGCAGTGCAGTGGTGTTCGGGCAGTGTTGGGGGTCGTGCTGGGGCTGGTGTTTCGGGGTTAAGGGCAGTGCAGTGGTGTTCGGGCAGTGTAGGGGGTCGTGCTGGATGTGGTGTTTCAGGGTTAGGGCAGTGCAGTGGTATTCGGGCAGTGTAGGGGGTCATGCTGGGGGTGGTGTTTCAGGGTTTTGTGCAGTGCATTGATGTTCGGGCATTGTAGGGGGACGTACTGGGGGGGTGTTTCAGGGTTTCGGGCAGTGCAGTGGTGTTTGGGCAGTGTAGCGGGACGTGCTGGGGGTGGTGTTTTAGGGTTTAGGGCAGTGCAGTGGTGTTCAGGCAGTGTAGGGGGTTGTGCTGGAGGTGGTGTTTTACGGTTTAGGGCAGTGTAGTGGTATTCGGGAAATGTAGGGGGCCGTGCTGGGGGTGGTGTTTTAGGGTTTAGGGCAGTGCAGTGGTGTTCGGGCAGCGTAGGGGGTCTTACTGGGGGTGGTGTTTCAGGGTTTAGGGCAGTGGTGTTCGTGCAGTGTAGGGGGTCTTGCTGTGGGTGGTGTTTCAGGGTTTAGGGCAGTGCAGTGGTCTTTGGGCAGTGTAGGGGGTCGTGCTGGGGGTGGTGTTTCAGGGTTTAGGGCAGTGCAGTGGTGTTTGGGCAGTGTAGAGGGTCGTGTGGGGGGTGGTGTTTCAGGGTTTAGGTCAGTGCAGTGGTGTTCGGGCAGTGTAGGGGGTCGTGCGGGGGTGGTGTTTCAGGGTTTAGGGCAGTGCAGTGGTGTTCGGGCAGTGTAGGGGGTTGTGAGGGGGTGGTGTTTCAGAGTTTAGGTCAGTGCAGTGGTGTTCGGGCAGTGTAGGGGGTCGTGCTGGGGTGGTGTTTCAGGGTTTGGGGCAGTGCAGTGGTGTTCGGGCATTGTAGGGGGTCGTGCAGGGGGTGGTGTTTCAGGGTTTAGGGCAGTGCAGTGGTGTTCGGGCAGTGTAGAGGGTCGTGCTGGGGCTGGTGTTTCAGGGTATAGGGCAGTGCAGTGGTGTTCGGGCAGTGTAGGGGGTCGTGCTGGGGCTGGTGTTTCAGGGTTTAGGGCAGTGCAGTGGTGTTCGGGCAGTGTAGGGGGTCGTGCTGGGGCTGGTGTTTCAGGATTTAGGGCAGTACAGTGGTGTTCAGGCAGTGTAAGGGGTCGTGCTGTGGCTGGTGTTTCAGGGTTAAGGGCAGTGCAGTGGTGTTCGGGCAGTGTAGGGGGTCGTGCTGTGGCTTGTGTTTCAGGGTTTAGGGCAGTGCAGTGGTGTTCGGGCAGTGTAGGGGTTCGTGCTGGGGCTGGTGTATCAGGGATTAGGGCAGTGCAGTGGTGTTCAGGCAGTCTAGGGGGTCGTGCTGGGGCTGGTGTTTCAGGGTTTAGGGCAGTGCTGTGGTGTTCGGGCAGTCTAGGGGGTCATGCTGGGGCTGGTGTTTCAAGGTTTAGGGCAGTGCAGTGGTGTTCGGGCAGTGTAGGTGGTCGTGCTGGGGCTGATGTTTCAGGGTTTAGGGCAGTGCAGTGGTGTTCGGGCAGTGTAAGGGGTCGTGCTGGGGCTGGTGTTTCAGGGTTTTGGGCAGTGCAGTGGTGTTCGGGCAGTGTATGGGGTTGTGCTGGGGGTGGTGTTTCAGGGTTTAGGTCAGTGCAGTGGTGTTCGGGCAGTGTAGGGGGTCGTGCGGGGGGTGGTGTTTCAGGGTTTAGGGCAGTGCAGTGGTGTTCGGGCAGTGTAGGGGGTCGTGAGGGGGGTGGTGTTTCAGAGTTTAGGTCAGTGCAGTGGTGTTCGGGCAGTGTAGGGGGTCGTGCGGGGGTGGTGTTTCAGGGTTTGGGGCAGTGCAGTGGTGTTCGGGCATTGTAGGGGGTCGTGCAGGGGGTGGTGTTTCAGGGTTTAGGGCAGTGCAGTGGTGTTCGGGCAGTGTAGAGGGTCGTGCTGGGGCTGGTGTTTCGGGGTTAAGGGCAGTGCAGTGGTGTTCGGGCAGTGTAGGGGGTCGTGCTGGATGTGGTGTTTCAGGGTTTAGGGCAGTGCAGTGGTATTCGGGCAGTGTAGGGGGTCATGCTGGGGGTGGTGTTTCAGGGTTTTGTGCAGTGCATTGATGTTCGGGCATTGTAGGGGGACGTACTGGGGCTGGTGTTTCAGGATTTAGGGCAGTACAGTGGTGTTCAGGCAGTGTAAGGGGTCGTGCTGTGGCTGGTGTTTCAGGGTTAAGGGCAGTGCAGTGGTGTTCGGGCAGTGTAGGTGGTCGTGCTGGGGCTGATGTTTCAGGGTTTAGGGCAGTGCAGTGGTGTTCGGGCAGTATAAGGGGTCGTGCGGGGGCTGGTGTTTCAGGGTTTTGGGCAGTGCAGTGGTGTTCGGGCAGTGTTGGGGGTCGTGCTGGGGCTGGTGTTTCAGGGTTAAGGGCAGTGCAGTGGTGTTCGGGCAGTGTAGGGGGTCGTGCTGGATGTGGTGTTTCAGGGTTAGGGCAGTGCAGTGGTATTCGGGCAGTGTAGGGGGTCATGCTGGGGGTGGTGTTTCAGGGTTTAGTGCAGTGCAGTGATGTTCGGGCATTGTAGGGGGACGTGCTGGGGGTGGTGTTTCAGGGTTTCGGGCAGTGCAGTGGTGTTTGGGCAGTGTAGCGGGACGTGCTGGGGGTGGTGTTTTAGGGTTTAGGGCAGTGCAGTGGTGTTCAGGCAGTGTAGGGGGTTGTGCTGGAGGTGGTGTTTTACGGTTTAGGGCAGTGTAGTGGTATTCGGGAAATGTAGGGGGTCGTGCTGGGGGTGGTGTTTTAGGGTTTAGGGCAGTGCAGTGGTGTTCGGGCAGCGTAGGGGGTCTTACTGGGGGTGGTGTTTCAGGGTTTAGGGCAGTGGTGTTCGTGCAGTGTAGGGGGTCTTGCTGTGGGTGGTGTTTCAGGGTTTAGGGCAGTGCAGTGGTCTTTGGGCAGTGTAGGGGGTCGTGCTGGGGGTGGTGTTTCAGGGTTTAGGGCAGTGCAGTGGTGTTTGGGCAGTGTAGGGGGTCGTGTGGGGGTGGTGTTTCAGGGTTTAGGTCAGTGCAGTGGTGTTCGGGCAGTGTAGGGGGTCGTGCGGGGGGTGGTGTTTCAGGGTTTAGGGCAGTGCAGTGGTGTTCGGGCAGTGTAGGGGGTCGTGCTGGGGTGGTGTTTCAGGGTTTGGGGCAGTGCAGTGGTGTTCGGGCATTGTAGGGGGTCGTGCAGGGGGTGGTGTTTCAGGGTTTAGGGCAGTGCAGTGGTGTTCGGGCAGTGTAGAGGGTCGTGCTGGGGCTGGTGTTTCAGGGTATAGGGCAGTGCAGTGGTGTTCGGGCAGTGTAGGGGGTCGTGCTGGGGCTGGTGTTTCAGGGTTTAGGGCAGTGCAGTGGTGTTCGGGCAGTGTAGGGGGTCGTGCTGGGGCTGGTGTTTCAGGATTTAGGGCAGTACAGTGGTGTTCAGGCAGTGTAGGGGGTCGTGCTGGGGCTGGTGTTTCAGGGTTAAGGGCAGTGCAGTGGTGTTCGGGCAGTGTAGGGGGTCGTGCTGTGGCTTGTGTTTCAGGGTTTAGGGCAGTGCAGTGGTGTTCGGGCAGTGTAGGGGTTCGTGCTGGGGCTGGTGTATCAGGGATTAGGGCAGTGCAGTGGTGTTCAGGCAGTCTAGGGGGTCGTGCTGGGGCTGGTGTTTCAGGGTTTAGGGCAGTGCTGTGGTGTTCGGGCAGTCTAGGGGGTCTTGCTGGGGCTGGTGTTTCAGGGTTTAGGGCAGTGCAGTGGTGTTCGGGCAGTGTAGGTGGTCGTGCTGGGGCTGATGTTTCAGGGTTTAGGGCAGTGCAGTGGTGTTCGGGCAGTGTAGGGGGTCGTGCTGGGGGTGGTGTTTCAGGGTTTAGGTCAGTGCAGTGGTGTTCGGGCAGTGTAGGGGGTCGTGCGGGGGGTGGTGTTTCAGGGTTTAGGGCAGTGCAGTGGTGTTCGGGCAGTGTAGGGGGTCGTGAGGGGGTGGTGTTTCAGAGTTTAGGTCAGTGCAGTGGTGTTCGGGCAGTGTAGGGGGTCGTGCTGGGGGTGGTGTTTCAGGGTTTGGGGCAGTGCAGTGGTGTTCGGGCATTGTAGGGGGTCGTGCAGGGGGTGGTGTTTCAGGGTTTAGGGCAGTGCAGTGGTGTTCGGGCAGTGTAGAGGGTCGTGCTGGGGCTGGTGTTTCAGGGTTTAGGGCAGTGCAGTGGTGTTCGGGCAGTGTAGGGGGTCGTGCTGGGGCTGGTGTTTCAGGGTTTAGGGCAGTGCAGTGGTGTTCGGGCAGTGTAGGGGGTCGTGCTGGGGCTGGTGTTTCAGGGTTTAGGGCAGTACAGTGGTGTTTGGGCAGTGTAAGGGGTCGTGCTGTGGCTGGTGTTTCAGGGTTAAGGGCAGTGCAGTGGTGTTCGGGCAGTGTAGGGGGTCGTGCTGTGGCTTGTGTTTCAGGGTTTAGGGCAGTGCAGTGGTGTTCGGGCAGTGTAGGGGGTTGTGCTGTGGCTTGTGTTTCAGGGTTTAGGGCAGTGCAGTGGTGTTCGGGCAGTCTAGGGGGTCGTGCTGGGGCTGGTGTTTCAGGGTTTAGGGCAGTGCTGTGGTGTTCGGGCAGTCTAGGGGGTCGTGCTGGGGCTGGTGTTTCAAGGTTTAGGGCAGTGCAGTGGTTTTCGGGCAGTGTAGGTGGTCGTGCTGGGGCTGATGTTTCAGGGTTTAGGGCAGTGCAGTGGTGTTCGGGCAGTGTAAGGTGTGAGAAGTTGGCCTGGCATATGCTGTCCACTAATTATAGTGGGCACCTTGCACCAGTCCAAATCGACTCTTATGGTAGGTAGGTTAAAGACAACCTTATTGAAAGCTATCCTAGTGGTAGCTGTGGAGAGCAGCCTTCAGGCTAAGTCTTGAAGGAATGTAAAGCAGCTTGTTTTACCAGTCTATAATCTCTTGAGTGACCAAATGAAAGAGCACCACACCAGGTATATATTCAAAATATATGTATTTATTACTAAACACACCCCTCTAGTCTCTTTATGAGGCTAGAGTTCGAAGTACATAGGTTATAAGATCTTAAATCACAGTAATAGCACAAATACACGTTTGGGCCCTAGGGGCGTACCAAACCATATACCAATAAAGTGGTATGCGAACCACGACTGAACTAGACACTAGGCCTAGAGCCTCTAGAAGTGCTTGGACCACAAGGAACCACCCAAGGTAGTGACACAGGGGACCCACGGGAGACGCGTGCAGTGTAAATACACAACCGCGATACGCCGTTAACTTCTATGGAGAAAGTCGGGATCGGGAAAATAGAGGAAAGGGACACTTTAAAGAGGACTAGGACAAAACCCTTTGAGATCTAGGACTTTGAAGAGTCTCTACCCACGGGAGCACCGGAGTACTCGTGTTACCTCACCCAGGGAAGCCGGGTGCATAGGTGCCTTTCGGGGTCGGGTTTCGTCGTCGGTTCTTATGGCGATCTGCTGCAAAGTGCTGCTGGCGACCAGGAGAAAAGTGTCCGGGTGGATCCAAGAGTGGATCGGAGTTCTGAAGAACCTGAAAGCAGAGGGGACAGAGTCTGGGTCACTAGCCAGTGACCAGGGAGGCGATGGACGGATGCCCACCGATGTTGAGTGCTTCAGGTGCGGTGACGGTCGTCTCGTTTCTGCAGCCACGAGGTCCAGGAGGCGTTGTCGGCGACCAGGAGCAGGATTCGGGCTGGTACACGATGCCTGTCGAGTGCTGCGGTATCGGCGACCAGATTGGACCCAACAAGCCTTGGCAACGGCAAGTCTCGATGTAGCTGAAGATCGTCGATGGTGCAGACCAGCAAGGTCTGGGGAACTCACCCAGCAAGGGTAAGTGAGGGCAGGCCTGGAGCAACCAGACTGCCAAGTAAAGAAAAGATTGGCCTTCGGTAAGGGCTACTAGCCAACGGGCTAGCGACCGCGAAGGAGCCTCGTGACGCCGCACGTGGAGCTGGCTTACAGGACACTCGTGGAGTGGGGGCCAGTGATCTTCGGTGCAGGTGGTGCTGGAGGCTAGGGCTACTCGGAGCCCAAAGCACGACTTCTAGGGAGACCCAGAAGATGGTGCACTTGCAAGTGTGCTCGGTGTCCAGGGGTCACGGTCTCACGTTACCCACGATAGCCACGGGCCTCAGCTTTGCTGGGGACTCAGGGTAGCCTCGGGGAAGTCTGAGAATCCACCTCTGGTGATGCGATGACTTCGGCGTCCGACGGGAGCTTCAGTGATGCGAACCGGACAGATGCTTCTTTGGTGCCTGCCAAGCAGGGGAGTCACTCCTTGACCCCAAGGGAGATTCTTCAGTCCTCTAATCGTGAGTAGAGCGTCGAAGGTCCAGGATTCTGTGTCAGAGTTTCGTCCAGGTATAATCTAAAGTCCTAAGGACTGGGTTCCTACCTTTATTCCAAAAATAGGGGATGGACTACTCTGTGGCCCCACCTATGGGTGGGTCAGGGCAGAGGGGTGGCTACACCCCTTTCCCTTTGTCCAGTTCGCGCCAAAGCAGGGGCTGCAAGCCCCTGATCCGGTTTGAACTGGGGTATGCACAGGGACACCAAATGTGCCCCCAGTGCAGGACTTCAAAGCACCCGAAAGTGCTCCCGCCCAGCCCCAATACACATTGTCCTGTCTGGGGAGGTGGTCACACCTCCCTGGGACAGGAAACCTATTGTCCAGGCCTCCCCTGCCGGAGTTTCGTCCAGCAGCAGGAGGCCAGACTCGTGTCTGTGGCAGTAGCATCCATTTTGTGATGCCAGGGCTCTGGAAAGAAGTTACCGGACTCGTCAGAGTTAACATGCCTTTCCCTCTAGAAGGGTGGAATGCTACCCCCGCCGCCAGAATTGGCGGGGGGTAGTATTCCAAGATGTTTGACACCAAACACGACATGTTTCGGTGCAGCCATTCCATAGTTAGCATTTTACCGCGAGGATATAATGCGTTTAAGAGTATATGGTCAGGCTGCACTACAAACAGCATCAGAGATGGTCTCCGAACGCTGCAGAGGGGCCCTGCTCATGCAGGGGCACCCTCTCACATAGAAACCATGCACTCTGCCTTTAGGATTGATAAGGCCTGCCTTAGGAGTGACTTATAGGTTTATATGTGTGTATGCATTTAGTGATATAGGTAACCTATACCACAGCAAGGGGTGCATGCACCACCTTACCCAGGCTGCAGTAGCAGACCTGTGGTGTCAGTTTGGATGGCCTACCAGGGGTGGCATAATATATGCTGCAGCCCCTGGCAGGCCTCTGAGGTACCTATGCCCTTGGTACATAGTATACCATATACTAGGGACTTACAAGGGCACTCCAGATCCCAATCAGAGATGTGCCTAAGGCACATGGAGACCCTTTTAAAGAGGAAACAGCTAGGCTGGGGTTCTGAATAGCAGGGCCCCAGCCAGACTAATGTCGAAAACCAGTGAAGTATCAGCAAAAAGTGGGGGTACCCCTGTGAAGCAGATCCTACTCTCCTACACAACCCCCCCAAACGTAGGGACATTAAACTAACCTTGCCCAGTTAAGTCTTCATGTTCTAAGTGGAAATACCTAGAGAGTCCATCTGCATTCGCATGGTTACTCCCAGGCCTATGTTCCACTGTAAAGTCCATCCCCTGTAGGGAAATGGACCACCTAAGCAGTTTGGGGTTTTCACCCTTCATTTGTTTTAGCCATAAGAGGGGCTTATGGTCTGTCTGAACCAGGAAGTGTGTACCAAACAAGTATGGCCTCAACTTCTTCAGAGCCCAGACCACAGCAAAGGCCTCCCTCTCTATGGCTGACCAACGTTTCTCTCTAGGGGTCAGCCTTCTGCTAATAAAAGCTACTGGCTGATCCTGACCTTCTTCATTCAATTGTGACAGTACAGCCCCTACCCCCAATTCAGATGCATCAGTTTGAACAATGAACTTCTTGGAGTAATCAGGACTCTGCAGAATTGGAGCAGTGCACATGGCCTGCTTGAGGTCATCAAATGCCTTTTGACAGCTAACTGTCCACTGAACCTTTTTGGGCATTTTCTTAGAAGTTAAGTCATTCAAGGGTGTCACTATTGATCCATACCCCTTGACAAATCTCCTATAGTACCCAGTCAGGCCTAAGAAGGCTCTCACCTGAGTCTGGGTAGTGGGAGCAGTCCAGTCCATGATGGTCTGGATCTTGCTCTGCAAAGGTTGAACCTGGCCTCCACCCACAAGGTGGCCCAGGTACACAACCTGACTCTGCCCTATCTGGCACTTAGTGGCCTTGATAGTCAGGCCTGCCTTTTGCAGGGCCTGTAAAACATTCCTGAGGTGGACCAGGTGATCCTCCCAGGTGGAGCTAAAGACAGCAATATCATCTAGATAAGCTGCACTATAGGCCTCCAGTCCTGTGAGAACTGTGTTCACCAACCTCTGGAAAGTGGCAGGTGCATTTTTCAGACCAAAGGGCATCACCACAAATTGATAATGCCCACTAGGGGTTGAAAATGCTGTTTTGGGCTTTGCAGCATCAGCTAGTCTGATCTGCCAGTAGCCAGCTGTTAGGTCAAATGTGCTGAGATATTTGGCAGAGGCCAAAGTATCTATGAGCTCATCTGCCCTGGGTATTGGATGGGCATCAGTCCTAGTGACTGCATTGAGGCCCCTGTAGTCTACACAAAACCTCATCTCTCTTTTCCCACCACTGGTGTGAGGTTTAGGTACTAGGACTACTGGACTAGCCCAAGGGCTATCTGAGGGCTCAATCACTCCCAATTCCAACATCTTCTGGACTTCAGTCCTGATACAGTCCCTGACATGGTCAGGTTGCCTATAAATCTTGTTTTTAATAGGCAGACTGTCCCCAGTGTCCACTTCATGAGTGCACCAGGTGGTCTGACTGGGTGTCAGAGAAAACATATGTCTAAACTGATTGAGGACTTGCCTGCAATCAGTTTGTTGCTGGGTAGTGAGGCTGCCTGCCAAGGCTACACCATCAACTGACCCATCGTCAGGGTTCTGTGAGAGCAGGTCAGGGAGTGGGTCACTCTCTTCCTCCTGCCCTTCATCAGTAGCCATGAGCAAGCCCATGTCTGCCCTGTCCACATATGGCTTAAGTCTGTTGACATGGAGAACCCTGTGGGGACTCCTGGGTGTTCCCAGGTCTACTAAGTAAGTGACCTCACCCTTCTGCTCAACAATAGTGTGGGGTCCACTCCATTTGTCTTGGAGAGCTGCTGGGGCCACTGGCTCCAACA